>CM058152.1:12039491-12511991 GCA_030254885.1 Vitis rotundifolia | reverse complement strand
GATGCCACCATATAATAGCATAGTTAGTAAACTCAATCACAACTAGTTTTACCTTTTTCTCCTCGGAGTAGTTATGACACTCAAAGATGAACTCCACCTTCTTCTCCCACTCCAAGTACACTTCTGGATCATTTTTCCCTTGGAACGATGGTATCTTAATTTTGATGTTTCCTAGGTTTCTATTAGTCCCATCTTGCCATCTTGGATCTCTTCAAAAACCTCTACCACGCCTTTCTCCCCTTGGCGCAAACTTGCCCTCATTATTCAATGAAGCTTGATCATCTTCATCTTCAAACTCATTCTCATGGTAATCATCAGAATCATTAACGCATGCGCACCTTCCTTGCCTTCTAGCATTAGGGGCTCTTTGGGGATGCTCCTCACACAAAGAAGCGATACCAGCATCTTGCCTATCCATCCGATCCCGAATATCATTAAACACCATGTTCATGCATTCAAACTATTATTGCATAGCCTGCAACATGAGGAATGACTCATCCCCTCCTTCCTTATTTGATGTTTCGCCCCTGGAAGACATATTTTTGAAACTACAAAAAAATATTAGAAATAATTCCTCACAATACTCCCTCACGTGTTTGCACTCAAATTATGTCACACACACTTGTGTTTTACTCTTAAATTGGCTTTTTCCCGATATTAGTCTCACACTCTCTTGTCTTTTTCCACTCGTAGCTTTCCCTTTTCAGTTCTGCTTAAACTAATAAACTTGATCAAGAAATTCAACTTATAGTATTTAAACTAATACCAATGGCAAGAAAATATGATAGAAACACTAAATCAAAAGAAGAGGACAAAAGAAAATAATATTTTGATTTGAGAGAATTGAAAGTACACACAATTTTTTTTTTTCTATTTCTTTTCTGAAGTCTCTTTTTTTTGTTTTGTTTTTTTTTTTTTTTTGTTTTTTTTTTTGGAGCTTGGTGCACGATTTTAACCTAGTGCACGTCACAAAATAAGAAAGAGGAATAAAGAACACAAAAGGAATAAGATAGGATGATAACAGGAAACAAAGGATAAAGGGATAGAAAACTGATTTTAGAACTTGTGCTCTGATACCAAATGATGCGAACCTCAATCGACATGCTTTGAGACCCAAAAAACAGTATTGGAATAATTGCCCAAGAAAGCTAAAAAACAGATTTTTGATAGAACCCTGACCCAACGTTTATGAGTGAAACGCGAACCAAAAGTATAATTAACAGACCTTGACCCAATGATTATAATGGAATCACGAACCGAAGGTATAAAGTTTGAACACCACAAGGAAGAATCCCTAATAAGTTCACAGTTCTTGAAGAACCAAAAGAAGAGCAAAGCCTCACATTTTTTTTTTTTTATTCAATGATGATCTATTACAATGAGTGCATCCTATTTATATGTTATGACTAAAAAAAAAAAAAAAAATACTAAATATTAAAACCCTATATAAAGTTGATTTGGTCTGAAATTAGTAGATCCAAAATAGGAAAGTAGCTAGAAAACGTACTAAATAATAAAAGGCTAAAATTAAGGTAGATTTGGTTTGAAATTAGCAGCTCTAGAATAGTAAATAACTGATATAGAATTGGAAAGTCAATCAGTCATTAATCCACGCCATAAATCATGCCCAATCAAGCCAGATTAGTCCTCAATAGCTTGGATTAAATTTATTACACCTTCATCTTCCTTTGGGCCAAACTTGGAATGTCTTGCGTTAGAATCAACCCAAATCTCTTGAATTAGCCCATTAAGGGCTTCTTTGATCTTCTTGGATCTTGCTTTAGTAATAGGCCTAACTAGAACATGCAATGGATCCTTGGATGCTTGTTGATTCTCATCACATCTCCTCTTCTTTTTCCTCTTCACAAATAATAGGGGGCACTGACCGATTCACCATTGCTTCTGCTTCGTCTTGGAAGACGAAGAAAACGGAGAAAATGAAGAAGATGAAGCAGACATGAAGATGGGGTGGTGGAGGCAGAGTTCTCATCTTCTAGATAGGATGAGCGATAGACTTCTTCTTCTTCTAGGCAGGAGGATGGACAATAGAGTTAGAAATCGAATGGCTAGTAGTTGGAGCTTGCCTCAATGTTCCTTCTTGACGCTTCTTCTCCCATTCCTATAAACTAGCCTGACATGCTTCAGAATCCGCCAAATGAGCAACCTTGTAGAAAGACAGATCTTTCAGCATGAAATGTTCATAAAGTACTAGAGACGGAGGAGCTAACCGGGGAAACACCAAGATGATAAATAGCTTGGGATTTTCGATCAATGCCTACAAGTTCTTGTCCAATAGGAAAACACTGTGAGCCCGTTCAATAGTGTTTATTTCGAAACAACTAGTTAAGACTAGTGAATGAAGCCTTCTCCACCCACTCTACAAGGCATCCTCACCTCTCTTTACTTGCATTAGACGAACATAAGGATCGTGAATAAATTAATAACAAGGAATAAATAACAAGAGAAATGAAAGTAATAAAAGCATAGTCTAATTGGAATCTCCAATGAGCGCCGTGGAGAAAAAAATTTGTTCGAACCCTTAGACGAATCGCTCCAAGGGCCAAACACCAAAATATGTCCCTTGGACCAACCTTTGCTCAAGTCCAAATATTAGTCACCAACTGGAGGGAAAGAATGCGAGCAGACAAGTTGAACCTTTCCTTTTAGCTCATCTTGACGGTATAGACGAACAAGACTTCCAGTAGGGAAAAATCTAGCTGGAAGAACATGTCTAACACACTGCACCCCATCAGTATCCAGACGATGTTCAAATGAAGAAAGGCCGGAGGGATTTGTGTGAAGTGAAAAAATGGTTTAAAGAGGGAAGGAAGGGGGAGACGGAGCCCTGCAACAAATTGCATCTTGGTAAAGTATATCATGTTATTCGGAAGGTCGATAGAGGATAAAGCCTCGCCGTCTGTTAGCTGAATTGGGATGGTGTCCGAAATATGAAAATGAGCCCGAAATTTTCACTAGGACAAGACACCAACTGGACAATCCGGTCTGAGGCGCCCGCCTCTAGTATTTTTTCGTCCACCTTGTTGAGGCCTTCAGTTGGTAGAAGTAACTCTTCCTCTGTCTATTAGACTAAATGGATCTAGATCGAGTGGAAACTTACGCATATCAACGTAGTTGTTAGAGCCAATCACCCGACCCATTCGTCGTTCAATGTTGCCTCAACGACATATAAATAAACCTAAACGGACTATAGTTCGAGTTTAGATGGGTTTGGTTGTAGAAACTTGCAAAATAACCTGCTTCACTGACGGTAGACGAAAAAAATTATACACATCGCACCATCGCGATGGCAACGAAAAGTGTGAGACAACAACACAAATACAATGACGAGATAAGAGCGAGCAACAAGACCAAAAATCCCTAAATCTGGACATCAATGCGTCCATCTCCTCCCCAAACAAATAATAAGAGTGAGTAGGGAGACTGAAAAACCCTAAATATGGACATCGATATGTCCATTTTCTTTCTAAATAAACAAGACCAATACAACTTGAGAAACAATAATGAGCACAGCAAAGGAACAAATGAGAGGTAGAAAACTTACCAGTGTCAAGATTGAAATGCTCTCTAGCGAAGAAGAGATCTTCTAGTAGCAAACTAATTGTTAGCGGCAATGAGGGCAAAGGGGAGCAATCGGTGGTAAGCACATTGATAGCGAAAGAGCAATGCAGGCGAGAGAACACTATGTAAGAGAAAGCTAAAAGATGAACAAAATGAGTGTAACCTCGCTATTTATAGGGAACGCAAACCTAGGTAGCCTAAGAGACATGCAGCCTGGCAACACTTACCAAGTTTAGTGAAGGGACACGTCGCCTGACATCTAGCCTTGGTCGATGTGACCCATCATTAAAGCACCAAATGAAATGCATCCCTTGGTACCCAAAAACTTGAAAAAATAGGTAATCTATCTTGCCTTAGCCCATCAGCTAACCTACCGAATAGAGACAGACGGATTAGAGGGCATTGTGGGAAGCTTCCCTCCACGTGTCTTTCCCAAGCTTAAGACCATTTGGCCATCCAAGGTAAACAAATAATCCATCTGGGATCAATCCATTTGGACCAAGAGAAGCTTCATTTGGCGCAAGAGGAAAAATAGATTTCCTTTTTCCCCAATGCTAGATGGAATGGACAGATAAAGCCAACTGAGCCTTCTAGACAGATAAACCAACCTAATTGAAAATTCCAAGCATTGGACAGATGATTAATCATGCCCAATGCCTAAACGACAATCTAGACAACATTTACACACAAAAATCGATGTCAATAAGTTGTTACATGCAATCAGCGACAAAGACAAACGTAAATGGACAGTCAACGACATGGTATGAGATTCTTGCATGACACCCAACAAATGACAGTAATTAGCAACTCTTGTTTGGTATGATTGCCTAGTTTGCGCTGAGATGATGGCGTTGACTACCTTATTAAGGCTTAGTATCCCCCACAATGTAATCATTAGCGCAAGAAAGACATGAATGCACAATCAACGCTATGATGATGTTGCCATATGTTTTATAAAAACCCCATGAAAAGTATGAAAAAGGTATGCATGCACATAACCATTCAAAATAGTTGGATTCACTCTTACTAGATTTTGACTTAAGTTTCAAAGGGGTGTGCCCAGACCACCTGTCCGGACATCTTTTTTTGCAGAGAAGAAGTTCATCTGACTCCAGTGAAGCTAGACGGACCTGTGTCCAATTGGCACAACATCAACAACTCTCTTAGCATTTAACCCTTGCTCCCAAATTTCATCTCCCAACTTTTGGATTACAAGAATCTTGAATGACCATACATTTCATACCTGCTTATAAAATGATCTTGTTTTTATTTTTATTTTTTTTTCAAAATTTTAATTCCTGCTATCACATATTATCATTATGAAGTGAATCAGGTATGTATTCCAGTACGTTGTCATAAATACACTAGTAAAATTTTCTTTATAGAAAAATCCCAAATTCTAATCTTTACATCCAAAAAAAATCATTGCCGCTAATGTTTAATATTAAATTTATCATTTTTTAAATAAACTTTGAAACATTACATCTTTGAAAGCATATTTAAAAATAGTGGTGTAGCTTTGAAAGCCAATATGGGGTGATTAGACAAGTCGAAACGATGGGATGGTGATGATCAGAGGATATTTCGTGTCCAAAGCAAATTTGTATGGCCAATGGTTTGCCTCACCTTTCCTCACTCACAAATCACAACATGCCAATTTACCATATCATGGCATGAAAGGATAGCTGTATTATTTTACTAAAAATATAACTCTACCCTTTTCGAAAACCCATCCCTACCAATAATTCAACGATTGGAAGTTGGGATCCTAATAATGACACGTCCCGAGTCAGGCAGTCTGAGATGGACACATATACCCTACCATAACGGTTCTATACTTACATTTTGTTAACTTTCTCTCAAGCTATACCTTTCATGTCTGAATTAATGGGTGCATAGTTACCTACTATATGTTCTCGTGGGGTCATTTTATAGATTTTTTTTCTTTTTTTTTTAAACACCATTATATATATATATATATGATAAAAGAAATTTCTCAACCCTTACAATAATGTTTTGGTAGTAGTTCTTAACATAACCATGAATAAGATTCAAAGTTGAATTTAAGTATTTTGTGTCATAATTATGCCAACTTGTTCAATATTGTATTTATTAAACATGTTTACTTCACTAGTAGACCTTGGCCTATTTGGCTCATTTTAATTCATTTAAGTGGGTTTTCATTAATATAACCTTATTTTGTTGATATGATTAAAATTGGATCATATGTCTTGTTTAGTTATATAATTGTATTAACACCATGGATAAATCTATTTTTATAAAAATTTATATTAACTTTCCTATATTTACAATAAAACTCTGAACAACAAAACTTCAATTTTTATGAAGACACTAGGGTCCAGGATAGGGAATTGGGTGTTGCTTTGTAGGCCAAAATGATCATGTTCTTGAGGGGTTTAGAATAATTCAGTTATAGGTTGTGGCTGTTGGGTTTGGAGAGGGCCTTTGGATGTTATTATATCGATTACTGGCCTCATTAGAATTAGGGTTAAGGAGGTCAAGTCTCGGAATCTTAGAGCTTGATGGGTGTAATTCATCAAGCCTAGACTCATGCCGTGATCTTTTGTAGATCCTTTCGTCTTTCCTATAGACTCTGCATAAAACACAATCATCCAACTGCAACAAAAACAAAAAAACAAGAAACATTATGATATATATTAATCTGCAGAAATGTCTTAACATACAATATAAAATAAATGAAAAGAGGACTTAATATATACCCTCATATCATTGACACCACTTCTTCTTGGAGGCTTTAGAGGTTTAGCAACTCTGAATAGATGCATGATCTAGTTGGTTTTGACTCCATTTTGAAAGCTTCCTTGGTGAAAGACTAAAGCCTTCCGGTACCCCACCATTCAATCCTCAAATTTGATCTCTTTATTAGCTTCGGTAGCCTTCTAGTATCCATCTCCTCCAACTGACCTCTTGATATGTTGCCCATTCCATATTTCCTCCCCCTTGGAGTGAAATAGAACCATTCATCATTCCCGGATGGCTCGTATCTCACTGAATAAAATCAATCAAAATAAAAATCAACTCATATATGCCAATAATACTAAGGAGAGGTAAAAACCTACTAAAACCCTATTTTAAAACATCTTTGAAAACCATTTAAACTTAAATAGCGAAAAACAAACGATCGCCTTTGTTACATCTCATTCAATACTCATTCACATGATCATTTAAAGTAAAAGAGCAAGAGTACTAAAGAATATATAAAGAAGTAGTTGAACTTGAATATAGAAACAAGCAACCTGTAAGTTCATCTGGATCATAAGCATAAAGATCAACTTCTATTATCTTGTTCGGTGGCAATGACTTATGATCAATCTTCTTCCTCAAGTAGAAAACTATTATCTCTGCATCTGTGGGATTAAATCTATATCTTGGTGATAAAGAATTAAGCTAAAAAGCTCTCCACCTTCACTATGATTATTCTGCACTTCTTCAGATTTTCCCTTTGCTGTTGCTGTTTGTAGACTTGCATTCTCACCAAGTTCTGAAAGATTCATTTTCTTTGAGACTGAGAGTGAGCCTTGAGTTTGAGTTTGCTCCTTTTTCACGTCTCTTTCCCTAAGTTTTTTCTATTCTGTTGTCTTTTTTTGGGAAAAATATAATACCATTATGACTTGAGGTTGATGAGTCGTTTAATTCGAAACATATTGCTCCTCATATATAAAACACAAAATCCACCACAAGGGGCACATAGGGACAATCATCATTTTTCATCCAACATGACCATCACAATTAGAACAGTGGATAGACCTTATCAGTTTGACTCGTCTGACCTTCATCTCTAACCTGAATGATCGAGGTAACGCTAGCTGGAGCTTGATTAATTGCCTTTCTTCCTTCAAGCTTCACATTCAAGCCACTGGGTGGTTTATATACCGGTAAACCTGTATGTGATATTCATCATATCCATATATTTTATGTACACATAGAGAAACTCAGCAATTAACAAGAAACAAAGAGGTATACATAAATATATGCATGTGTGATGAGTGAAAATCCAAGATTTTAAAGACTTTTCACGAAAGAGGAGCCAACTACTTTTGCCATTGTGATGTGCTATGTATGTTATTACTTCAAAACGATGTGATATATATACCTTAATGAGACCATTAAAATGAGCAAGGTTCTTATGGCAATCCCCATAACAGAACCACAGGTCGGCTTGGGATATTGGTGACTGACATTGCAATTTTGAACAAAATGACTAATCCAAGTGAATCAAAGTATCAACTTCTTCAATATCAATGCTGAGAAATCAAGAAAGAAAGAAAAGTGGGAGCTGAAAAAGATATCAGCCGCTTGAAACCAAGCTAGCTCATTTCAATTCTCCAGAGAGAGAAAGAGAAGGAAAGTGGAATCAGAAACTCTTAAGTGAAAGAGACTATCAGTTTCTTGAAGACTTCTTTGAAACCATGCCCCTTAGTTGAGGTCAGTGAGAGAAATTAACAAAGAAAGTTGGATACCTGGTTAATGAAGAAGTCCAACAACAAAATGTTGAATGTCAAAGCAACTACTACTTCCAACACCTTCTTCAAAGCCCTACGAACCCAACTTCAATTCTCGAAAGCAAGAAAGAAAGTGGCAGAACCAGGGAAAATGAGGGAAAATGAGAGAAAACAAGAGAATGTGAGTGAGGGAGAGGTGGAAAACAGTTGTGAATACGATAGTTACACTGCAGATTGAAGTTACCTACTTAGTTATTAATTAATAGATTCTTGTTATATTTTCACTTCATCAATCAGTTCTATAATTTTTTATTAATTTTAATCAAGAACATTGGTGTCTTATAACTTGATCACTAAAGCATTCATTTATTAATTTCATTAAATATAATAATACCCTTATTAAGCATTATTCTATATACATTCAAAATTCATTTGGACCTTTCATATAGTGAATTCTTAAATAAAGTTAGTTACTTTTTTTAATAATAATAATAATAATAATAATAATAATAATAATAATAATAATAATAATAATAATAATAATAATGTAATTTATAGTTTTTAAACTCTTAGAAAATTTTCTAGTCTTGAAATATTTTTCAACAAGTAAAAATTTGTAGCAACTTATAATCTCAAATCTCTATTTCTCCGATATTATTTTCATGTAAAACATTGATCATAATTATAATTATTATTTGATAAGTCATTTCCAATTTAATGTTTGTAACTAGTAAATACCATTAACCCAATCATAATAAAAAAAAAAAATTCAAAGTTTATAATTTAATTGACATATTATTGTTTTTAGTGAAGTGGCATGGACTTGTTTAGATTTGTTACCTAATAGCATAAAGGATTAGTTTGGTACTAATGCAGCTTTATAGAAGAATCACTAGTTACTATATTACAAGACTTAGTTATAATATGAAGAAATTGGGTATTAGAGAAACAATCTTTTCAAAAGTACCGTGCAAATTTTTATTTTTTATTTTTATGAAATATATGTAGAAATACTATCAATTCATTCTTCTCTATGTTTTGAAAATATAAATATGTCAAGTCATGTTGAGTTGAAAAATTCTCAATGCCAAATGAGCAAGAATATTAATAAAGGCGTAATTAATAGAGTCCTGTTAATTATATAATATGAAGGATGCTAGGCACTTCTTCATTTGATACATACCTTGTAATAGTCTTATCAAGGCAACATTTGAAGACATGGATCTTTCCATAAAAATTCCTAATTTTTTAAAAGATACTCTTTCAATCTTTGGCACTCCAATCTTGAGACTTTGCCTACTACCAAATAGTTCGCAATGTGCATCTCTTAGGGCATGGATTACATGGGCAACTAGTAATTGCTTTTCCAAAAAAATCATCATTTATGAGAATTAACTCTTCTTTCTCTTCAAATAATAACCTTAATTGAGAAGGGATTAACCACCACATTATAAACTTCTTTATGCTTATTGATCAAATGAATCTCTTATAATAAAAAGATCTAAGTGATCAATCTATGCTTGACATTTTTTTTAAATAAGCAAATACTTCAAGGCTAAATGATAGATATTAAACAACATAATTGGTGAACCTATATGGTACGAATTAAAGTTATACAAAGTGAACAACATTGCTAGGAGCTTTTTTCCATTATGGAATAGTTCATTTGGGTACCATCTTGAGATTTATTAGAATAGAAGATCGCATGGGGCTTCTCGTCCATTCTTTGCCCAAGCATGGTTCTTATGGCTTAATTACTAGCATCACACATCAGCTCAAAGGGCAACACTAGTATGATGGCTACATAATAGGTGTGGTGATAAGCAAAGACTTAAACCTCTCAAATACCTCTTGGAATTCATTGATCCACTTAATATATAGGTTCATCTTTAGTCAATAATGGTCACAATGGTCTAACTATACTAATAAATCCTTTAATAAACCTCTTATAAACCCTATATATCCTTGAAAAGATCTTGTATCTCTCACCGTCTTAAAAGTGGGAAGATTGACAATTACTTCTATCTTAGACTTATCAATTTCAATGCCCTTAACTCACACAATGTGGCTTGAAACTATGATCATGACCATGAAATTGTAAAAATAGAACCTTGAAAAGCATAATATGATGTAATAATAATATTGTAAGAAAACTAGACATTATCAATTTAGATACTACACTAGGTTCCTAGAAAGGTTTGAAACTCAAATGAATAAACTTATGAATGACTTCAATTCCCTTAAAAATAACATCTTGAATAATAGGAAAGGGAATAAAACTAATCAAAAGCCTAGAAGTCAACCTAGTTCATCTAAGTCACCACCTAGGACTAAACAAGCCTGGTTAAGAAAGGATAGGTCTAAATGTCAAGTTATGTTCAATGCTCTTAAGGCTAAATCTTCTAGTGAGTGGTACCTTGATAGTGACTACTCTAAACATATGACATGAGACAAATCCTCTTTACTTCTCTTGAAAGTTATAATGTTGGGATTGTTACTTTTGGAGATGGAAGCCTAGCTTGTGTAAAAGGCAAGGGTGGTATAGCTATCCTTTGTTGTTCTAAATTAGATGAAGTTCTATATGTGGAAGGACTTAGGGCAAACCTCTTGAGCATTAGTCAAATGTGTGACAAAAATCATAGGGTGAATTTTTGTCAAAACTTATGTGAGGTAGTCAATAAAGAAGGAAAAGTTGTCATCACAAGACAAAGGACAATTGATAACTATTATACTATAAATCCTAACTCTACAACACCTTTTGTGTGTAGTAAGGCAAAACTAGATCCTAATGAGCTCTGACATAGAAGACTAGGCCATATAAACTATAGGGACCTTATGCACTTAGTGAATACTAAAAAAGTTAGAGGTATCCCTAGGCTTAGTGGTGAACCCAAACCCATTTGTGGTGAGTGCATGAAAGGAAAACAAACTAAGAGTTCACACAAAAAGGTTAAGGAGATAAGGACCATTAGACCTTTAGATCTTCTTTATATGGGAATTTATGGGTCCAATGTGAACTAAAAGTAGAGGTGGGAAGAGATATGTCCTTGTGGTTGTGGATGATTTTTCAAGATACTTTTTTGTGGGTTTTCTTAGGGACAAATTAGAGGCCATAGAGCACTTAAAGTCTTTATTCAATAGAATACAAGTGAAAATAAGTCATCTAATTGTAAGTATTAGGAGTGATAGGGGAAGAAAGTTTGACAATGTGGATGTTGACCTTTTTTGTGAGTCTAATGGAATTAAACATGAGTTTTTAGCCCTTAAAAATCCTTAGCTGAAAGAAAGAATAGAGTGTGCCACAAGAAATGGATAGGGTGATGATTCGTATGCATAATACCCCTATGCAGTTTTGGGCAAAAGCTATTGATACAACATAGTATACTGCTAATGGGATTTTTCTTAGGCTTGGAACAAAGAAGACATCTTATGAATTATGGATTGGGAGAAAACCTAATCTTAAATATTTTAGGACTTTTGGTAGTGAGTGCTTTATACTTAGGGATAAGTAGAACCTTGGAAATTTTGATACTAAATTTGATGTAGGTATCTTCTTAGGCTATTCTTTTATGAGTAAAGCCTATAAGGTTTATAATCAAAATTAATAGATTATCTAGAAATCTTCTAATGTGGTTACAAATGATACTGAGTATGATCATGATATAATTGAAAGTCAAATTTTAACTAAGGAATCAATTGAGGATAACCCTAAGGACTTGGGAGTCATAAAAGAAAACCCTAATGATATCCTTAAAAGAAACATTGACCTTAACAATGATGAATTTTTACTGTTAGATAATACATCTAAAGAAATAAGAAGTAAGCATAGATCCAGAATACCTAAGAACTACTCAATCTCAAATGTTATAGGAAATGTTAATGAACAAGTAGTTACTAGAAGACAGTCAAGATTAAATGAGATGGGTTTTGTATGCTATACCTCCCAATTGGAGCCAAAGAATGTCAAGGAAGCTTTAGTTGACGAATCTTGGACTACCGCACTCTAGGAAAAGTTAGATCAATTAATTAGGAATGATATGTGGTACTTAGTCCTTAACCTAAAGATAAATAAGTCATAGGTACAAAATGGATTTTCAAGAACAAACAATATGAAAATAGGGTCATTGTGAGAAACGAAGCAAGATTGGCCATCGCCGCCCAAGGATACTCATTGATAGAGGGAATTGATTATGAAGAGACATTTGCACTTGTAGCCAAATTATAATCAATTAGGATACTTTTGGCAATAGCATGCTCCTTGAGGATAAAGCTTTACCAAATGGATGTCAAGAGTACTTTTGTAAATGGTATTCTAAGTGAAGACCTTTATGTTAAGCAACTTAAGGGATTCAAGGATCCAAAATTCCCTAATCATGTCTATAGGTTAAAGAAAACCCTTTACGGATTAAAGCAAGCTCTTAAAGCTTGGTATGAGAGGCTCAACGCTTAACTTTTGGAGAAAAAGTTTGAAAGATGGGGAGTTGATAGAACCTTGTTTATAAATAGGTCCAAAGATGAGTTGTTAGTAGCTTAGATTTATGTTGATGATATAGTTTTTGGAGCTACATCTAGTACTCTTGTTCTTAGTTTTGCCGAAGAGATGAGGATTAAATTCAAGATGAGCATGGTAGGTGAACTAACCTTCTTTCTAGGATTGTAGATTAGACAACTAAAAGATGGAATCTTTCTTTCTTAATCCAAATATGCTAAGGAGTTAGTAAAGAAATTCAATCTAAAATCCTCTAAATAATCTAAGACACCTATGAGCACTACCACTAAGCTTAGTAAGGATGCATTTGGAAAAGATGTCGAGCAAAAGCTTTACAGAAGTATGATAGAAAGCTTACTTTACCTCGTAGCGAGTCATCTTAACATATCAAATTTGCAGCAACTTAAAATCTCAAATCCCTATTTCTCCAATATTATTTTCATATAAAACATTGATCCGAATTATAATTATTATTCGATAAGTCATTTCTAATTTATGTTTGTAACTAATAAATACCATTAACACGATCATAATAGAAAAGAAAATTTCAAAGGGTATAATTTAATTGACATATTATTGTTTTTAGTGAAGTTGACTTGTTTAGATTTGTTACCTAACAACATAAAGGGTTAGTGACTTACTCTCCATTGAAGATTCAAGGTTGTTGTTTACTTAATCGAAAAATCATAGGTAAGTCTAAAAAGGGTTCAGTAAAGGCAAGTTAGTTTTTCTGATAAGGTAGTGTTAAATTGGAAGTTTTAATTGAGTTAAATTTTTTTAATTATTTGGAAAGAATTTTAAATGGAAAATATTTCTAAATAAAAAAAATAATTTGGAAAGGAATTTTAAGTTAAGGATTTAAAACTAAGAATCTTAAATAGAAAAATTTTCCAAATCTTTTTAATTTAAAATATGAAATCTTTCCAAATCTTTTTAAAACCCTTAGGTTTGTCAATTGTTTTTAGTGAAATATGATTTCTAAATTGATTCCAATTCCATTAAGTTTTCTCCTATATATACCCTACCTAAATATGTGTTTTTTGGGGAGAACACATTGAGAGAGATTCAACCTAACTTGTCATACCTTTCCTAATCTCTCAAGAAAGATTCATAGTGTTGAATCTTGAGTTGATTGAAGACCTACATTCCATTAGCAAGGTAGAGGTGTATCAATAGGAGCAATTGGAGATTGATGCATCGAGGACATGGATCAAGTTGTAGGTTCTAGAGAGTGGGTCTTTAAGGCAAAGCAACTAGGTAAATCTTTGTGACTTAATCTCGTATAGTAGATTTAGATTTGAGGCTTAGACCCTATGGGTTTTTTTTTTTTTTTTTTTTTTTTTTTTTTTTTTTATCTCTATAGTTAGTGTGTGGGTTATATATATATATATTTTTTGTGTCCATTGCATATATTTTTATTATCTTAATTATTTTGATTATTCTAATTATCCTAATTATCTCCCAAGCTTATTTGGGTTAAAAACTCAAATCCCTATTTAAGAAAATTTTAAAATACATTTGTTCACCTCTTTTGGGTGTTACCCTATTGGACATTCGTTTTTCATGTTTTATCATGTTAAACAGGATTGTGAGTAATGTTAATGGCAGACTTGTTGTCACAAAATAATCTCATTAGTCCTTCCAATATGATCCTCATGTCTTCTAAAATTATCTTAAGCCATAGTAATTCACACACTCCCTCAACCACCATCCTAAGCTCCACTTCCGTACTCGATCTAGCTACCACATAATTCTTCTTACTCCTCCATAACACAAAATTATCTCTAATGAAATTGTAATAACTTGTAGTGGTTGCCTATCATTGGTTGAGCCTGCATAATCTACATCGGTGTATGCCTCAAGAACCAATCTAGTATTCATTTTGAACAAAAAACCCTTGTTAGGATTAGCCTTTAGGTAATGCAATACCTTGTAGATTACTTACAGGTGAACCTTTCTTAGGTTGTGCAAAAATTGGTTGACCATGCTTACGACATATGCAATGTTTGGTCTTATGTGGGCAAGCTATATAAACTTTCCTACCAGTCTTTGGCACATTTCCTTATCATTAGCTAGATTGTCATTTGCCTCTCGGAGTTTGTGGTTTGTATTGATTGGTGTGGAAACTGGTCTCCATGCTAGCTTTCTACTCTCCTTTAGAAGATCGATTACATATTTCTATTGCGAAATAAAGATGCCTTCTTTGGAATGAGCTGCTTTAATTCCTAGAAAATACTTCAATCTCCCAAGTTCTTTTATCTTGAATTCCTTGATTAGTCATCTTCTCAAGGCTTCTTTCTTCTTCTTATAATTTTCTACAACAATTATGTCATTGATATATACGAAAAGAGTCATAACTCTCCCTTAATTAGAGTGTTTCATAAAGCTTGTATGATCTCTCTAACTTTGTCTATATTTGATGACAAACATTATTTTGAAAAATATTTTAAACCAAGCCCTTGGCCATTTCTTGAGACCATATAGTACTACTTTCTTTAATTTGCAAACTTTATTTCCTCTCAAATTTCCCTTGAAGCTCAAAGGAATATCCATATATATCTCATCCTCCTAATTACCATGAAGAAAAGCATTTTTAACATCAAATTGATCTAAATACTAGTTGAAGTTAGTTGCTAGCAACAACAAAACTCTAACCATATTTATTTTAGCCTTTGAAGCAAATGCCTTTTGATAGTTAACACCATAGGTTTGTGTATATCCTTTTGCCATGAGTTTGGATTTGTATCTCTCTAAAGAGTCATCTAACTTGCAATTCATTCTAAACACCCACTTTTATCCCATAGATTTCTTTCCTAATGGTAAGTCAACAATTTCCCACGTTTGGTTCTTCTCTAGTGCCCGCATCTTTTCTCTCATAGAATCATTCCATTTCTCATCAAATAATGCCTAAGGTAATGTATCAGGAATGTGAATGGTATTTAGACTAATTAGAAAGTTCCTATGTGAGGGTGAGAATTTTTTAAATGGCATAAAATTCACTAATATGTATAGTGGGTGTATAGTACATTCTCTTGTGCCTTTCCTAATGGTAATAGGAAGGTTAAGATCAAGTGCTAATTGAGGACAAATTTATGGTTTTGGAACTCATTTACTTCATTCTCAGGGTTAGGTGTTGAATCTTAGACTTGCACAACATTAGGATCCAAGTCTCTTCATCTTGAATTTACCTACATAAATCTCATAGTCATGAAATTCATTATTCTCTATCATGGATCTGGTACAAATTGGCGAAGGAGTTGACATGGGTTGAGGTGGTTCCATAGGTATAAGCACAGATGGTACAAATGCAAAAAGTTTTGGTTGGACTAGCACAAAGGCTGAGTTGGAGTTCCGAGGAGTTGAAGGAAAGCTGAGCAAGAGCAAGTCTCTGTTCTTATCTTCAATGAATGATAAGAATTGTCTTTGTGAATAAGGTTGAGTGAAATTGATTTTTACTTTTCAAAATTGACATTGAATGAGAAAAAATTTCTTAATAGGTGGATGGTAACACTTGTACTCCTTTTGAGTTGATGAATAACCCACAAAAATATACTTAATAGCTCTTCGATCTAACTTCCCTCCATTATGCCTATGGACATGGACAAAAGTAGTGCATGCATCCAAAGATTCTTAAAATGAGATTATTCATTATACTTAGATTGGGATAAAACTGAGAAGTGTCTCCATTGATGTTCTAAACCCCAACACCCTCGAAGGTAGTTGATTGATTATTTATGCACCTATAAGCACAACTCCCCCAATAGGTTTTGGAACATTTTAGTGAAAAAAAAAAAGGCTTAGGTCATAGCTAGCAAATGACCATTCTTTCTCTTTACTACATTGTTTTGTTGTGGAGTATTAATGTAAGAAGATTTGTGGATAATTATTTTTTTTTGGGAAATATAAAGATAAAATTTGATTGAAATAATCTTGTGTGTTATTCAATCTAAATTTTTTTCGAACAAGTTTTGAATCATGTTATTGAAATTTGGAAGCACATTGCTTACATCAAATTTGGATTTAAGAAGAAAGATACAAGAGACCTTAGTGCATTCATTGATAAAAGAGAAACCATCATGAACTAGACATGATTACTACTCAAAAGTGCTATTTTGTAAGCTTGTAATTAACTCTTTTAAACACTTTTGAGTAGTAGTTATTACCTTTTAACCCAATTAACATACTAAGGACCCTTGCAATCAATTCTAATCAAAATGTGTAAGTTTTGGTGTTTTTGTTAGCTATTTGATCACCAAAGCAATCCAAGATTGAGGAGAGTTCTTGGGAATCCATGGCAAAGCTTTTGGAAAGCTTAGAAACATAAAGAACCAAAGCTTTGAAGCTTTAAAGTCCTTTGCCATAAGCAAATCCGGAATGCAAGGAGGGAAGCAAAGGGAAATCTGCCATGAAGCAAAATAGGGGACAGCAGTTGCAGTCTTCTTAGCCACTTTTAGAGCACTTCCGGATGTCAAATTCATACATGCTATATACCATTTCAAAGATCAGGAAGTCAAGAATCCAATACTTTAAATGATGCACGATTTGGAGTTAAAATGAAGAAGTTACAGCCATTGGAAGCCGATCGCTCCAAGCTGAAGGAAAATTTCGCAGGGCTGCGAAATTTTGTCCTTTAGCTGCGAAATTTCGTAGCCCTTCTTGGACAGCTGTGAAACACCTCCTGAAGCCACCCGATAGCTGCAACCGACATGAGATATTTTTGCTTTAGATATTTGATGTCTAAATTCCCAAACTCTCCTTGTAACCCTCCTATCACATGATTACTTAGTTAGGAAGTAAGAAGCAAAGGGTGAATAACCCCTTATATATATGTTTGTAATTTTCCATTGGAACAGATCTCGGGAGCTTTTCCAGAGACCACCTTGTATAGTTTTTGAAAGTGATATATACAAGGCCTTGCTCTCTTTTTCCTTCTCGTCTTTGTTTTCTCTTTTATTTTCTTTCTAGCCAAACATCCTTTGAGGATGTTTCCTCAGAGGATGAGTGGCTAGGCTTTTTGTTTCTTGGGTGAAGGAAGCCAGGTAAGGTGCCGGCATGCATAAGTGTGAGTTTTTGTTGTTTCCATTTTTAATGAAAAGAAAGTGTGACCCATTTATGGTTTTTATCTTTTTAGTTAACTTAAAACGCCTTTGAATCACCTAGGCCAACACTTGGTAAGGCAAGTGGACTCTGTCCATTGAGTTTCACTAGTTTACCTCTTGCAAGCCTTTGGGAGGTGATTCAAAGGTAGGATTTTCTAGACCAGCCAACACTTGGTAAGCTTTTGGACTCCACGGAGACATCCATTAGTTATCTTTTGCGAGCTTTTGACGGGTAATCCAAGGTTAAAGATCCCCTTGAATGGCAAATGCTAGGGAGAGGCACGAGCCATTGCAAGATGGATCAGTGAGAGGGATTTAGTGTTGAAACCATTAATGGTAAGCATCTGTACCACACCGGTTCGGGAAATAACTATATGTTAAATCCCCAACGCGAGGAAAATAAACAAGTGACCGGAATCTCCTCTTTTGTAGATGGCACCTGATCCTAGTAACCTGAGATCCCAAGAAACATCTTTCTTCCTAGTTAATTTCAGTTACTTTTTATTTGGTTAGCTTAAAACCAACCGTTTTCATGCAAACTTATGTTTTCTTTTAAAGCTAACTTAGAAAAGGAAAAGCACCAATTCAACTTTTGAACTAATATCAATTGTGAAGTGAAAACCCATCTCTGTGGACGATCCTAGAGCCACTATGCTATGCTAGCTATGCTACCCTAGTATATGGTGAATTAGGTTTATAAATTTTGTTGATAACTCACATCTGAGGATTGAATCAAAGGTACATCAGTTGATTGATCTGAATCAATCAAAACACCAATTGGGGACGAACCAAATGGCGCCGTTGCCGGGGATGGTGCCACTTTACAGTGATATCACCTTTCCAGAGTACTTGTGATCTTCATCACAAGTTTGGTGACTTTTTTTTTTCTTTTTACTAACTCTTTTTATTTGTTTCTTTTTCTTTGTTCATATTTTAGTATACCTTTTATTTAGTTTTTAGTTTACCTTAATCTTTTTCTTAGAATTATTTTTCTTTTGTTTCCTTTTGTTTTCTCTGTTTTTAATTCACAAATTGCTAGTTGTGCATACCATGTTGAATACGAGATAGCAGAGGAAGCCATGAACTTCATGAATTATGTGGCTGAACTTTCAAGAGGATGGGATGAACCAAATGCTAGAGATATGGGGAGAAAGACGTCTCAACCTAATGCTAAGGGTGAGATGTATATTTTCAATGAAGACGTTGACATGAAGGCAAAGATTGTAGCTATGGCAAGGAGATTGAAAGAGCTAGAAATGAAGAAAATGCAAGAAGTGCAAGCCATCTCTCAAACACCATTGCAAGCTATGCCTTGTGCCATTTGTCTATCTTATGAGCACTTGGTGGATGAGTGTCCTACCATTCCAGTGGTAAGGGAGATGTTTGGTGATTGCAACACCTACAACTCCAATTGGAGGGACCATCCAAATTTCTCTTGGAAACCACAGCCACCTCAGTACAAGCAACATGTTCAGGCACCTCAACAAGCCTCGAACCTTGAACAAGCTATGGTGAATCTTAGCAAGGTTGTGGAGACTTTGTTGGAGCTCAAAAATCCATCAATGCTCAGCTCAGTCAAAGAATTGACAGTGTAGAGAGTTCATTGAACAAAAAGATGGATGAAATGCAAAATGATCTATCTCGGAAGATAGATAATCTCTAATATTCAATCTCAAGGTTTGCCAACCTCAACATAGTGCAAGAAAAAGGAAACTTTCCTTCTCAACCTCATCAAAATTCCAAGGGTATCCATCAAGTGGAGGCTCAAAAGGGAGAATCTTCAATGGTGAAGGAAGTTAAAACAGGTTATCACTTTGAGGAGTGGTAAAGAGGTTGATCTGCTCACATCCAAGCTAGAGCATAAAGTAGAGAGTGAAACAGAGAAAGAGAAGAGGGAGGAAATTAAAGGAAAGAAAAAGGGAATTGCTTCCGGTTGTCATCATACAAAGCAAGTCTCAAGTGAAGGATGCTAACTTCATATGGGATCCGGGCAAGCTGAAACAGGGCAACATTTTTTGATGGACTTAGTCTTTCTAAAGACTAGCTAGTCCATATCTTTTTGCTTTATTTTATTACTTGTTTTAATTTTGATTTCAACGTTTTAATTTTCATTTGTTTGATTTAACATAAGCTTTTGGATGATCAATTATAGGAGGGACTTCAAAATAATTGGGCACACATGGCCATTTGGAGAGTAGCTGGAGTCTTCATTCTGACATTTGGAGAACTTTCCCAAGTTCATTTCTTACATACTATACTGTTTCGAAGCTCCGAAAGTTAAGAATCCAACGCTTCAAACGGTGTCCAAATCGGAGTTCAAATGAAGAAGATATGGGCATTTGAAGAAAACTGTGCTGAGTTGAAGGAAAATTTTGCAGCCCCCAAGAGTCGCTGCGAAATGGTTGCGAAAATGGCCTCCCGCTGTGAAACCATTTCGCAGTGCTACAGTGCCCGCTGCGAAAATTTTCGTAGCTGCGAAAAGGGTCCTTGGCACACGAGTGCCATTTCGCAGCCCCGTACACTCATTTCGCAGCTGCGAAACGGCTACGAAATTCTCCACGCCTAAAAATTCCCATTTTCGCAGCCGACACCCCATTTCGCAGGTGGTTTTGCAGCTGTGAAACCACCCCTTGGCACACGAGTGCCATTTCGCAGTGCCATACGCCCATTTCAAAGCTGCGAAATGGGCTGCGAAATCAATGACGAAATTCCTCTCGCTGCGAAAACGCCTAGCCGCTGTGAAATCCACGCCTCCTCGCTGCGAAATTGCACCCTGCTGCGAAAATGAAAAGCGTCCCTTGGCATATTTTAAACGGTATAAATTCCATTTTGCCTATTCTAACCGATCATCTGAACTTCAAAAAGGTACCAAGAGGAGCCAAGCCAGAGCACTGGTTCTGTTGCCGCGCGCACCTTCTACCATCTTCTCTGACGCAACCAGTACCTCCATTTCGCAACTGTTGGATACATTTCGAGTACTTCACGAAGTCTATTTCATGCATACCATATGTCGATTCGAATCTTGGGAAGTCAGGAGTCCAAAATTTAAACAGTGCTCGATTTGGAGGTGAAACGAAAAGGTATGGCTGTTTGAAGATGACTGTGCACACCATAAACGGAAATGTTGCATTTCGCTACAGTTGGACACATTTTTGAAGCACTTTCTGGATCTCAAAATTATGCATACCCATATTCGTTTTGAATCTTGGGAAGTACAGTAGTCCAAACCTTTCAAACGGTATGCATATGGAGTTAAAACGAACAAGTTATGGCCGTTTGGAAGACAACCGCGCAAAAGCTAGCGGGAATTTCGCAGCCATAGTCCCCATTCGCAGGGTGTTTCGCATCTGCAAACACCCCGTTGGCACGACAGTGCCATTGTTTGGCAGCACAGTACCCTCATTTTCGCAGCTGGAAATGGGCTGGAAATGTTTCTCTGCCACGAAAATGTTGTCTCGTACTGCGAAACATCTCCAAGCTCCAAATGAACTACAAATGATCCCCAAACTGTCAGAAATGGATGCAAAATGATTCCAAACTTTGAAATTGGGATGCGAAACTCCCCTTAGTGGCTGCGAAATGCTGTTCGCAGGCCCCATAGCCCCCCTGCATAAAGCCTCTTTGGCTGCGAAAATGTTTCTTTTTTCCTTTTGGCTTCGAAATGGGCTACGAAATGGCCTCCAAGCTATGTAATGATTTGCGAAAACACTTTGTGAAGCCAAGGGAAGTTGCAAAAATGCCAACAGAGCCAGCAACCATGCATCTAAAGAGGAGAGCCCTGTCACTGTGATCACACACATATGAAGCCTCTCTTTCTTTCTACCTCCTTAAAACCATCACAGCCCATAGCGTCCAGCTGAGAGCTCCAGCCGAGGAGACTATGGCCATCTCAGGAGACATCCATTAGTTTATCTCTGCGAGCTTGGACGGGAAGCCAAGGTTAATGATCACCTTGGATGGCAACTGCTAAGTGAGAAGCACGAGTCATGCCAAGTTGCATCAGTGAGAAGGATTAGTGCTGAATCCTTAAAGGGTAGCATTTTAACAAAACCGGTTAGAAGGCTTAACTACATTGAATTCTCTAAGGCGAGGAGGTGAACACAAGTTGACCGGAGCTCGGTTTGTTGCATGAGAAACTCCCCTGTGAAACCTGAACCGTTCCAAGGAATGTTGTTCTCTATAAGTAAATTTCCATCACTTTCCTTTTAATTAGCTTGAAACTAAACATTTTACACAACCAAAGCTTTGCCCGTTTTTTTTTTTTTGTGGTTCCTTCTGCAGCTAACCTTGAAATGAAAAAAGCACCAATTAGCTAAGAAGTGTATCATGTGAGTGGAAAAAAGCTCTTCCAAGTGAACGTTCCTAGAGCCACTATCTACATTAGCTAAAGATAACCCATGCAATGGTGATATAGGTTATAAATTTTGTTTGATTATTCCTTAATCAAGGAGCACAGCTGGACGTAAATCAGCTGAGACACAATTGGCAAGGTTCAATTGGCACCGTTTGGCCGGGGAAAATCCGAACCCGGTCAACCGCGGGACAGTGGTATACTCACCACTATACTCCACCAATTAAGGAACTACCAGAAAAGAGGTCAATGTCCGATCCAACCCACTCACGAGGCCATCACAGACCATCCATCTCCACAGACCCGTACCATTTACTTGAATCACTCTTTACTTTTTTTGTATTTACAGATTATATAGTATACATAATTCCATGTTTTGATGTCTTATATTTCCTGGGTTGGGATGTTATTACCGGAGGATTCATCCATATATAGACATCAATTTTTGTTTAAACTTGGCATTTGTTCTATTTCCTCTACTCACTAACTCTTTTGTATTTTTTTTGAAACGTGGTTTTTCTCCTAAACGAAACTCAGACTCCATGTCACTCAGGAGGACCACTCCTCCTTTATTTTTTTTACCTCCTTATGTCACTTTGAGGACAAGGTGCAGCTTGGTTGGGGGGAGAGTTGAGGAAGTGAGTATTGTTAATAATACTAAGTTATTTTGGTAAATTTAGTTGTTTTTCACTAATTTTTAAAGTTTTTTTTTGGAATACTCTCCATGGTTATTAAGGAAAAAAATTTTTTAAAATGAAAAGGGAGAAATTGAATTTTTGTCTTTTTAATTGGAAATTAGATTTGTATTATGCTTATTAAAGTTGATGAATTGTTGAACTCTTATTGAATTCAATTCAACCTTATGTCTTCCACTTTAAGCTATTCACACACTTGCACTAGCTTTTTCCGTTACAAGATGGAACTATTTTCCCCCTTTACTTAGGAAAATTTAACTTGGTACCTTTAACCTCAATTAATAGTGTTGGGCACCTTATAAAAGAGGCCAATGAGCCTTTGAAAAGAAAGAAAGGAAAAAAAAAGAGTTTTACCTTGCCTTGAAACCCGAGCAAGGACTGAGGGTTATAATGGTGTAAATCATTAAAAACCTGGTGCCCTAAACCTTCATTGGTTGGGAGCCACCTACCTCATGCTCCATTAACATGGTGAATAGGTGGAGTTTAGCATACTGTAGGTGTGCTTGGGTATTAAAAAATTCATTATCAAAAGTCCGAGTGTAATCCGAGAGGCTAGTCGGTTTTGAAAGTATCCCTTAAAGCCCTTGATGCCCTAAACCTTAATTGTTGGGAGTCATCGATGGAACCCCCCCGTTACATGACAAGTTAGAATAGAATACCTTTAAGCTTTGCATTCTCCTACAAGAAAAAAAAATGTGAAATAAAAGAGGTGCGTTCGTAGCCTATTGGAGTGTGATCAGTTTTGCTAAAGCTTTGAAAAAGAACTAGGTTGAGGGGTGAGATTAGTTTGAATACTAATTTCGTAAGCTAATAATAACACTTAGATTTTTGTGGAAGAGTAAGGGTTTGACTCTTGAGAGTGGAATTTATTTTGATGCTTTAAATTTGCATAAATCCCTACTCTTTTATAATTGTGATTAGACAAAGTATTTGATAACTCTTATTGAAGATTGAGATTTATTTCGTTAATGATGGTTCCATGGTGAGAGTTAGATCATCATGCACTTAAACATTTTTTTGGAGTGATCAGCATGGATTTTGGTAAATTATATTACGTTTTAGTTTTATTTTTTCTTCCTTCATTGCTAAGGGACTAGCAATATGTCGGTTGGGGGGGAGGGTTGATTACTACTCCAAAAGTGCTATTTTGTAAGCTTGTAAATTAACTCTTTAAACACTTTTAAGTGTGATTATTACCTTTTAACCCAATTAACATATTAAGGACCCTTGCAATCTATTCTAATCAAAATGTGTAAGTTTTGGTGTTTTGTTAGCTGTTTGATCACCAAAAAGCCAATCCAAGATTGAGGAGGAGTTTCTTGAATCCATGGCAAAGTTTTGGAAAGCTTAGAAACATGAAGATCCAAGCTTTGAAAGCTTTAAAGTCTTGCCATAAGCAAATCCGAATGTCAAGGAGGAAGCAAGGAAATTGCCATGAAGCAAAACAGGGGACAGCAGTTGCAGGTCTTCTGGCCACTTTGGAGCACTTTCCGAAGTCCAATTTCATCATCGATATACCATTTCAAAGATCAGGAAGTCAAGAATCCAATGCTTTAAACGGGTGCAACGATTTGAGTTAAAATGAAAGAAGATTACAGCATTGTAAACCGAGTGCGCTTCCAAGCTGAAGGAAAAATTTTGCAGGGCTTTGCGAAATTTTGTCCTTTGGCTGCGAAATTTCGCAGCCGCTTCTTGGATAGCTGCGAAACACCTCCTGAAAGCCACCCTTAGACTGCAACCGAACATCTTGAGATATTTTTTTGCTTTAGATATTTGATGTCTAAATTTCCCAAGACTCTCCTGAAACCCTCCTATCCACATGATTCCCTTAGTTAGGAAAGTAAGAAGCAAAGGTGAATAACCCCCTTATATATATGTTTGTAATTTTCCTGGTGGAACAGATCTCGGAGCTTTTCCAGAGACCACCTTGTAATGGTTTTTGAAAGTGATATATACAGGGCCCTTGCTCTCTTTTTCCTTCTCATCTTTGTTTTCTCTTTTATTTTCTTTCTAGCCAAACATCCTTTGAGGATGTTTCCTCAGGGTTGGGAGGATGAGTGGCTAGGCTTTTTGTTTCTAGGAAGGAAGCCCAGGTAAGGGGGCCCGGCATGCATAAGTGTGAGTTTTTGTTGTTTCCATTTTAAATTGAAAAGAATGTGTGACCCTTATTATGGTTTATATCTTTTTTAGTTAACTTAAAAACGCCTTTGAATCACCTGGGCCGCACTTGAAGGCAAGTGGACTCCGTCCATTGAGTTTCACTAGTTTACCTCTTGCAAGCCTTTGGGGAGGTGATTCAAAGGTATGATTTTCTAGACCAGCCAACACTTGGTAAGCTTTTGGACTCCACGGAGACATCCATTATTATCTTTTGTGAGCTTTTTGACGGTGATCCAAGGTTACATATCCCCCTTGAATGGCAAATGCTAGGTGAGAGCACGAGCCATTGCAAGATGGATCTGTGAAGGGATTTAGTTGTTGAGAACCATTATGGTAAGCATCTGTTCCACACCGGTTTCGGGAAATAACTATATGTTTAATATCCCCACGCGAGGACAAGAAACCAAGTACCGGGAATCTCCTCTTTTGGAGATGGGGCACCTGATCCTAGTAACCTGAATCCCAAGAAACATCTTCTTCCTAGTTTAATTTCAGTACTTTTTTTATTTGGTTAGGCTTAAAAACCAAACGTACATGCAAACTTAATTTTTTCTTTAAAGCTAACTTAGAAAAGGAAAAGGCACCAATTCAACTTTTGAACTAATATCAATAGTAAGTGAAAACCCATCTCTGTGGACTAACCTAGAGCCACTATGGCTATGGCTAGGCTATGCTAACCCTAGTATATGGTCATTAAGGTTAATAAAATTTTGTTGATACTCCGTCTGAGGATTGAATCAAAGGTTACATCAGTTGATTGATCTAAATCAATCAAAACACCAATTGGGCCGAATCAAGACACATTTGGAATTATGGAGCTAGGTCCCCATATATAACTATAACCAAATAAATTGAGACTAAACTTCGTTTTATAATTGATTGGGAAGGCTACTTGTTTGTGTTGTGCAACTTCACACATAATCACAATGAAAAACGGTTCAATACCTACTCAGTCCTGTAAACAAGTAGGCAAACATCGTTTTAAAATCCTAAAAAAAGGGGATGCCTTAGTCTAAAATGATGAAACCTAATAGCGTCTTTATTGGATATGATAAAAATGAAAAGATAATTTATTCTTAACAATATTCAATCTAACTGATTCTTCAAGATAGTATAGCCCCATTCTCTCTTAGTAGTCTAAGCTTGGTCTTCCCCTTTACAAGTCTAATCCCACAGTACACAACCACATGCGTTATTTTCCTTGATTAAGTATAGATTCAACAACACTAAATCCTAACCATTAATAACCACATGCATTATTTTGATTTGGATTTAAAAATTTAACAAAAGTCATTAACTCATTCTTTTTGCTAGGGGGGGGGGATGGTTTTATTTAATCAAGACTGCCCTAATATCAATTTTGGATGACTAATGCAGTGTCGTTTCATTCTAACAATTATTTTCTTGCTCAAAAATCATGCCATTAATTTTAATTCTCTAGGCTGTGTGTAAACTCTACATTCATGTTTCATTTTTTAATTCAACAAATACCAAAAACTCTTAGCTCCAAACCCAATTGTGTCGCAAAGTTATTTCATTAAAGTTTAAAAATTCAACTAAAAGAAAACCATACTGCCTCCTTGAATATCACCGCCACATTATGCTACTTTTCATTGATTTAAAATTTAACTCTGACAAGCCCCTAACACCATGAGAACCAGCATGCATTATCAAGTATAGCATTAAAACAACCAACACGTGTGGCCTTCTTACATCCGCAACAAGTCACTAATCCACTGTAATCTAACAAAATAAACTTGAGAAAGTAATTTTAAAGTGAATAAAATGATAACTAACCTGTGCCAAGTGATGCTTGGAAGTTGATGGAAGGTTGCCATTATAAGCTGAAATCTCTCAGGGTGATAAAGAATTTCATGATTCTCGAAAGCTGTTGTTCTCCCCAGAACCAAGACATTGCATTCTCTCTCCCAAAACCTAAAATTGAAAACCCCCTTCTTAACCTCCAGAATTCCTAGGCCGTGTCTAATTCTCCTGCTGCTTTGATGGTACCTTTGCGTAACAGAATCTTGAAATCTCCAGAATCACCCTCAAAAAGTTGTAGCTTCCTATCCAAAAATCCAAGAAATATTCCAGATGCATGCTCCCAAGAACTCCTGCTCCAGATGCATGACCTCAACCATTCAATTGTGACCCTGCCTCCTATGCCTTGATGCCAAAAAAAAATGGTGTGTCTCCATTAGTCATGCCTCATCCTATGCTAGGGATCCCCATGAAGAGGTGCTACTTCTTTGCATGGCCTGTGATGATACCCGCTTGCGTAAGACAATGTTGATGATGCCAAGATCTCCCAAATTGCTGATAGTTTCTCATAATTTCCCCATGCAACCTTGCAAAGAAAATTTACATATTAGTTACCACATAACAAATCACAAACTAACAATAATTAAAATTCATTTCATGCAAATAGTAATCTAAGACTATTCTCATCAAAATTTAAATACATCAGAATTTGATTTAAAATTAAAAAAAATTTTATGTAACCAAAAAATTAAAAATCAAAATCATGTATTGCAACATTTAAAAATATCAAACCAAATCAGCAAATATCACAATTTCCATTTCATGCACACGAACAAAATCGAATTATCTATCCACATGCAATCAAAAAGCAAAATAGCCTATCCAATAATAATAATAATAATAATACTAAGAATAATATAATAAATTGATCGAGAAATTCCATAATCCTAAAATAAAACAATGGAAAACGTAAGAATCACCTAAAAGGCAATAAAAGAAAATCAATCAAACATAATCCCTAAAAAATTCAGAGGTCACTAGCAATTCACAATGATGATCTCAAAAGTGTCCTCAATATAGCCCAAAGACAAGACTAAAGAATAGTGACCAAAAAGAGTCACAATGGTCCTCTCATTAGGACTCCACAAAATAGCTTGGAAAAGGACCCTAAGATGTGATAGCTAATACGAGGATATAGGAAGGCAATATTGGATGGAAGGTGCCAAGAAGACAATATAGAGGGGCTACACACCATCATGGACTTTAAGATGAGTTTCAAGTGCTTGTAGCACTCTCGATGCTGCTCATACTAATAAAATCTAGTTATGTCTCAACAAAATATATATATTCTTAATAGAAAAGCATATATCAAACAATGAGCAACAATTTATACAATATTGAAGCTTTTAATCATCATATAGAATTATAATTATTCTCTACTATAAATAGCTCTAGCATAACTCATTAGACAAGTAACTGCTCTACCTCAATCAAATTAAAGACCTAAAGATTTTATCTAATTGTTCTCAAATTCCACCTTATCTTTGAATTATTCAAGGCATCAAATTTTCCTATGCATATAGGTAAAACGAAAGCATACCTAGAGTAATCATCTGTGAAGGTATTAAAATTATCATAGACCCGCCACGTGCTTGGACATTAAAAGTCCTTCACACATCAGTAATGGCATGAACTCATCATTCTTTAAAACACTAACCCCTTTTAGCATAAAGTGTTTGTTTGGGTCATTTTAACCTTCTATGTAGGATTTCCACATACTACAGAATCTTCAAGAACTAATGAGTGCAATGTATCTAACTGAACCAATCTTTGGATCATATTTAGATTAATATGACTAGGTCTAGATTCCATAGTAAGTCTGATTAATGGGCTAGGTACTACGCGAGTCCTTAATTGAGGCCTGATTCATTTCAATGATAGATACACAATGATATAGGAGTAATATAAAAAATATTGTCACCAACATACTTGACAAATAAATGAATCATTCTTTCAAATGAAAACATTTATTAAAATCAACTAATAATTCGTTTCTATATTTAACCTAGAAACTACATCACATTCTTTTCTAACTTAGTACATAAAGACAATCCTTGAGTTCTAGATATTTTATTATTTTTTAGTACTAAAGTAATGCTCCCACTCTTTACATAGTTTATCCTCGAAGTAGATTGCTAGAGTCAAGTACATCGCTCCCTCATTTAGTGTTCTCCTTAGTTCTGAAACCCTAGTAATGAATTATAGATATGATTTAGTCTCTGCTAAAATATATCCACCACTAAACTGATTCAACTAAAAGTGTATGTATATACCTTCCCTTTTCTTCAAAAAATAAGGGCATTCTTTCTTCTAGTGACCTTTCTTGCACAAATGAAACACTTAAACGCTTCCGCTTTCTTTTCCTAACCTTATTCTTTCCCATGTTTGATTTTCTTGATAAAATTGTTTTTCTTCTTATTATAGAGAACTTGGGAATCTTTTAGTACTATGTGAATCACTTAGGATCCTGAGTACCCGCACCATCTGAAGTTCCTTCATCACTTCAGGCAAGATCATCATTAACTTATTCATATTCATTCTATTGAATTGAGCTTAAACTAACTTGAAGGGAGTTTGGTAAAGTCGTCTAGGATCATATCAACCTGGGTTCCCCATCGATTTAGCTCCAGGATCTCCATCTCAGGACAGAAGTGCAATCATATGAATAATATGAATCTATAGGGAGTTCCTTCTATCATCTGGTGCTCATGATGGTCCCTAGGTAGCTTGCCTAGCTAGCCTACCCTATCACCAACATTTTGTGCAGGCTCAAGAGAATCTCATAGGTATTGGCAGATGCCCATGTGTTGTTGGTGCATCAAATTACGAAGACCTAAGTATGAGTATGATTCTTGCACATTGGGTGTATCAAATGATTCAACTCAATATTGATGTGCTTTGGATCTCAATTCTCAGGCGGGAGTAATCAACAAAATTTATGGGGGGGGGGAGGAGACGCTAGCTTTGCCAGGGAGCGACATATATCGGATAGCATTGAGCTAGCATAGTATAGTGGCTTTTTCTAGATCGTCACCAGAGATGGGGTTTTCACTTTCCAAATGAGATCAGTTCAAGAGCTAAATGGGTGCTTTTTCATTTCAAGGTTAGCTTTTAAAAGAAAAACAAAGGTTGAATGGGAACAAAAGACTTTAAGCTAACCAAACATACTAATTATCTGAAATTAGCTATAAAGAAAGGATTTCCTCGGGACTTCAGGTGCCTAGGCTCAGGTACCAAATGCAAAAGAGAGAAGCGGTCACTTGAGTCTTTTCCCTCCGCATTCGGGATTTAACCTGAATAGTTTATTTCCCGAACCGGTGTGGTACAGATGCTTACCATTAATGATGTCAACTCTAAAATCCCTCTCACTGACACACCTTGCTATGCTCGTACCTCTCACCTAGTATTTGCCATCCAAGGTGGTCCTTAACATCGGATCATCCTTTCACAAGCGAACAAGAGATATCAAGTAGACCTCATGGAGCAAGATTGCAAGCAATAAGAATCCATGGAATCCGAAAGCTTACCAAAGTTTTGGCTATTCATACGGTAAACCTAGTTTAACTAAAAAATATAAACAACATTAACGGGTCACGACTTTCTCTTCATTAAAAATAGAAACATCAAAAACCTCACTTCTTTGCTCCGGCACCTTACCTAGCTTCCCCCACCCGTGGAACAACAAGTTTAGCCCAACATCCCAGAGAAAACATTTCAAGGTTGATTTGCTAGAAAAACATAATTATATGGCAAAGATAAAAGTGAGAAGTAAGGTAGAGGCAAAGCTCGATGTATTACTTTCAAAACTATACAAAAATTGTTCTCCTCTGAAAAAACTCCGAGTCCCTCCTCAGTGATTACTTAGAGTATTTATGTAGGATGGTTTTTACCCTTCCTTCATTCTTGCTAGCCCCAAGGAATTACATTGAGTGGTCCAGTTACAAGGTGAAAAACAGATTTTACGCAAAATATCTAAAGAAAAATATCCAAAAGAGTCGGTGCGCAAGTTTCCAATTGCGCATGAAGATTTCGCACGCTGGGCATGGTGGACTTGCGAAAATCTCGCAAGTTGGGTGCGGGGGGCAACGTGGCCCCGTTTCGCAACGTTTGGATGTCACTTTCGTAATTTGGAAAACGCATTTTCGCAAGTTGAGCACTCTCTGTGACTGTGTGTTTGCGCTCCAATCCCATCGGCGCAAGTAAGCTTCAGGGTCGCGACGCTTGGAAGTTCAAATTCGCAAGGTGCGAATTTGTCCTTCAGCTGGACGCAGTTATCTTCCAAAGCCTTAACTTCCTCATTCTTATCCAAATTGAGACACCATTTAAGCATTGATTCGTGACTTCCAGATATTTTCCAACGTATATAGCTTGAACAAAATGGACTTCGGAAAGTGCTCCAAAGTGGGAAATAAGACTGCAGCGCTAATGCTCTGTTTCTTCTTCACTCTTTTTTCCTCCGTGCAATGCTTGATTGGCTTTGGCAAAGGGCTATGGAGCTCCAAAGCTTGGTTCTTCATGCATTTGAGCTTCCCCAAAAGCTTTTCATGACCTATTAAAAATCTCCCACATTCTCCTCTCGGATTGCCTTGGTGTAGCTAAAAGCTATCAAAAACATCCAAAACTAGACATAATTCGGTAGAAACGATTGCAAGGGTCTTTAACATCCCAATTGAGTTAAAAGGTAATCAATTACTACTCCTAGAGTGAATAAAAGGTTAATACAAGCTACAAAAAGCATTTTGAGTAGTAATCATGATACAACAACTTCTCATTTCTCTTGCACTAGGAATGAGCCAGCTTTCTATCCCCTACATGAAAAACTCATTGGGAATGGGGAACAATCTCTTGATTACCCATTTCAACTATTTTTTTTAGAGCACTATGTCCAAGTTTCTTTTCTAGTCAACATAATCAGGTTCAAGGTCAACTATCATCAATGAGAATGAGGATAAAGGTTATAAGACATGATTCCGTAATAAACAAAATATTCCATGCATTAAAAAAAAAACTAAGCACTCAAGGAAAAATGTGTAATCAATTTTGTAAAAAGGTAGTACTCGCAAACTATATGTATTCATGAAAAGTATCTTACTATCATAAGAAATCAAGCCTACTTAGGCAGGTCCATGACTTCCTTATTACCATGTAAGACCCTCTCCTAAATTGATCAACATGACTTTAAAAACATAAAAAATTTATCCTAAACATTTAGTAACCTACCTTTGTGTTCAACATTAGCACATGCAAGTGGAACCACTTTAGGTGATTCTACCACTTGATCTCTAAGTTAAGCATATACGCAATCCTTGACATCAATGTTCCAAGTGATATTTCCATCTTTTAGGATTGATCTGATCTCACTATAAACAGTACAACCTTGTCCCTTTTAGGATAATCAATATCCTTGATTCCTTTGATCACCCCATCTTTAGAAGGTTAGAAGCTTAAAATCAAGATGGACTCGTCCTTAGAGGTTGTGGGCTTACCTATTGTCCCGCTCCTACTTAATATTTTAGAAGACTACATAATTTTGGTAACCTTGCTTAAAATAAATTTTTGCCTTCATAAGAATTTCTAAATCGTTTATTTAGTACATGAATTAGGACTCCTGGCCAAAGCGAGATACCTTTTTTCATATTCCTTATCCGGGAATTTTCCTTTTCAAAAAAAAGCGGTTTCCTGCTTCTCTTTAGGGGGATGAGAGCCTAAATGAATCATTAAGTGACTTTAGCCTAGAAACCATCTAACCTAAATAAAGGAAAATTTCAAAAGATTTGAAATCCCAAATGGAAACAACCATTCTTTAGATAAATAATAATGAAAATAATCCCATTAAAAATTTATTCTTTCAAGAAAATGGAAAATTATGTTTTGAAGAATATTCAAAATTTTTTTCAATTATTTCCTAAAAAAGAGCGCACATCATATATAAAAATTATAGGCATAAAACAAAATAATAAAAATGAATCCCATGGCCTTAGGGATCTTGTGCTTATTTGGTAATCCAAATATTTTGAACTTCAAGGATCCAAAAATACAAATTGTACCTACAAAAAATTAAGCTTAGTATTTTGGCTAAAGATCCCATAATTTGCCATAAAATGCCAAGCAACCATCATGAGAACTTAAGCTCGCCCAAATTTTGAAGAATGCTTAAAGCACTCAAGCAACTAATCCCACGGCTTGACCATTGCTATAGAATTCCAAAACACCAGAGTTGGTTCTTTAAGTTTTTCATGGCTATTTTCTCAAAAGCTTTCAACTTTCTGAGAAGATATGCTCACGAACCCACTACAAGAACAAAGGTCTCATTACAGTTTTTTCAATCGTCAAGATAAGGTAAAATCTGTTAAGGTGATCAGGAGTCACATATGTCGTTCTATGCCATGTGTCAGAAATGATAAAAGTCTAGCTGACATATCATATGTTAAGTAGAACTTATTTCTATCAATGTAGAATCTATTAATTGACATATGTTAAAACGTTTTCTTCCACTTTATCAAGGTTAGGTAAACATATTTGAGAGTTAACTCATTGTTTTGTCAAGATTAATTCAATATATGTTTAGCTTAAGTATGATATATGTCCAATGTTTTGTTTTAAATATGGTTTAAATTTAATTTATACACTATGTCAAGGATGTTTTTTTGTTATTTTTTTTTTCAAGTTGAATGATGAATTGTTTAAGGGTCTTTTATTCTTATGTCAAGGAATACTATTTCTTTTATATGTCGAAGATTTCTTTATTCATACTAAAGGAAATTGTTTTATTTCTATCAGGTTGCATATGAAACATGTCAACAACGTCAACAACCTAACCTGTTGGCCAAATAATCTGCATCAAAATTGAACCTGTTGTGTGTGTGTGTCTATATATATATATATATATATATATATAATCTGCATCAAAATTGAACCTGTTGTGTGTGTGTGTCTATATCTATATATATATATATATAAAGTACATGAATGTATAAAATATACTTTAAAAAAAATATGAACATGTAGGCAAATATATTGACAAAAAAAAACCTTAATATCCTTGCAAAATCTTATATTATCTCACATACATCCAAAAAAAGGCGAATATGTACCCAAAAATCCAATAGTTATACATGATAAATATAATCTAGCCATGATCTTGTGCCATCAAAAGTGATGTAATTGCTGCAAATGCCACCAAATCTTCTGCAAGTAAGAAAAAAAAAATCAGTATATGTTTATATTTGAAAGATTAATAAAAGGATATAAACATGTATCCAAATATATTCCCAAACAACCTAACAACTATATATAATCTTGTTATCTTGTCAAATATATATGAAAAAAGAATAGATATTTACCCAAAAATAACCAAATATCAAGTAGTTGTACATAATAACAAAAATTTATGCGTGATCTTCTTCTCTAAAAACTGCAGCACTACAAATGTCACCTAACCTTTGGCAAGAAAGAAAAAAGTAACATTATTTTATATTTATTTTTTAAAGTTTATTAAAAATTTAATGAAAAAATATCTACATCCAATGTATATTAAACATGTCACCTAATCTTTTGCAAGTATGAAAAAAAAACAACATTATTTTATATTTGTGTTTGAAAGTTCATTAAAAAGATATAAATATGTATCCTAAATATATCAAAATGTATCCACAAACAACCTAGCAAGTATACATGATCTTATACTATTATCAAATAGTCCAAAACATAGTTCTAAACCAAGGTTAGAACACTAGATGTATCCACTCATGACTACTATCTACCACTCATTTTCATCCAATTCCACTCATAGTGAGAAACTCGATTCAATTAGTCCAAAACTGCATGCAGCAGTGACTAAACATGGGTTTGAATCCAATCTTCCTGTCATGAATTCTATACTAGACATGTATTGCAGGTGTAGTTGTTTCTCTGAAGCAAATAGATATTTCTATGAAATGAATCAAAGGGATTTGATCACATGGAACACCTTGATCACAGGATATGAAAGATCCAATCCAACTGAGACATGTAGATAGTCTTTTATCTGATGCCACCAATATTTGATTTTTTGTTTAAATATACTTAAAGTATTCTCAAAACTGTGTTTGCTTGCTATTTTCACAGCAAGAAACTTGTTGACTGGCTTGCCAGAGAATATTGGAAGGCTTTCACGTCTCATTCGTCTTGACTTTCATCAGAATAGTGAGTGAATCTAGTCTCTACAAGGTTTTTCCAGTATGTATGTAAAGTTTTAGAGGAATTAATAGTGGTTTTTAAGTATACTCTTTTATCTGAACTATTTTCTCTCAACTCTTCTAATGAAACATGTGCATCTGAGTTATGCAGGAATTTCATCAATACCAGCATCAATAAAGGGTTGTTGTTCCCTTGCAGAGTTTTATATGGGGTCATATTCTCATTCCTTGTTGCAAAAAAATTTAGATATTTGGGAGTGTCTGGTGTACGTAGATTTTCTTTCATTTTAAATCTTTTTATATTTGATATTCATCTAGTTGTTGTGGCTTCAAGTTTCAAGAATAATGTGTTGTCTTTGCTACCAGCAGAGATTGGGGCACTTTCTCTTTTAGGGACATTAGATCTTCACTCAAACCAGGTGGGTAGACATTCTATATTTAGTTTAAGTATAAAATTTATCCGACCAATGTCAAATTCTTCTGAGACTTCGGATATACCCTTTTTGAGTGATTTATCCTACATGTTATTCCTTCTTATCTTAGTTAGCTTCACATTTACCAGCATTATGGCTGCCTACATGACCTTAGCATTTTTGAATTGTGGACAACAGATTCATGGGAGGATTATTCAAAGAGGCCTTGATGGGAATTTGGCCTTGTCTAATGCCCTTATAGACATGTATTCCAAATGTGGAAATATTGCTAATTCACACCAAGTTTTTGGGGGTATGTCTCGTAGAGATTTGGTTTCTTGGACTACCATGAGATTGGGTATGGGACTCATGGGTATGGAGAAGAGGCTGTTGAATTGTTTGATAAGATGGTCAGGTTAGATATTAAGCCTGACTAAGTCTTGTTTATGGGCATTCTTAGTGCTTGTAGTCATGCTGGACTTGTAGATGAAGGCTTGAGATATTTTAAATTAATGGTGGGTGATTATAACATTAGTCCAGACTAGGAGATTTATGGTTGTGAAGTGGATTTGCTAGGACGTGGTGGGAAAGTTGAGGAAGCTTATGAACTCATAGAGAGCATGCCATTCAAGCCTGATGAGTGCGTTTGGGGGCCATTTCTTGGAGCTTGTAAAGCACACAAGTTTCCCAATTCCAGAAAATTAGCTACTCACAGGATATTGGATCTGAGGCCTAATATGGCAGGGACTTATGTGATGCTATCAAATATATATGCAGTTGATGGTAAGTGGGGGAGTTTGTAAGATTGAGAAAGTTGATGAAAAGAATGGGAAATAAGAAGGAGACTGGTAGGAGCTAGGTCGAGGTAGGAAATCATGTCTATAGTTTTGTTGTTAGGGATGAGGTGGGCCCCAAAATAGAGGGGATATATCAAGTTCTGGAAAATTTGATTGGGCATATGAAGGAATCAAGGTATGTTCTTGATTTAGATTGCTTGATATATGACTTAGAAGATGGCACTTGAGAAGCAGTTGAAGTCTAAAAGGTGAGAAAACCATATACAAATGGGGGATTGAAGAGAGTCATTTGATTTTTATGAACAACCTCGAAGTGGGTACTAACAAGAAAGTTTCGAGGTGAATTGACCTTTCCATCTTTGAAAGAGATCCTATTTTATTATAACAGAGAAGAAGAATGATCTGTAGTAGTAACATGATGGTGTGCAACAAATAAGACATCTTATCAGATCAGCAAAGACCATTGTTTGTATATACAAAATTCATAATGTACTTATCTTATGACCTTAATTTGTACTACAACACATTAATAACCAAAGAGAAATGCATTGAAAGATTATTCTTCAACTTGCTTGGTTGTGAGTGCCCTTTGTTGTTTGGGACAACTTCTAGGACTGCAGCTTTAGATTTTGATAACATGTTTACAACCTCAAATCCATGGATGTGAAATGAAAGACAAGATGTGTTATTTAAAATGCATACCATGTAGGACTAAGACATTCAACTCCTAAACCAAATTCAGGTTGATACGATCTTTGAAAATTTTGAAATCTCAAATTTAATCACTAGCAAGGAGCTAACCTTAACTTGTTATGGCATTGGCAAACCAAAAACTAATTGATGAGAGGAGCTTTCCTTCCATGGTGAACACCATTTCAATGGAGAGGAAGAGTGGCACTTTCCTTTATGTTGGATAACATTTCTATGAACCTGCAAGATTAACAAAAGGCAAGGTTAAACTCATTTTGTAGCATTACTAAGACAGCCAAGTAAAATCTGCTTTAGATAGATTATGTATCATTTTTGATTCATAAAATCTACATCCAATGTATATTAAACATGTCACCTAATCTTTTGCAAGTATGAAAAAAAACAACATTATTTTATATTTGTGTTTGAAAGTTCATTAAAAAGATATAAATATGTATCCTAAATATATCAAAATGTATCCACAAACAACCTAACAAGTATACATGATCTTATACTATTATCAAATATATATATATATATAAGATATTTACTAAAAAAGAACCAAAAATTAAATAATTATGCATGATAACAAGAATTTATACATGATTTTATACTCTAAAAATTGCAAGTGCTACAAATGCCACCCAACCTCTTGCAAGTAAAAAAAAAAAAAAAAAAAAAAAAAACAACATTACTTTATATTTATTTTCAAAATTTTTTAAAAAGATATAAGCATGTCCTCAAATATATCAAAATGTATTCACAATGCTTTCTTTCTACTCTATCGGGCCCTTTCTCTTTCTAAAATTTTTAATATTTTGGGAACAGGTTCAGATGCGGAGAACAACATCAATACAATTCTCACAATTGACCTTTGGGAGTCTCTGAATCACATGACATATGGGTTGAAGCAACTTAGGCCAGTTCATGGAAGGCTAGCTTTGAAATTTCTCAAGTGGGTCATCAAACAACCTGGTTTGGAACTCAAACACCTCACCCATATGTATTGTCTCACTGCCCATATCCTTGTTAAAGCTAGAATGTATGACTCTACCAAATCAATTTTGAGACATTTATGCCAAATGGGTATTGGCTCAAAATCCATTTTTGGTGCCCTCATGGACACATACCCACTTTGCAATTCAATTCCTTCAGTTCTTTACCTTCTAATTCGGGTTTATTTAAAGGAGGGTATGATTGATTATGCCGTGGAGACATTTGAATTGGTGGGTCTTGTGGGATTTAAGCCTTCGGTATATACTTGAACATGATCCTAGCTTCAATGGTGAAGGACAAGAGGACAAAATTGGTTTGGTCATTGTTTCGGGAAATGTCGGATAAGGGAATTTGCCCAAATGTTGATACTTTTAATATACTGATAAATGGTTTATGTGTTGACGGAAAGCTTAAGAAAGCTGGCAATCTCTTGAAACAGATGGAAGAGAATGGTTTCGTTCCCACCATAGTTACTTATAATACTTTGCTCAATTGGTCTTGCAAGAAGGGAAGGTATAAAGCGGCTATTGAGTTGATTGATTATATGATTTGTAAAGGTATTGAAGCTGATGTCTGTACGTATAATGTGTTTATTGATAATTTGTGTACAAATCATAGGAGTGCAAAAGGTTATTTATTGTTGAAAAAGATGAGGAAGGAGATGATATCCCCAAATGAAGTCACATATAATACTCTTATTAATGGGTTTGTTAAAGAGGGAAAGATTGGAGTTGCTACTCAAGTTTTTAATGAGATGTCAAAGTTTGATCTTTCACCAAACTGTGTTACTTATAATGCTTTGATTGGTGGTCATTGTCATGTGGGTGATTTTGAGGAAGCTTTGAGGCTTTTAGATCATATGGAAGCAGCTGGACTCAGACTTAATGAAGTTACCTATGGGACTCTTTTGATTGGGTGATGCAAACATGAAAAGTTTGATTTGGCAAAAAGACTTCTGGAGAGGATGAGGGTGAATGATATGGTTGTTGGTCATATTGCTTATATAGTGCTGATTGATGGGCTATGCAAAAATGGGATGCTTGATGAAGCTGTACAGTTGGTGGGTAACATGTACAAGGATGCAGTAAATCCTGATGTTATCACATATTCATCACTTCATAAATGAATTTTGCAGAGTGGGAAACATAAAGAGTGCAAAAAAGATAATTTGTAGGATGTATAGATCTAGGCTTGTACTGAACAAGATCATATACTCAACCTTAATTTACAATTTTTGCCAGCATGGAAATTTTACAGAAGCAGTGAAAGTTTATGTTGTCATGAACTGCAATGGCCATGGTGCTGACCATTTCACGTGTAATGTGTTGGTTTCTTCTCTCTGTAGAGATGGAAAGTTAGGGGAGGCAGAAAAATTTCTTTGTCATATGAGTAGGATTGGCCTAGTTCCTAACTCCAGCACATATGACTGTATTATAAATGGCTATGGCAGTATTGGGGATCCTTTAAATGCTTTTTCCTTCTTTGATGACATGATCAGATGTGGTCAGCATCCAAGTTTTTTCACATATGGAAGTCTACTAAAAGGATTATGCAAAGGGGGAAATTTGGTGGAAACAAAAAAGTTCTTGAATAGACTCCATTACATTCCTGGTGCTATAGACTCTGTTATGTACAATACATTACTAGCTGAGACATGTAAATCAGGCAATTTGCATGAGGCAGTGGCCCTCTTTGATAAGATGGTCCAGAATAATGTGCTGCCTGATAGCTACACATACTCTAGTCTTTTGACTGGGTTATGTAGGAAGGGCAATGCAGTTACTGCAGTTTGTCTATTTGGAACAGCCATGGGAAAGGGAACCTTGTTTCCTAACCATGTTATGTACACATGTTTGGTTGATGGTCTTTCCAAGGCAGGCCATCCAAAGGCTACTTTCTATTTCTTTGAAGAGATGATGAAGAAAGGTACATGCCCTGATACAGTTGCATTTAATACAATTATAGACAGTTGCTCAAGGAGAGGTCAAATGATGAAGGCAAATGATTTTTTCTCCACAATGAGGTGGCAGGGTGTGTGTCCTAATCTAGCTACTTATAATATTCTTTTGCATGGGTTTTCAGAAAAACAGGGTTTGTTAAGCTACTTAACATTATACAGTACCATGATGAGGGTGGGTATTTTCCCTGATAAGTTGACATTCCATTCTCTCATTCTTGGACTTTCAAAGTCAGGTATACCGGACCTTGGGGTTAAGCTTTTGGGAAATATGATAATGGAAGGTACTTTAGCTGATCAGTTTACATTTAATATACTTATCAATAAGTATAGTGACAGTGGAAAGATGAGAAAGGCCTTTGATATGTTCAATTTTATGAATACCTTGGGGGTTTTTCCTGATCGAGATACCTACAACCACATTTTTAATGGACTCACTAAAAAATCTGCTTTCCGAGAATCTACTGTGGTTTTACGTGAAATGTTGGAAAATGGTGTTATTCCAAAACATGCCCAATATATTACTTTGATTAATGGCATACCAAGCAACTATACATGATCTTGTACTCTTATCAAATATATATATATATATATATATAAATGACATAGATATTTACCAAAAAATCCAATAGCTATACATGATGACAAAAACTTATGCATAATCTTGTACTCTAAAAATTCTAAATGTTGCAAATATCACCCAACCTCTTACAAATAAGGAAAAAAAACATTAGTTTATGTTTATATTTAAAATTACTAATTAAAAAGATATAAACATGTACCAAAATACATAAAAAAAAAAAAAACAAAAAAAAAAAAAATCTAGCAATGAACTTTTAGGGAAAAAATATAGATAAGATATGTACCTAAAAATATCCAATTAAAGAAAAAACTAATTGCAACTTTACATACATGATAGCAAGAACCTATGTCAATGTTGTGTTCTCAAAATTGCAACTACTACAAATGTTATTCAACTTTTTGTAAGTAGATAAAAAACTACATTACTCTAAGTCTATATTTGAAATTTTACTAAAATGATATTAACATGTACCAAAATTTATGCGAAAAGAATCCAACAAACATACATAATAAAAAAAAAAACAAGAATTAGTACTTTCATCAAATGTATCTTGTAAAAGTATAGGTATGTACCCAAAAGTATCCAAAACTTCAGCATCTATGCATGACAATAAGATCTTACATATGATCTTGTCATCTCAAAATTGCAACAACTGCAAATGTCACCCGATACCTTGCAAAGAGAAAAGATGCAACATTAATTGAAATTTATGTCTGAAATTTTATTAAAAAATTATAAATTAACATACCCACTATACTTGGTCTAAGATAAGAGTGCTAAAAAATGAGACCCATTCAGATCTCACTTCATCTAACTCAGCCCGTAAATAGGTTTTTTTTCCTTCAAACTAAAATATATGACAAGAGAAAATATGTTATTGTGAAACATTAAATATATGTATAAGTTCTCATGTACTTATGAAAATACATAGGCAGATAAACCTGAGATGTTAAGAGACTTCTATTTGCAATTATGTCTCGCATGTATCGCATGACAAAATATCCGCACATGACACCATCCAATTGTTTGGGCCCCTATGAGCAAAATTATAGCAACAAAATTTCACAATCAAATATGACATCATATAAATTTGGTCAATTTTTTCATCATTCACATTTTAAATTTAAAAAAAGAATGAATGACATAATGTTAGTTTCAAGTAAAATTTGCACCTAAATTATACTTAATACATGTCTAGCATAATACCTTAAGCTCCCATGTTTACAACTTGGAGGGTTAAATTAGGTAAAATATAAGAATGTACAATAACATGTATATGTGAAATATGGAGAAAAAAAAAATGAATAGATAAAGGTAATGATTAATTATATTTATTAAGAATAGTGATTAACTTTAAAAAAAGATAATAGTTAACTTTTGTCTATGTGAGAATATCCCTTAGAAAAGATCATGACTTTGAAGACTTCATTAAGGTAAATCAATCAAGCTTCAAAAGCAATTATCGATAATATATTTGGAAATATGTATTATTAACCTCATGTTACATCTCATAGATTGACATTATAGAAGAGAAATGCAATTAGTAATTATAAGGAATAAATGTTTTACATATGAACAATTTGATTGAAGATGGATAAAAGAGTAAAGAGTTTTGATTAAAGAGAGAAAGAGAGAGAGAGAGGTTGTGCCTTACAAGAAACATCTAAACAAAATATAGGATGTATATAAGACATACTAAGGTTAAAAGAAAGATATAAAGAACAACTCACACCTAAGTAACATGATCAAAGCTATCTAAAGGATCCCCATTGCTTCCTTACCCACACACACATCTAAATTGTTCTAAAGGATTGTAAATGCTATGGATATAGTGATCAAAATTTAATAATTGTTCTTCCTATGACCAATATTTCAAATTGACTAATTATGTATATATTAATTTTTTTATGCTTGAATTTTCTAAGGTTTGATCTTCCATATCATAATACAATTGAAAAAAGTCTTCTAGTCATGCATTTTTAACAAAAATTTTACTATTTGTCTTCTAGTTTCTATTACTATTTCTTGAAATATTAATTGTAGAAGGTAAAAATGGATCATAAATCTTTCAATCACATGAAAAAATGGGTTTGTTCTTTTTTAGTACTACTTCATTAATTAATAGTGGAATAATGGACATATGAGTACATTGTATTCATAGCAATTTAGATTATATTTTCGTAAGGTAGTGAAACAAACATATATGGTATCCTTCTGAACTCAAGTTAGAAATAGGAAATAATAACAAAAACAATTATAAACTAAGAAAATTCATATATATATATATAGGTATATATTCATGTGAGAGAAAGCCATATAGAATCTTTACATTTCAAAAATCAAGTAAATTTTCATTCAAGAAAGCAACTTAAATGTAGGTAAGTCTTCAAAAAGTTTAGGAGAAAAAAAAAATGTAAGCTCAACAACCATCCACTTGAGCTCTTTTTTAGATCCTTTCTTTTTTTGAGATACAAAAATTCGAAACCCCCTACAAAAAATAAGATTACATTAGTTTTCGTTTTGAGATATGAAAACTAAAATTATGGTAGGCTTACATGTTCACAATATCTTTTATATCTTGATATGGCTGTTGCAATTGCGAGTCTAAATAGTAGACTATTTGTGATTTGAGGTCAATTACAGCCAAAACCCAATGAAACCTACAATATATTAACATATAATTTAGATAAATAGCATTTATAAGGCTAAGAAATTAAAAACAATTATGATTAACAACTTACCTTGGGTTATATGGAAGAAAACAAGTCTGCCAATTTGGAGTCAATTAGGCGATCAACAATGAACCTTGCTCTTTTTTCAATTTGTGGGGCTATTGTTCCAGCCTTGGACACCATTCCTGGATGAATAAATATAATTTTCTCCTGTAGTGTCTCATCCAGATGTTCATGCAATCGCCTAATGAAATATCACCCAATTTAGAATTACTTAACAAAAAAAAAAAAAAAAAAAAAAAAAACAGCTTCTACTTATTTATATCATGAATGTAATATAAAGATTTACAACAAAATCTCACCAAATATAGAAACATATGCAATTCATAGTCAACTCTTTTGCAGAAATTACATCATTCATTTCACTTGTCAAGAGGAAAGTTTGAAATTTCATCCCAAAAACATTGATTGGAAAGTCAACTTTGGGTGCCGGTTTACCCTCCAACATTGCTGAAACTGTTTTAGAAAACAGTTGTACATCTCTAGGATTCTCATATTTGATTTTCTTTGGGGATGCTTGTATCTTCTTCATTTTATTCTTCCTCTTGCCAACATCCTAAACACATAAATAGATGCATGACATTAAAATGAAAAATAAAGAAACCAAGAGTGTAGGAAAATATAACTCAACTTTGAAAGTTTGGGTATAACATTATTCACCTCATCATCATCATTTATCACAAATGCAATAGGCCACAAAACCTCATATCCAACACCCTCCCTTATTGTCATAATGCTTTTAGAAAGTGGGAATGGAAGAAGTGCAGTAGGTTGAAGAGGGTAAAGGATGACCACTAATATATCAGCACCATCAATGGAAATCTGTGAATCTCGTAAATAAGTTCCATATGCAACAATGTTATCTTCAGTTTCAAGAGCTAATTTGCATTTATAAACCTGTAAAAACATATTTTGTAATCCTTAGTCTTTCATTATAGTTGTTTTATATATTGTTTTTATAAATTTAACTTAGAAAAAGGCATATATACCTGAGTTAGTGGACAAGCTTTTCGAGTCCCTTGTGCTGATAGGTTCTCCACATGAGCACTATCATGAGTCTTCCCTCCTATTTCTTCATGTTGCAACAATTGTTTCCTTATGTTTGTGCTGCTCACTTCAGAGCGGGGTGTGAGGGGTTCTTTTTTTCCAGCTTTCAAAGCAATGATCTCCTCTTCCAAGCTTTTGACTTTCTCCATTAACATCCTTTGACATTCCTCCTCTTCAAGAGTTTTTGTGGGTTTTGGTGTGTTGAAGAATTGTTTGGGCTTTTTTTTCCCACCTTTTCCTCTAACCCGTCCAGGATGCTCTAATGTACCCAATGCTAAAGTGAGGATATCCTTTTGGCCAACACATGTGATCTTCCCTTCCTCAACAGCCTTTGTCAACTCATCCTCCAAAAAAATATAAGATACTTTAAAAGTCATATTAAATAAAAAAAAAAACAAATGAAATTGACTAAAACTAAGTATAGGTTTGACAACTTACAATCTTTTCCACTACAGGCCTCGTAACATCATCATATTCACCTTTTTTCAATCTTACTAGCTTCCACAAGACCCATCTATCAATAGGTTTCCTCGAACCTGTCTTTTGCATCTATCAAAAAACAAAAAAGTGAAGTAATTAAACTTTACAAAAGTAAATGTCCAACAAAATAAAATATACTAATTCAACTTACCAATTCTTCTTGAAGTCCTGCATATCCTTTCCTACTCACTCGATGAATATAAACGTATTTTGCCCTCCTTTCTTTTCCTTTTTTTGATTTAACTTGAAACTCTTTTGACAACCTATTAGCCACTAACTTTCTCCAGTCTTCAATTGGAATGTAATTATATTTAGTTGGTGGCTGCAAAAGATACTCGGGCTTATCCTTATAAGGCAGGATATACTCTTTTGTCAATTTGTGCGTGAATGACCTAAAGCTAGTCCCAATGGATGATATGACGTTGTTTTTGCTATTCTCATCAACCAAGAATGCACCCTAAAATATAAGATCTTGATTATTTACACAAAATAAAGGAAAATAATTTCATTAGATTACTACATAAGATCTTGATTATTTAATAATCATGTTAGTCTGCACAAAATATAGAAAAATAATTTCAATAGATTTCTATATACCTTAACGCAATCCCATAATTTCTCCTTCAATTCCACAGGCACTACTCTCCAATCAGTATGATAAACTGGCACCATGGTTCGTGCTAACACACCCATGTATGATACAAGCTGTACATATCCCTCACCCACTCCCTCACCATCATCATTATATTGAATGTCAATTTTCAGTCCTTCACTTCTCTTTTTAGCAATTTCAGGTTTTAAAGTTGGGCCTCTTAACCTTTTTGGTGAAGTAATCTTCTGTTTTCCTTCCTTTTCATCCATCTACATGAGAATCAAAAGAATATGATTAATCTCATAATACATACATATATATATATATATATATATATATATATATATATATCTTACATTCAAAAGTAAAACATGATATTTTAATAGTTACCTGCTTTTTATCTCTTCTTGGTGGAGCCATCCGTAAAAATGTAGCACTTTTCTCCCAAGTTCCCAAATAATTCAGAATTAGGCAATAATAAACAACACTTGAAAATGTATCTCAACTAAATCTAAAGAAATTAGTTACGAAATGATTTCATAAGTATGAATAAATCATTGTTGTACAAACTTTGCAATACATGAAAATTAATCTTAAATGTTGATTATGAAATATGCATAAAATTAATAGGCTAATCTATTGCTAAACCTCAACAACAACATATCATCAAGTTTAAAGAAAATTACCATGACTTATCTTATAAACACACACACACACACATTTTACCATTATAGCTTAGTTAAATTACATCTATTTTAGTCACTACTGTTATAAGGTCCTAATTGGAATGCCTGTTTCTAGTTAGGATGCAATACTCATAAAATGAAGTTTAAGAGTGTGGGTTGAGGATGCATTGCAAGGTGTTTGATTTTCCTACTATTAAGCATATAAGTATTAATCATATGTAATGAGATGTGGTTGCCTTAACTTTAATGATTCTAGGATACATGGCTTCACTTACACAATATTGAGGATGGAGTAATGTCACTAATAGTTAACAAAAACAAACCAAAGACTACATTCGTTGAAGTAAAATAAATTGAAGAAGATTTTCTCTAAATTCACATAAAGTCAAAAATCCACCAAATTCACATTAATGAAACTTTATTTGAATTTTTTAAAACTAATGTTATTCAATTACACAAAAATTGCAACTTGATCAATTATCTCTCAAAAGTTTTGTTCTCTAGCATAAACAAGTGACCTAAAACAAAGGAAGGACCAAGAAAATAAAAATTATGGTATTCATACACCGTTTCAGTTGGAAATAAGAATATTCAACTATCAATTAAAACATATTTTTCCATTGTTAGATGACTCCTAACGAAGATCAACTTCATACAAGGTAAGTTGTTATTATATTTACAGTTAATTCATATATGTTATTTATTAATGTTTTAAACCGGTTCATTATGGGTTGATGGATTCAATCTATCTTCCCATAAAACCTTTTGTTTTGTTTTGCATAGTACGTAGTTAACACTTTGATTTAAAGTTTTTAATTCAAATCTATGGAAACCTTCAATGCAATTACCCCTTAAATTATTTAAAAGTTGAATCAATATGAAATAAGTGAGTAATGACTTTATCTTGTCTAATCTTAAATTAAACATACAATATCAACATATAAGCAACATTTATTTAACTACATATCAATTAAGCTCAAATGAAAGTTCAAACTATTCAAAATATATAAATATGATGCTAACTACATTTATTTAGAATAGCTTAGCAAGTATATAATAATAAAAATATATTTGACAAGAATAAAATAAAAACATAACATTGTTGAGCATCATATTGTATATTAACAATAACTCAAAAATCACATAATACACTTAGTAATCACAATCACAACCAAAAAAAAAGTATTAAGCTTAATTTTCAATCCAAATCCCCTCACAATCAGTACGCATACAAATTTCATCATAATCTTCAACTTCATCAAAAGACTTAATATTAGGCATCCCATTTGCAAATGGGTGATGCTCCATACAATTGTCGGCTATGTTGTCATCACCTTCTATGTCAAACAACTCCATTTTTGGCCTTGATAATACAATAGACCATCTTGGATCAACTTGATCTTCTACATAAGAAACTTGTTGGGCTTGCGTTGCCAAAATGAAAGGATCTGATTTATGTCCTATCTTGCTCAAATCAACTAATGTAAAACCAAGCTCATCAACTTTGACACCATTCTTGCTATCAACCCAATCACACTTAAAAACACAAATGTTAAACATGTTATAATCAAGGTCCCATATCTCTGTGATAATCTCATAAAAACACATGTCACCAAGCATAGGATTCTTATCTTTGGAACTTGCAATTTGCATGGTCGATGCCTGATTCGTCCCCAATTGGTGTTCTGATTGATTCAGATCAATCAACTGATGTACCTTTGATTCAATCCTCAGACGGGAGTTATCAACAAAATTTATAAACCTATTTCACCATATACTAGGGTAGCATAGCTAGCATAGCATAGTGGCTCTAGGATCGTCCACAGAGATGGGTTTTCACTTCACAATTGATACTAGTTCAAAAGCTAAATTGGTGGTTTTCCTTTCCAAGGTTAGCTTTAAAAGAAAACATAAGTTGCATGAAAACAAATGGTTTTAAGCTAACCAAACTGAAAATAACTAAAAGTAATTAGAAAGAAAGATGTTTCTTGGGATCTCAGGTCACTAGGATCAGGTGCCATCTACAAAAGAGGAGATTCCGGTCACTTGTTTCTTTTCCTCGCATTGGGGATTTAACATATAGTTATTTCCCGAACCGGTGTGGTATAGATGCTTACCATTAATGGTTTCAACACTAAATCCCTCTCACTGATCCATCTTGCAATGGCTCGTGCCTCTCACCTAGCATTTGCCATTCAAGGGGATCTTTAACCTTGGATTACCCGTCAAAAGCTCGCAAGAGATAACTAATGGATGTCTCCTTGGAGTCCAAAAGCTTACCAAGTGTTGGCTGGTCTAGAAAATCCTACCTTTGAATCACCTCCCAAAGGCTCGCAAGAGGTAAACTAGTGAAACTCAATGGACGGAGTCCACTTGCCTTACCAAGTGTTGGCCCAGGTGATTCAAAGACGTTTTAAGTTAACTAAAAAGATAAAAACCATTAACGGGTCACACTTTCTCTTCATTAAAAATGGAAACAACAAAAACTCACCCTCATGCATGCCGGCACCTTACCTGGCTTCCTTCACCCAAGAGACAAAAAGCCTAGCCTCTCATCCTCTGAGGAAAAATCCTCAAATGATGTTTGGCTAGAAAGAAAATAAAAGAGAAAACAAAGACGAGAAGGAAAAAGAGAGAGCAAGGCTCTGTATATATCACTAAAAACTATACAAGGTGGTCTCTGGAAAAGCTCCCGAGATATTTACATTATAAGGGGTTATTCACCCTTTGCTTCTTACTTCCTAACTAAGGAATCATGTGATAGGAGGGTTACAAGGAGAGTTTGGGAAATTTAGACATCAAATATCTAAAGCAAAAATATCTCAAGATGTCGGTCGCAGCTATCGGGTGCTTCAGGAGGCGTTTCGCAGCCGGCACTGTAGCGCTGCGAAATTTCGCAGCCAAAGGACCAAATTTCGCAGCCCTGCGAAATTCTCCTTCAGCTTGGAGCGATCAGATTCCAATGGCTGTAACTTCTTCATTTGAACTCAGAATCGTGCACCGTTTGAAGCATTGGATTCTTGACTTCCTGAGCTTTGAAATGGTATATAGCGTGCATGAATTGGACTTCGGAAAGTGCTCCAAAAGTGGCCAAGAAGACTGCAACTTTTGTCCCCTGTTTTGCTTCACTCTGTTTTTCCTCTTTGCTTCCCTCCTTGCATTCCGGATTTGCTTATGGCAAAGGACTTTAAAGCTTCGGTTCTTCATGTTTCTGAGCTTTCCAAAAGCTTTGCCATGGATTCCAAAGAACTCTCCTCAATCTTGGATTGCTTTGGTGAGCAAAAAGCTATCAAAAACACCAAAACTTACACAATTTGATTAGAATTGATTGCAAGGGTCCTTAATATGTTAATTGGGTTAAAAGGTGATAACTACTACTCAAAATTGATTAAAAGAGTTAATTACAAGCTTCCAAAATAGCATTTTTGAGTAGTAATCAATGCCACAATACTAACACCACTATTTTGGTTGACTCGTGCCTCATCACGGTTCTTGATGTGGTAACGACAACCATGAATGATATATCCAGGGTATGTAAGAACTTGTTGTCTTGGTCCTTGCGCAAGCCACTTAAGTTCCTTTTCAATAGGTTCTTTCTTACTTATGTCATCTGAAACCTATAAGGTTCATTAATGATATGTAAGTTAATGTAATTTAAATTTTGTAAGCATTAAATTTTAATGGGAGTATGAATAGTTTCATACCTTTTTTCTAAGCCAATAACTAAATGTGCGCACATGTTCATCCTCTAGCCACTTCACTCTCTTTGATTGACGAGGATATTTTGTCTTCAAATATTTCATATGTTCACTATCAAGCAAAAATAGGCAAGTCATGGTTTGTATAAACATTAGTTAGAGTTTTAAAATCATATATTCACATATATGACACTTACTTAATAAACGGTTGTACAATGGTTGTATTTTGTAGAACATAATGATGTGCTTGCTCCACCAATTTATAATCATGAATAGTTATTGCACGACCACCAAGTAACGGTTTCCCACATTTCCATTCATCTTTCATACTAGAAGGAATCCCAATTGCATCCATGCCCGATAAATACTCTGTACAAAACTCTAAGGCTTCCTCTGCGATATAGCACTCAGCAATGCACCCTTCTGGACGATTATGATTTCGAACATAACCCTTGAGGACTTTCATGTACCTTTCAAATGGGTACATCCATCTCATATACTGGTCCACATAATCTAACCTCTCTTACCAAATGCACTGTTAAATGAAGCATGATGTCAAAGATGGAAGGTGGAAAATACTTCTCTAGCAAGCACAAAGTCACTACTATGTCCTGTTGTATATCATTCAATCTTGACACGTCCACCACCTTTGCACAAAGTGCATTAAAGAAAAAACACAATCTTGTAATGGCATATCTGACATGCTTAGGCAACACAGATCTTATTGCTACTGATAGTAGTTGTTGCATAAGTGCATGATAATCGTGAGACTTAAGACCATTAAGCTTTAGCTCTTCCATGGACACAAGGTTTCTAAAGTTTGAACAATAACCTTCTGGAACCTTCAAATTAGCTAAAGTCTGCAATACTATTTTCTTCTCCTTTCTACTAATAGTATAGCATGCAGGAGGAAGATAAGTTCGCTTCAACCCAAACCTTGGTGCTAAGTCAGGCCTTAAGCCCATTTCGAGAAGATCAAGTCGAGACTTTACTCCATCCTTTGTTTTACCTGGAATGTTAAGCAAAGTTCCAATGATGCTCTCGCAAACATTCTTCTCTATATGCATGACATCCAAGTTGTGTCGGATATAAAAATATCTCCAATATTCAAGTTCAAAAAATATAGACTTCTTTTTCCAGCAACTTGTCGGATTAGCAAAGGATTCACATTGTTTAGCCTTTTTTTTTTTCCCCCATGAGTTATGAATCATATCAACCTTTGTAAATATTTCATCTCCAGTAAGTTCTTTTGGAGGTAACCTGAACTCTTGTTCACCATTAAATGCCTTCTTTTGCTTTCTAAATGGATGGTTGCATGGAAGAAATCTTCTATGCCCAGTGTATGAGTTCTTATTCCCATGTTTTAGCCAATGTGAATTTGTTTCTTCACCACATATTGGACAAGCATAATATCCCTTAACGGTGCAACCAGACAAGTTCCCATATGCAGGGAAATCATTAATCGTCCATAACAAAATAGCCTTTAATGTGAAGAACTCTTGTTGATGTGCATCATAGGCTTTCACCCCTACCTCCCACAATGTTTTCAAATCATCGACTAATGGTGCCAAATAAACATCGATATCCTTACCAGGTTGTCGTGGTCCTGATATTAGTAAAGATAACATCATAAATTTCCTCTTCATGCATAACCAAGGGGGAAGGTTGTAAGTTATTGTGAGAATAGGCCAACAACTATGCCTACTGGTCATGGAGCTATGAGGATTGATACCATCTGCTGAAATGGCAAGTCTAAGGTTCCTACAATCCGAAGCAAATTCAGGCCACATTTGGTTCACTAGTTGCCATGTTGGGGAATCCACTGGGTGTCGAAGTTTACCATTATTTTCTCTTCCTTGTGCATGCCATTTTAGGTCTTTGGCTATTTTGGGAGATTGAAACATCCTCTTAAACCTAGGAATGGGTGGGAAATACCACAACACTTTTGCAGGAATCCTCTTAGTGTTTCTTGCCCCTACCTTGTTTACCTTCCACCTTGACGTTCCACAAGTAGGACATGAAGATGCTTTATTTAACTCATTCCTGTATAGTATGCAATCATTTGGGCATGCATGTATCTTTTTGTATTCCATCCTTAATGCATTCAATGTTTTCTTTGCCTCATACATGGATAAGGGCATCTCATTGTTGACCGGGAGCATATCCCCTAATATTTGGAGTAAATCTGAAAAGCTTTTATCTGACCACCCATACCGTGCCTTCACATTGTACAATTTAACTAGTGCAGAAAGTTTTGTGAACTTTATACAACTAGGATACAAAGGTTTTTCAGCATCTTCAAGCAATTTTTTAAACGACATTGGGTCTGTCATAAACTCATCTTCTATAGCATGAACCATTTCTACTGTACTAGCAACGTCACCACAATCCATCGTGTCATAACGTTGTGCCATTTCAATTGGTTGGCTACTAGTAGGGCCTGCTTCTCCATGCCAATACCATGTACAATAACTCTGGTCAATTCCATTGAAAAACATATGTTCCCGAATCTTGTTAGGTGTATGATGTATTAAGTTTCCACATCGCATACAAGGACAACGAATTCCACTTTGATTGGGACAATGTTCTAATGCAAAATTAATGAAGTATTCAACTCCTTCCTCGTACTCCCTTGACATTCTATCTTTAGACATCCAACTTCGATCCATTCTATGATTCAAATACACAATGAATTAATCATGAGGAATTTTAACATTAGAATCAACTTGTTAAGAGTAAGGGCTCTTGCTCCATGCATTAGACCTTTTTTTTTTTTTTTTTTGTCTACAAAAGCAATTGTTTTAACACTTTTGAAATGTTAATGTTGTATCATATATCAAAAGGATTCATCATGTAATATATCCATGTTGTCTACAAGTATATGAAAGTGGGGTAGTTAATTATAAAAATTGTCTTATTCAATTCATGTCATTGTAGTTAATGCCATAAATTATCAATTTAAAATTCCTATTACTTCATGATATTTCATCTTATTAAATACATTTAATTTCATTAGATATTGAACCAAAGTAATAAATGTGGTTCTCTTATAGAATTATGATCCTATCTAGTTGATGTGCTACCATGCAAATGAGAAATAAATATATCTTACATTTGTTTAAGTCTTTATTCACTCTCGAATCGTCAAAGATAATTTATTATGCATATTTCTGTAAAATTAAAATAAAATTATATATCAAAATATTAAACCAAGAAACATAATTAACTCTCATGATTCTATCTTATTAAACTAATATCAACTTATACTACATGTCTTATGCATTCTAACATCTCCAACTTCCTAGTTTAGGTGGTGGTTCCTATCCCATATAGGAATACATAATCCCTACATGTCAACTACTATTATGTTTGGTTTCATTTTAGAAAAATTTCGGCAGCATTTCCCTATAGTTCTCCAAGTACACAAAATGGAGAAGGCATATTATTCAGCCTTGTCCAAATATGCACCCAGAGAACAAAAGGAACAACTGTCGAAATTTCTAAAAAATGAACCAAGCATAAGAGCGTAACTTCAAAGATATTATGTTTTCCTTATATTGTCCAATTGGACAATTCAAGCATCATTTGTAGAAAAAAATAGTCTCATTCACATGCTAGACAAATTTAGAAGTTGTCAACTTCAAAGTAGTTCATCAATGAACCATTTTCATTCTTTGACAACTTAAATGTCCTTAGCATGTAATAAGAGAATTTTTTGTCATACAAGGATGCTAGAATGGGAACTCTAACGTTTCATGCATGAAATTATTTAAATCCTATCTAAGTATCCTAAACACATTAAAATGTAATACATTTAAATCATTTAACATATTTGTTATTTGCCTAGTAGAAGAAAAAAGAAATATATTTACTTGAAAACTCATGAGTAGGGAAATTTAATTAGACTTGGCAACAAAAAAACAGAAGTTAATACTCAAAATATAAAGTCATCAACTTCACAGGCAAACCCATACATAGATGATAATGTAGGCCATTTAAGTTTCTAAAATAAGCAATATTCTTTACAAGACTAATGAGCAAGTTAAATAATAATAATAATATGTAATAACAATGAGCCTTTGTCCCTTGAAAAAAAAAAAAAAATTAGAGATAGTAATATTTTAAAAAGAAAATGTCAAAGAATGTGGAAATTCATAATGAAAGGAGTTTAGTCTTTTCATAGTATATCCCTAATCATACATCATATATTTTTTTTTTTTTTGGATTTAGTAGGTCACAAGAGTTGTTGATTCTTATGAGGTTTAAGGACACAAAGCATATATTAGTGTTATTGACAAGTTGAATTAGCCACCAATTTGATACAAGCTATTTTAGTGTTGGAAACAATAGAGATCTCGTTTCTTTGAATGGTTAAATCTACTTGATCCACATTATATAATTGCTGAAAGTTTTGAATACCACAAGTGATTATTTAACAGGAAAGAGAGTTTTCTTAGGCAATATCCCAACAGTTATGAAGTTCATTGCTCTTTTGTGGCATCCAAACATGGTTTCTAGACTTGAAGACCATATGATTTTGATATATATACCATTAAAAAAAGGTTTAACTCATTAAATAACCTCACATTCAATGGAATCAAATTAAATCCAAAGTAAACCCACCCACTAGACCAAATCTACTAACCACCTAATAACTCAACTGCAAGTTTGATTAGTTATGTTCATTTTCCTTTAGAAAAAATGAAGTATTGAGAAGTTAGAGTTTCATTGCAAAGTATAGAGAGAGAGAAACTGGAGAGAGTAAAGAATCACCTTAACAAGACTTGTCCCTTGAAATTGTCCTTTAGTGATTGAGAGATTAAAAAGCTAACCCATGATTAGGAGGACCTGCATTTTTGGTACAAGGAGATAAACTTTTAAACAACAAATAGAACATCAAAGGGAAAACAATAGCTAGAATAGGCAAAAGCTTTTTTTAGATGCAGACAAACTTGTTAACTACGTACAAATAGAACATCAAATGAAAAACAGTAGCTGGAATAGGTAAAAGCTTCTCTTAGATCTTTGAGTAGAGAATGAAGAAGGAGATGGAAAAAAAAAAAAAATCCTTATGTCCCTAGATTTAATATCTTTAAAGCAAACAAATAGTGTGGAAATGAGTCATCAATGGAGGAAAGTGCAATAGATTAAGAGTTAGAAATATGCATACTAAAATTTTAATACTTTGAAACTGGCACTTGAACTAGTCTTTGATATTTGAGAAGGAACATCACCAATTTCCATTAAAACTCTTAGTTATTTTTCCCCTTGTTTGTTTGTTTTTTTCTTATCTAGGTTTCATGTTTCTTATTGTACTTTTAGGCTAAAAAATAAGATCATCATTAAGTACCAATGCAGTTTGAGAAAGGTTTGCTTTATTTCTATAATGAGTTGGAAATTTTGGACCATTATTACATAGCAATAAAATATTTTATAATGAATTTTGTAATAAATATATTAAAATTATTAAATATCCATTTTAATTTATTTATGATATTCATTTATAATCTTTTTCTTTCAATAATTTTAGAAGTTTCATATTTCATGTTTATCTTTTTTATAGATACACATTTTTATTAATAAATAATTTTACCATAAAATTTGTCATATTTTTTTAATACAAAGTTTTTTCATTGCTTTCATAATAATTCTAAATAAAATACTATTTTAACTCATTTATAAGAATTATATTGAATCTATTTAAATATTTTATATGAATTTATATTAAAATGAAATCTCTTTTAAATTAAAGTGACTTAGTTTTGGATTTTACTTTCTGTCATTATTAGGATGTAAGATACAAAAATTAACTTTATTTATTCTATTAATTTAGATTCAAGCTTAAGTCATATTTATAAAGAGTCAAAGCTGGAATGGAAACACCACCTTTGAAATCACATGTTTTTAATTATTAGACATTGGTTATTAATTGATGCAATTATATGTAATAACAATAACATAATTAACTGAATATATAGTCCTAACCAAGGATTGAAATGTCCAACAATTTCAGAGAGCAATATCGCTTATCGGCCGGCTCTAACACAATATTCGTCACCGATTATCGATCCACGGAAATTTCGATAATTTTTTTAAAATTTCTCCGATATTTTGGTATTTATCAGTATTTTTACCGATATTTCGGGAAATTTACCGATATTTCCTACCAGTCCAACCCACACACAGGATACAAAAGCTATCCGTTTTTTTTTTTTAAAAAAAAAAAACATAAGATGCTATTCAGTAAGCTTATCATGATTTGCAGGCAAAGGTTGTGTTTTTCAGCCTGGGTCAAAAATCGTGGATTTAGGGTTTAGGAAATTTAAATCCAATGGCACAAAAGCAAAGAGACCCCTAGAATAGATCCAGAAAACACAGGGAGCAAAAAAAAAGCAATATTTTTGGTTTTCGGTTTTGCATGGATTTTCTCGGAAATCAAAGGAGGATGAATCTTCCCCGAAAACGAATGGGGGATGGATTTTCTTGGGAATCAAACAAGGATTGCAAAAATAATTATAATAATAATAATAACCTGATTAGATTAGTACCTGCGAGGAATGAGAGTGGCAGAGGAAAACAAGGGCCTTTTTAGGGATTCTCTCGTCTGGAAGGCAACTTCAGAAATGGCTTCTTGATGCCCGAGTCAAAGAAGTGGGTGGACTTTTGATTTTTAGATTTAGTAGAGATATCTGGAAGGCAACTTCAGAAATGGCTTCTTGATGCCCGAGCCAGTGAAGTGGGTGGCCTTTTGATTTTTAGATTTAGTAGAGATAAAAAAAACAAGGAAACAAATTATGAGAACAATTTTCCTCATTCTATATAAATAATTATTAAGAATAACAATTCTCCACTTCCCATTAGTCATGCAGCCGATAAGCACTTGATAGCACTCGATAGTTAGGATGATGATGACGTGACTCCACTACCTCCAAGGCTCCTAACCTTCTCTAACATTGACTTTACACTTGCTGGCTGGGAGGATAACATGTCCAATTTATTTTTCAATGAACTCTTTGTCATGCTTCTTGCAGTTTTGGAATTGAGTAAATATATATTCATTTAGTATCTCACTACCAAGACCACCATTTGGAATAATAGGATATTTAAAAAAAAACTACATTTTCTAATATAAAATATATATAAATTTAAATTACATAACATAGCAAAAAAGGACTTATAAAGTTTTAATATAATTTTTTTTTAATTTCATATTCTTCCATTTTCTCTCCCCTAATTTTCTTAACACGATATTTCATTTGAAAAATTCAAGATGAAAATGAAATTTTAAAGCTCGTTGTATTAATCTATTTTTTTTAAAATGGGTAATGAGAAAAATCAATGTACTTTGAAGAACTGAAATAATATATAATGGTATTACAACTTAACCATTAAACACCCAAAATTAAAATTTAAATAAGGAGGTGCATCATCCATCTCTTATAATTATTATAATAAATGTAAAGACAAACACATATTATGCTTAGAGAATCGTAAAACAAAAAGAAAGATTAAAAAGAGAGAAAATAAGAAAAAATAAAAATAAACTAATCTCAAAATAGACATCTTGTACTTGGAGAGAGAACCTTTTGTTTTACGAGATAAGACAAGTTAATCAATCATAACAATATTTTCTAATAGTACTACCATTCAAACTATAGTTTCATTTTTAAAAACTAAAAATTATTTTTAGAAATTAACATCATTATCATACAATTGTTTTCTTATTAACAATATAGGGAGCTTCTTAAAGAAAATTTTTGCCCATATTGTTTAAAAAAAAGAAAATACACGAAAAGATTAAATAAATCAAAAATCATAAAATACAAATAAAGGAAAACATAATACTTTAAAATTATATTTAGCTCCATCTAGTTTTCATTTGATAGTTAGTTAAACACGATTTATATTTGTTTTCCAATAAATTCTTATTTATAATTTAATATGTTATCCTAATACAATAATATATAAGAAACATAATGAATTTCTACATCTTATTTAATTTATATATTAGCATTTTAAGTATAATCCTAATGAAAACATTTTTTACCAAGTGATTATGTATATGGTAACGTGTTTTTTTTCCTAGAATATTATAAATCCTCTATTTTGTTCTCTTGACACATTCCATATAGGATTGTTTTCCTATATTCTTTGACGCTTTAGTGTGCAATTGTAGTCATTTTTTGAGTTGTTTTGAGCTCTTATTGATGGTTCACTGAGACTATATCGATCACTAGTTTTAGATTTTTAATGAGATATTTTGGAGAGACTAAGTGGATCCCAATTTTGTCTGTAGTTACCCTTAATTCTTAGTTTAGGACTTTGTTTTTTTTTTTTATTATTATTTATTTATTGGTTTACAACATATTTAAGTTTGTTTAGAATTCTAAAACCTTAATTCTTACAAATAAATTCATGTTTTAAAATAATATAATAATTGATTTCATTTTCTTTAAAAATATGAATTGCAATAAGAGTTTTGATAATGAACTGGAATGAGTTTTTTTTTTTTTAAAATAATTTAATAAGATTCAAGTTTTTTTAATTTGTTAACTTTATCTTATAAATTATAGAAATTGAGCTATTAATCAATATATTGAATGATTCAATTGAAAAATAATATGTTAAAGTTATTAAATATATATTCTAAGATTTATTTTATGATAAAATAATTTTTCGTTTTTTAATTACAAGAATCCTAAATCAAAATAAAGATTTGAGTTTATTAATATATCAAAGCAATTCTCCTTTTAATACTTTATGAACCAAAAACAAAATTAAAATTTGAGTTTATTATGATTATTCAATTCATGTCTTAAAATATAAAACAAAATGTGTTATTTTTTTTATAATAAACATGTCAAGATAATTATTATTTTTAGATATCATGAATTATAAGTAAAGTCCATATATGATATTAAAATTCACACATCAAAATATAAAATAAATTAATTTTCTAAATAAAGAAAAAATATGTAACTTGTATGCTTTTATGAAGTATTTATATTTAGCTTTCATATAATTTAAAACAAGGCAAACACACCTTAATCTAACCCATGCGTCAACCGTCCATCAATAGTCTCCATAGGTAGTTAGCCTAGCTTCCCATTTCTCTCACCCATCAATCATGTTTTCTTGCTATTTCAGATGGCTGAAAACGTATCTTAACCCATGAGCCATACCACCCTCTCTTTAAAGCTTATTTTTAGTTGCTCAAGACAAATATGTCAGGCCATGCCATACCCTGCAACAGCCTATCCTTTAGGCAATCAAAAAAACCTATCCCTACCACCTTCACATCAACCGTCTTTCTTCTGTCATAGCCCATGCTTTGGGCTGCCCAAAATCCATCTGTCACAATGAATAGCCATCCATGCTTGCCATCCACTAATTCTCCCTCCGCACATGCACATTTTGATCAGCACCACCCAGCCTCACTGTGATTCCGTCTCTTCTTTCCTTCAAACTGAACACCATAGCATTTTCCCAGCCTCATTGTGATTCCGTCTCTTCTTTCCTTCCAACTGAACACCATAGCACTTTCAATATGCAGCAAATGATTAGTGAAGAGGTGGCTGGGATGGCCCGACCCGAACGTTTTTTGGCTCATCATGTCGAACTCAGTTGTCAACTCCATCGGAAGTCACCACGGGTAAGCCGACATGCAACTATTGTTCAGCTCTTGTTTTAGAAATTAATTGTTGAATTAAAAGAGTATTTCAAGCTTTATGCTTATGGGTGTTTTTTGGTGGGTTTTTCTGGAAAAGGGAAAAAAAATTATATTATTGTTTTAAATACCCGATGGAGTCATGCAATCAGGTCTTATGTTTGTCATGGGGGGGATGACGACATGGACAATGATAGAAATGGCAGCAGCGGCTCCCAGCCTCGAGAATGCCCAGATAGGAACGACGACGGCGTCAAGAAGGAGAAAGAATAACGCTGGTGTTGGGGTGTGTGTTGTTTCTTTAAAAAAAAAACACCCTTTGGGGACCGACCATACCTGTGCGTTAGCGACGTTGCTCAAGAATTTATTGGGTATGCTAATTGATATTGTTCCTGGTGCAATGATGAATTCGGCTTAAATCTATATTCACTAATTTTGATGCAATTTAAACATCCAAATAAATTTCAGTTCATAAAGTGTCAAGCTTCTGATATTAGGGTGACAGTGACACGTAAAGAAGGGAGAAAATATAGTAGAAAGGAGGGTGTCAGATATGGACGAGGACGAGGACATGTACAATGAAGCTACTATTGTGGAAAGGATAATGAGGATGGTGAGAATAGTGAGAACAAGCAATCAGAAGGGCTTCTTTAACTTGATCAGAGCAATCAGAAGGGCTTCATCAGTACTAGTTTTACAATCCTAAACCAGTGGATTCATTCTTGCCCTTCTGTGAAAATGCGCGGATCAGAGCAATCAGAAGGGCTTCACTGCAAAATCAAAGACCACGTTTGGAAATTAAACGAATGTGGTAGTAGCATAAAATCCACTGGTTTAATGATAGAATCCATGTGATTAAATTATAAATATATTTTCTTTATTTAATTAAAAAAATAAAATTGTAATATTCAATTATTAAGAAGAAATATTATATGGAAAAAGTAAAATAAAATTGTATTATTTGTTCATTCATATTTTATTTTATTTGTTTTGTCTAAATTTTATTAGCATTATGATTTTATCATATGACCATTAGTTGTAATACTCGTATATATGTGAACTCCACATGTCGTTGTCTTCTACAATAGTCATCAGCCTCTACAGCCTCTCTTTTTTAAAAAATAAATAATAAAAAATAAAAAATAAAAATTTCCCGTACATGATTAACCCCTCTCTCTCACCGTTGTATGGTTGATGGAAAGACAATAAAGTAATGGAAACAGAAACACGGCAGTAATAACAACCACAACGAAACTACCACTTACGTGCATGTATCCAACACCACACCCTCCCCTTTATAAACCCCCTCCCTGCCTCTCTGCTCTCTCGCTCCCACTCCACCCACGAAGTACAACTCATACCTGTATTATAATTCACTTCCTTCCTTCCTCCCTCCCTCCAGAGGAAAGAGAAAGAAAAATGCCTTCTTCTTTTGTTACTCTGGTGTCTAAATGCACGGTTTATCCGGAACACAAGTCCACAATCAAAAGCCTGAAGCTCTCAGTTTCTGATCTTCCCATGCTGTCATGCCAATACATCCAGAAGGGTGTGTTGCATACTCGCCCTCCTCTTCCCATTGACTCCCTCATCTCTCTCCTCAAACAATCTATCTCCACCTCTCTCACTCATTTCCCCAATCCAACTGCAGAGAGTGACTGGAACGATGAAATCTCTGCAGTTGGATTGGGAATTCCGATTTCGGAATCGAGACGTTCCGACACATTGTTCTTCAACAGCTTCCCCAGCACAGACGTTTTCTTGCCCTTGTCCATACCTTTTTCCCCATTAATGGGCTTCCAACTGTCGTTAGACCTCTTTCCCAATACTCATATGAATAATTAAATGATGATTTTATTTACGAGGCTAATGTTGAACTCAGTCTTGTGGACATGTTAGCCTTCTGCAGACCTGGCTACTTCGACCCAAAATTCATCATCTGTGGTCAACATGTCTTGTTTCCTTTTGTTTAAAATCTAAAAAAATAATTACGATTTACAAATAATTTTTTCTTAGGGTTATTTGGATAAATGTATGACTCAAAACAACCTTCTCATCATTGTAAAGACTTGTGAGGCCACATTCTCTAAGGAATTGAGCGGGGGTTGCTAGCCCATTCAACTCTCTCTCCAACTTTCTATCTTTGTCGCACAAAATTCTTGACTTCTAATGGAATTTTTCTATTTTTTACTCCATGGCTATGGGAAGAGCTCTAGTTGCAACCCAAGTTCAATTATTTTCTGGATTGGGCTTGGCTTGGTCCACCTCAAAGCTGATCTTTAAGTGGGGTTGGGGCTTTTGCAACTCGGGCCCATTTGTTTGGTGGATTGGGCATGGGAATGGTCAGTCATATCAGTTCTGATGAAACCAGGACACACATGGAGCTTCCCAAAACTTGCAGACACATTCACCATTCTTCCTGAATATGGAAAAAAAACCCTCCGAAATAATGGGAGAAACCACCCAGAAAGTTTCTTCCATTAATGAGAAATGGGAATACCATTGTTTCTCTCCTGATTGTTTCGAAAGATAATATTCCATTGTTGGAAGTCATATCAGTGGTAGCGAAACCAGGACAAAAACAATGGACGTAGAAACAGGGATACAATTTAGCAATGATCCTTGTGTTATTGACAGCTTGCCTTGGAGAATAATATGCAGATGTATGAGTTGGCCATGTTTTGGCGTGTTGTGATGTACGTGTGAGGATGCAGCGCCTTGAAGTGTAAGTGGACAATTTGTATTTCATAAGAAACAAGTCATTGTAAATGAGATCAATGCGCCGCCCTTGACCAGATGTGGAAGCCTTGAATGAGTGTTCAGATTGAGCTTCCAATCCCATGTCCTACCCCGTGGAATTTCTTTATTAAATAAGAACTGTTTGCATATAATGAGATGAATAATACATGAACATTCCAAAGTAAGAAATGAGACTGGTTTCCTAGTTCCTACTTTTAAAAGGATTATCAATTTCACACAGACAGCTAAAGTTCATAATTATTACACCAAATACAAGAGAAATTTCAGGGACACGTGACTATATTCTGCCAATTTTACCCTTATTTTATTTTAGCTAAATTTCACCTACATTAGTTAAGACTTCTTACAACTACATTTGACATGCTAAACTCTACATGCGCTGGTTTGCAAATATAATATTCCTCTAGCTTTTCTTGAATTAGATGGTTTATTAGGGTTTGGAGCTTAATATGGAGCTTGAGGAGGATTGAGATGAATCCATGAATGTTAAATCTATAGCCAATAACCCTCTATTTTGTGGGTTTGGCATTTTTTGCTATAGTATTCTGCTAAACTCACGCTCATATGTTTGCATGATCCCATGAGAAGGTTGCAAACATATTCTTTGGTTGTCATTTCTAGGACTTATAGTTGAATGGTCCCGTTGGAGCATTTATGAGATTTTGTAATTTACTCAAATAATTTGGGGCAACTTTAAACTGCCCACAAAGGCATTTATTTAGGCATATAATTTTTATTATCCCACCAAATGTCCCTCTACTGGTAGAAATTCTGAAATGGTATTATGTAACTGGGGTGCAAGTTGTAGAGGCTGTTTAAGTATTAGGCACAAATAACACCAAATTGTTAAATCTAAATATCATTATAAATGATTTGTCCATGTATGACAAAGACCACTGACTGCATACATTTTACATGCGTACATTATTATGGTTGCAACAATAAACAAAATAAAAGGAAGTCATGTTACATCATTTAATAAATGTCATAAAAAATGCAAAAAAAAAAAAACAAAAAAAACAAAAACAAAAATTAAAACTCTATAAAGGATATATATTTGCATGGAGAATAAATATCTAATTCAATAAATTTTCATAAAAATTATTTTTACTTTTCACAAAATTTTTAATGGTGCCTATTGTCTTAGGATTTTCTTTCAAGTTGCTTGTAGATGGGAATGGGCCTAGATAGAATTAAAAGAAAAATAAAAGAATTAAAAGAAAAAAAAATGAGAAGTGAGATTTTCAATATTTACTAATATAACCTTGATAGATTTATTAATAAAATTAGATTGACTTATAAATTATTTGTCAAGATAGCTTTTACCAACCTTGACATAAAAATATTTTAACTCTATATATTGACTTATAATTTTTCTATTAAGATTGTATTGCTATAAATTAAAGAAAATTTTAGCAAATTCCACATATGTCATTATTGCCTTTATTTAGATACCTTTACATATGAATATATTAATTTTATATTGACTTATAAATTCTCTGTCAAGGTTGCATCGTCATAAGTCATGGAATAATCACTGGAATTCATATATGTCATTATTTCTTTTAACTAAGTTTTATATGTCATAGTTGCCCATTTAAATAAAAGATATTGACATATACCACTTTAAGTAAAGATAATATATGTTAACAATGACCCTTTTTCTTGTAGTGACCTTTTGCAATTATATAGATTGCTTCCATCCTCCATTGGTTACATAGAATCGTAAAAACCAAATTCTTTACATAAAAAATCCTATACTCCTTCAAAAGGAGTTTACAAACCATTCTAAGATAAACACGAGACTTTTACATAAGAACTAAAACCCTATGCCCCTTATGATGCTTATAACCCACTAGGAAAAGTAATCAACAATCCAAATAATTATTATAACCTTAAAAATAAACAATCACAAGTATAACCATCATATTATTAAAAGATCATAATATAAAAAGCATATTAATTATCCTTGGGACCATAAGATAAAATACCCTAAAAAACCAAGTTATCACACCTTAGAATGGTTCTAACAAGCTTACTAACCTATGGCTTTGATACCAATTGGTGGGAAAAATCCGGATCTCTCCGTTTCCCAAGCTTTGATTAGGTTAGAAATATACATAACTATCCTAGGCTTTTCTAAATCCTATGTACAATAGAAAAATTACATAGCTTGTAATTAACTCTTTTGAACTCTCTTGAGTAGTAATTATGACCTTTTAACCCAATTAACATATTAAGGGCCTTTTCATTTGTTTCTAATCAAATTGTGTTAAGTTTTGGTGTTTTTGATAGCTTTTTGCTCACCAAAGCAATTTAAGAATGAGGGAGAGTTGTATATAGTTTATGGCAAAGCTTTTGGAAGCTCAAATTCATGAAGAAACCAAGCTTTGGAGCCTCATAGTCCTTTGCCATAGTCGTTCAAAGTATGCAAGGAAAGAGCAACGGAGAAAGGAAAAACAGAGTGAAGAAAATAGAGGACAGAAGCTGCAGTCTTCCTTCGCACTTTTGGAGCACTTTCCAAAGTCCATTTTCTACATGCTATATACCATTTCAAAGCTCAGGAAGTCAAGAATCCAACTCTTCAAACCGTGTACGATTTGGAGCTGAAATGAGAAAGATATGGCCTTCGGAAGACAACTGCATCAAGCAGGGGGACAATTTCGCACCTTGCGAAATTGGAACTTCAACGTGCGAAATTTTAAAACCAGCCTTGTGAAATGGAAGTGGATGGCAGCTGTGCAGCCGCGGTGAAGCCTAACATGTGAAAGTGATTTTGCAACTTGTGAACTTGGATCTCAATGTGCGAAAGTGGATTCTAAGTTGCGAAATCAACTTGCGAAATTTTCGCAAGTCACCATGCAACGTGCGAAACTGGGATATTTGTGCACCGACTCTTTTTCTTCTGATATTTTGTGTCTAAATCTCCATTTTCTCCTTGTATTAAGCCACTCATGTAATTCCTTAGCTAGGAAGTATTCAAGGAAGGGTAAATTACCTTCCTATATAAACTCTCTTGTAAACACTTAAAAAAAAGACTCTCGGGAGCTTGTTACAGGAGACCAACTTTTGTATAGTTTTGGAAGGAAGTAAAATTCAGAGTCTTTCTTTACCTTACCTTCCCATTTTGATTACATTTTCTTACTAGCCAAACAAGCTCTGAGGAAGTTTCCTCAAAGAATGAGTGGCTAAGCTTTCAGTTCCTTGGAGCTAAGGTTGCCGGGAAAGGTTCCAACTGCAAGAATGGGTAGTTTTGTGGTTTCAGCCATTAAAGAAGAGAAAGTGTGACCCGTTAATGATTTCTATGTTTTTAGTTAACTTAAAACACCCTCAATTCACCTGAGCCAACACTTGGTAAGGCAAGTGATCTCCGTCCATAAGGATGCACTAGTTTACCTCTTGCGAGCTTTAGGGAGGTGACTTGAAGGTAGGATTTTCTAGAATTGCCAACACTTGGTAAGCTTTTGGACTCCAAAGAGACATCCATTAGTTATCTCTTGCGAGCTTGAGAAGGGAAGTCCAAGGTTAATGATCACCTTGAATGGCAAATGCTAGGTGAGAGGCACAAGCCAATCGCAAGTTGCATCAGTGAGAGGGAATTAGTGCTGAAATCCATTAAAGGGAAGCATCTGTACAACACCGGTTAGAGAATTGACTACATGTTAATTCTCTAATGCGAGGAATTGAACCAAGTGACTGAAGCTCTGTTTTTGCATGAGGAACCTCCCCTGTGAACCTAAACCTCCAAGGAATTTTTTTCTTCGTAAGTAATTTCCATTACTTTCTTTTTTGTTAGCTTAAAACCAATCCTTTTTCCATCAAAGATTATGTTTTCTTTTAAAGCTAACCTTGAAATGAAAAAGTACCAAGTCATCTTTGAATTGATATCAATTGTAACCTGAAAACCCTTCCCAGTGAACGATCCTCGAGCCACTATGCTATACTAGTTGAGGCTATCCTAATGCATGGTGATATAGGTTATAAATTTTGTTGATTACTCCCTCACTCAAGGAACACCAGCTGGACGTGAATCAGCTGAGTCACCAATTGGGCACGAATCAAATGGCGCCGTTGCCGGGGAAGGTGCCAACTTCTCAGTGATATCATTTCAAAGTACTTGTGATTTTTATCACAAGTTTGGTAATTTTTCTTTCCTTTATTAACTCTTTTCAATTGTTTTTCCATTTGTTTATATTTTAGTATAGTATATAAATTAGTTTTAGATAATTTTAATCTTCTTGTAGTTTTGTTTTCTTGTGTTTACTTTTGTTTCTTTGTCTTTGTTATAGTTAATACTAGTTGTGTATGCCAAATTGGATACGAGATAATGGAGGAAGGCTTGTTAAACGTGAAACACCTCATAACAAGGAGTTGAAATTGAGCTTGAACATCATGGAAGCTACACCTGAAGATCAGCATAGTCACCATGGTCATGAAGACAATCCCAATGTATTTAGATCGATGAGGGACCGCATGCATCCACCTCGTATGAGTGCACCATCATGTATAGTGCCCCCTACAGAGCAGCTAGTTATCAGACCGCATATTGTTCCACTTCTACCTACTTTCCATGGTATGGAAAGTGAGAATCCCTATGCACATATCAAGGAATTTGAAGAATTCTGTAATACATTCCAAGAGGGAGGAGCTTCGATCGATTTGATGAGGCTTAAGCTATTTCCTTTCACTTTGAAGAATAAGGCCAAGATATGGCTTAATTCTTTAAGGCCAAGGAGCATCCGAACTTGGACTAATTTGCAAGCTGAATTCCTGAAGAAATTTTTCCCCACTCATAGGGCAAATGGCTTGAAAAGGCAAATTTCAAACTTCTCAGCTAAAGAGAATGAGAAATTCTATGAGTGTTGGGAGAGATACATGGAGGCCATCAATGCTTGTCCTCACCATGGTTTTGATACATGGCTATTGGTGAGCTACTTTTATGACGGAATGTCTTCCTTAATGAAGCAACTCCTAGAGACAATGTGTGGAGGAGATTTCATGAGGAAGAATCCGGAGGAAGCCATGGACTTCTTGAGTTATGTGGCTGAAGTTTTAAGAGGATGGGATGAACCGAATAAAGGAGAAGTGGGGAAGATAAAGCCTCAACCAAATGCCTTTAATGCTAAGGTTGGGATGTATACCTTGAATGAAGATGTTGATATGAAAGCAAAAGTTGTGGCAATGACAAGAAGATTGGAGGAGCTGGAATTGAAGAAGATACATGAAGTGCAAGCTGTTGCCGAGGCACCAGTACAATTCAAGCCATGTCCTATTTGTCATTCCTATGAGCACTTGGCGGAGGAGTGCCCTATTATACCAGCTGCTAGAGAAATGTTTGGAGATCAAGAAAATGTCATTGGATAATTCAAGCCCAATAGCAATGCTCCGTATGGCAATACTACAACTCAAGTTGGAGGAATCATCCAAATTTTTCGTGGAAGCCAAGAGCACCTCAGTACCAACAGCCGGCTCAATCATCTTAACAAACTTCAAATCTTGAGCAAGCAATAGTGAATCTCAGCAAGGTTGTGGGAGATTTTGTTGGAGACCAAAAATCCATCAATGCTCAACTCAGCCAAAGAATTGACAGTGTAGAGAGCACATTGAACAAGAAGATGGATGGAATGCAAAATGATCTATCTCAAAAGATAGATAATCTCCAATACTCAATCTCAAGGCTTACTAATTTGAACATAGTGCAAGAGAAGGGTAGATTTCCATCTCAACCTCACCAAAACCCCAAGGGTATCCATGAAGTGCAAGCTCATAAGGGAGAATCTTCACAGGTGAAGGATGTTAAAGCCTTGATCACTCTAAGGAGTGGTAAAAAGGTTGAGTCACCAACACCCAAGCCACATGTGGAAGAGGAAGAAGAAGAAGAGACAAAGAAGAGGGAGGAAATGAAAGGAAAGAAGAAAGATATCAGTAAAGGGAAAGAGGTTCATGATTCAACAGTGAATGCAAATCCGGAGAAAGAACTTATTAAGGAAGAGCTGATAAAGAAACACACATCTCCACCTTTTCCTCAAGCTTTGCATGGGAAAAAGGGGATCAGAAATGCATCAAAAATCCTTGAAGTATTGAGGCAAGTGAAGGTTAATATTCCATTGCTGGATATGATTAAGCAAGTTCCAACATATGCAAAATTCCTAAAGGACCTGTGTACTATCAAAAGAGGGTTGAATGTGAATAAGAAAGCTTTCTTAACCAAGCAAGTAAGTGCCATCATACAATGCAAGTCTCCTTTGAAGTACAAAGATCGGGATGTCCTACCATTTCAGTCATGATTGGAGGAAAGGTAGTGGAAAAAGCTCTGTTAGATTTGGGAGCAAGTGTAAATTTGTTACCATACTCTGTCTACAAGCAATTGGGACTTGGTGAATTGAAACCAACATCAATCACTCTATCCTTAGTTGATAGATCAGTAAAAATTCCAAGGGGGATAATAGAAGATGTCTTAGTTCAAGTTGATAATTTCTACTATCCAGTAGATTTTGTTGTTCTTGATACTGATCCTCTTGTTAAGGAAGCTAATTATGTTCCTATCATCCTTGGAAGGCCATTTCTTGCTACCTCAAATGCAATCATCAACTGTAGGAATGGACTTATGCAACTCACTTTTGGTAACATGACACTTGAGCTTAATATCTTTTATATGTCTAAGAAGCTAATTACTCTAGAAGAAGAGGAAGGTCCAGAAGAGGTATGCATTATTGACACTCTAGTGGAGGAGCACTATAACCAGAATATGCAAGACAAGTTGAATGAAAGTCTTGAAGATCTTGAAGAAGTGTTGTCTGAACCTGCAGATGTGCTTGCTACTCTACAAGGTTGGAGGAGGAAAGAAGAAATTCTACCTTTGTTCAATAAAGAGGAGGCACAAGAAGACAATAAAGAAGAGATCCCAAAGCTCAATTTGAAACCTCTGCCCATGAAGTTGAAATATACGTATTTGGAAGAAAATAACCAATGCCCTGTTGTTATATCTTCATCTCTTACTACTCATCAGGAGATTTCTCTACGTAAAGTTCTCAAGAGGTGTAAGAAAGCAATAGGATGGCAAATATCTGACTTGAAAGGAATCAGTCCTTTGGTTTGTACACATCACATATACATGGAGGAAGAAGCTAAACCAATTCGTCAACCTCAAAGAAGATTGAATCCCCATTTACAAGAAGTAGTACGAGCTGAGGTGCTGAAGTTACTTCAAGCAGGTATTATTTATCCCATATCTGACAACCCTTGGGTGAGCCCTACCCAAGTGGTGCCAAAGAAGTCAGGGATTACTGTGGTTCAAAACGAAAAAGAAGAAGAAATTGCTACACACCTTACTTCAGGTTGGAGGGTGTGTATTGATTATAGGAAATTGAATGCTGTGATAAGGAAAGATCACTTTCCACTCCCATTTATTGATCAAGTGCTAGAGAGAGTCTCTGGCCATCCATTTTATTGTTTTTTGGACGGCTACTCAGGGTATTTCCAAATTGAGATTGATGTCGAAGATCAGGAAAAGACCACTTTCACATGTCCATTTGGAACATACGCCTACCGAAGAATGCCGTTTGGTTTATGCAATGCGCCTGCAACATTTCAAAGATGTATGCTTAGTATCTTCAGTGATATGGTGGAGCGAATTATGGAGGTATTCATGGATGATATCACCATATATGGAGGTACATTTGAAGAATGCTTAGTCAATCTGGAAGTTGTTCTTAACAGATGCATTGAGAAAGACTTGGTGCTCAATTGGGAGAAATGTCATTTCATGGTACATCAAGGAATTGTCCTTGGCCATATCATCTCCGAGAAAGGCATTGAAGTTGACAAAGCAAATGTGGAACTTATTGTTAAATTGCCATCCCCAACCACTGTAAAAGGAGTAAGGCAATTCCTTGGCCATGCAGGGTTCTATAGGAGGTTTATAAAAGATTTCTCTAAGCTTTCAAAGCCTCTTTGTGAACTTTTAGTTAAGGATGCTAAATTTATGTGGGATGAAAGATGTCAAAAGAGTTTTGATCAATTGAAGCAATTTTTGACAACCGCTCCAATAGTGAGGCCTCCTAACTGGCAACTACCCTTTGAGGTAATGTGTGATGCCAGTGACTTTGCTATAGGAGTTGTACTTGGCCAAAGAGAAGAAGGGAAGCCCTATGTGATCTACTATGCAAGCAAAACATTGAACGAAGCTCAAAGAAACTACACAACTACAGAGAAAGAATAGCTAGCTGTGGTGTTAGCCTTAGACAAGTTTCGTGCTTATTTGGTAGGGTCTTTCATCATTGTCTTCACTGACCATTCAACCTTGAAGTACTTATTGACAAAGCAAGATGCAAAAGCAAGGCTGATCAGATGGATTCTTTTGTTACAAGAGTTCGATCTCCAAATCAGAGACAAGAAAAGAGTGGAGAATGTGGTAGCTGACCACCTTTCAAGGTTGGCTATAGCACACAATTCCCATGTCTTACCTGTTAATGATGACTTTCCTGAGGAATCACTCATGTTGCTAGAAAAAACCCCTTGGTATGCTCACATTGCTAACTATTTGGTTACTGGTGAAATTCCAAGTGAGTGGAAAGCACAAGACAAGAGGCACTTCTTTGCAAAGATTCATGCTTATTATTGGGAGGATCCCTTTCTTTTCAAGTATTGTGCAGATCAGATAATAAGGAAGTGTGTCCCTGAACAAGAGCAACAAGGAATCCTCAGCCATTGCCATGAGAATGCATGTGAAGGCCACTTTGCCTCTCAGAAAACAGCCATGAAGGTCTTGCAATTAGGGTTCACGTGGCCATCACTTTTTAAAGACTCCCACATCATGTGTAGGAGTTGTGAAAGATGCCAAAGACTCGGGAAGCTTACAAAAAGAAATCAAATGCCCATGAACCCCATCCTCATAGTCGATCTTTTTAATGTTTGGGGTATTGACTTCATGAGACCTTTTCCAATGTCTTTTGGTAACTCTTATATATTGGTGGGGGTGGATTATGTTTCCAAATGGGTTGAGGCAATCACCTGTAAACACAATGACCACATGATGGTTCTCAAATTTCTTAAGGAGCACATCTTCTCAAGATTTGGGATGCCCAAAGTCATAATCAGTGATGGAGGTACTCATTTTTGCAACAAACCTTTTGAAACCCTATTAGCCAAGTATGGAGTGAAGCATAAGGTAGTTACACCTTATCACCCTCAAACTTCCAAGCAAGTGGAGCTAGCAAACAGGGGGATCAAGAACATATTGATGAAAGTGGTGACTACAAGCAGAAAAGATTGGTCTATCAAGCTTCATGATTCATTATGGGCATATAGGACAGCTTATAAGACTATTCTTGGTATGTCTTCCTATCGTCTAGTTTATGGCAAAGCATGTCATCTCCCTGTGGAGGTTGAATATAAGGCTTGGTGGGCAATCAAGAAATTGAACATGGACTTGATCAGAGCAGGGGCAAAGAGGTGCTTAGACCTTAATGAGATAGAGGAATTAAGAAATGATGCTTACCTTAATTCCAAAGTTGCAAAACAGAGGATGAAAAGGTTGCATGATCAGCTAATCTCCAACAAAGAATTCAGGAAGGGCAAAGAGTCCTACTCTATGACTCAAGGCTCCACATCTTTCCCGGGAAGCTCAAGTCAAGGTGGATAGGTCCTTTCATTATTCACCAAGTGCATCTCAATGGAGTGGTGGAATTATTCAATTCCAAAGGCAATCAAACCTTCAAAGTCAATGGCCATCGTCTGAAGCCATTCATAGAGCCTTACAATGCAGACAAGGAGGAGATCAGCCTCCTTGAACCACAGCAACCTTGAGAGAGAGTAGGGTTTCATGGACTACATAAGTCCATGAATTTTATAGTTTTATAGTTTCATTGTTGTTTTTATTTCTTTTGATTTTAATTCTTGCTCAAATTTGGTTTATTTTGTCTTAATTCGAGTCAATTTTGATGTTAAATTTCAGGAAAAAATCAAGAAAAATGTGGAGAAGCCTTGAAAAGCAAAGCAGGGGAGCAAAATAAAGGGAACAGAGCACTACATTTCAAGGTGCGAAAATTTCGCACGGTGGAATCCAACTTGTGAAAATGCATTTCAAGGTGCGAAATTTCAAAAGAAAAATTTCGCACACCACAGTCCAAGGTGCGAAACACCCTCCTGGCACACGAGTGGCATTTCGCACAACCCAAACCAATTTTTGCACAGTGCGAATCAAGGTGCGAAAATTTCGCACGATGCATTCCAAGGTGCGAAATTCATTCCAACATGCGAAAATCACAGTCCAAGGTGCGAATTCTCTAAACGTCAGTTTCGCACACCACTATTCAAGGTGCGAAAATTTTCACACCATGCGAAACACCTCTCTGGCACACGAGTACCATCACCTTAAGTATCGAAATGGTTTCGCACCATGCGAAACAAGGTGCGAAAATTTCACACAGTGCGAAATTGAGTGCGAAACTCGATTCAAGGTGCAAAATTCTCAGTTTAAGGTGCGAAAATTTCGCACAGTAAAATTCAAGGTGCGAAATTTACATTTCAAGGTGCGAAAATTTCGCACGGTGAAATTTTAAGCTGCAAAAACTCCTAATTGACTTTTAAACTCATTTTTTACTGCTCGAGACTTCGCTTAACTTTCAAAAACGACTTTTCGGTTGCCATGGGAGTTTAAACATCAAACCACTCCAAATTAGCTCCCCCATTTCTATTTAAACCCTTGAAGCAGAGAAGCCACAGAGACGCAAGCCCTGCGCGCTATCTCCACCTCTCTAGAATCTGATCAGTTTTCTTCCTTAGCATTTCGGCCATGGCAAATACTAGGGGAGGCCATTCCGCATCCCCATCCTCGCCGACGCCTCGACCGACACCGTCCGCTATCAGAGATGCCATTTCGCGAGATGCTCAGGACTCCACTGTTCCCCCATCTGAGGGTGGAACACCTTCTCAGCGCCGGTATCACACCAGGAGGCCACCCACTGAGCCTGTGCCGCCCACCACCAAAGCCAAGAGGCCTGCTTCTCGGCCATCTGCGAAAATGGCCAAGTTTTCGGGTCCTGGAGAGCTATCCCAGCCACCTCAGGTAGAGCCACCTACTGAGGATTCTTAGATTCCTGTGGGGATTCCTCTCGAGACCATCATCAGGCGTCCTATGATCGTAGGGCCACCTATAGAGGGCAACCTGGATTGCAGAGATCGATCATTCCACTCAGAGACCTGGTTCGACATCGATGCTCTCAGACAGCAGCCAGAGCTCAGGGATTCATTCCATTTGCTACAGAGGTATCACATGGAGCATCTCCTCACCCCTAGGCAGTTCTATTATCCCAGAGTAGTTCTAGACTTTTATCAGTCTATGACTACTCGAGGCGTCCGGGATCCTACTCTCATCTATTTTACCATAGATGGACGCCAGGGTATTATTAGAGCTCGCCACATTGCTGAGGGCCTCCATATACATTTGTCTTTTTACTTGACTTAGAGTTTGTATTATGTTTATTAAAGTTGATGATTTGTTGGAACTCCTATTGGTTTCAATCTTATTTCTTCCACTTTAAGCTATTCACACACTGTGCACACTAGATTCCGATTATAAGATGAAAAGCTAACTTCCCCCTTTACTTAGGAAAATTTAGACTTGGTACCTTTGACCTCATTTAGTGTTGGGACACCTAAAAAAAAAAAAAAAGAGGCCAATGAACCTGTGAAAAAATGTGTGTGTGTTTTGCTTGCCTTGAAACCCGAGCAAGGTCTGAGGGGTATATGGTGAAAATCTTTAAAACCTGGTGCCCTAAGCCTTCATTGGTTGGGAGTCACCGACCTCAATGCTCGTTACATGGGTGAATAGGTGGAGTTTAACATATTGTAGGTGCTTGGGTATAAAAAATTCATTCTCAAAAGTCCGGGGTGAAATCCGAGGAGTTAGTGGTTGAAAAATCCTTAAAGCTTGATGCCCTAAACCTTGATTGGTTGGGAGTCATCGATGGACCCCCGTTACATGGACAATTTAGAAAAGAATGCCTTTAAGCTTTGCACTCCTACAAGAAAAAAATGTAAAAGAAAAGAGGTGCGTTCTTAGCCTATTGGAGGTTGATCAGTTTGCTAAGCTTTGAAAGGAACTAGGTTGAGGGGAGAGATTAGTTTGACATACTATATTCGGAAACTAATAAGTAACACGTAGATTTTTGTGGAAGAGTAAGGATTGGACCTTTGGGAGTGGAAATTATTTTGAAGCTTAAATTTGCATAATGCCTACTCTTTATGAATTGTGATTAGGCAAATTATTTGATAGCTCCTATTGAAGTTTGAGTTTTATGTCTTTAATGTTCCATGTGAGAGTTTGATCAGTCATGCCACTTAAACATTTTTTTTTTGAAGTGATCAGCATGATGTTGTAAATTATGGTACTTTTATTTTATTTTTCTCTCCTTCATTGCTAAGGGACTAGCAATATGTCGGTTGGGGGGAGTGATTACTACTCAAAAAGTGCTATTTCATAGCTTGTAATTAACTCTTTTGAACTCTCTTGAGTAGTAATTATGACCTTTTAACCCAATTAACATATTAAGGGCCTTTGCATTTGTTTCTAATCAAATTGTGTTAAGTTTTGGTGTTTCTGATAGCTTTTTGCTCACCAAAGCAATTTAAGAATGAGGGAGAGTTGTATATAGTTTATGGCAACGCTTTTGGAAGCTCAAATTCATGAAGAAACCAAGCTTTGGAGCCTCATAGTCCTTTGCCATAGTCGTTCAAAGTATGCAAGGAAAGAGCAACGGAGAAAGGAAAAACAGAGTGAAGAAAATAGAGGACAAAAGCTGCAGTCTTTCTTCGCACTTTTGGAGCACTTACCGAAGTCCATTTTCTAGATTCTATATACCATTTCAAAGCTCAGGAAGTCAAGAATCCAACGCTTCAAACCGTGTACTATTTGGAGCTGAAATGAGGAAGATATGGCCTTTGGAAGACAACTGCATCAAGCTGGGGGACAATTTCGCACCTTGCGAAATTGGAACTTCAACGTGCGAAATTTTAAAACCAGCCTTGTGAAATGGAAGTGGATGGCAGCTGTGCAGCCGCGGTGAAGCCCAACATGTGAAAGTGATTTTGGAACTTGCGAACTTGGATCTCAACGTGTGAAAGTGGATTCTAAGTTGCGAAATCAACTTGCGAAATTTTCGCAAGTCACCATGCAACGTGCGAAACTGGGATATTTGTGCACCGACTCTTTTTCTTCTGATATTTTGTGTCTAAATCTCCATTTTCTCCTTGTATTCAGCCACTCATGTAATTCCTTAGATAGGAAGTATTCAAGGAAGGGTAAATTACCTTCCTATATAAACTCTCTTGTAAACACTTAAAAAAAAGACTCTCGGGAGCTTGTTCCAGGAGACCAACTTTTGTATAGTTTTGGAAGGAAGTAAAATTCAGAGTCTTTCTTTACCTTACCTTCCCATTTTGATTATATTTTCTTACTAGCTAAACAAGCTCTGAGGAAGTTTCCTCAGAGAATGAGTAGCTAAGCTTTTAGTTCCTTGGATCTAAGGTTGCCGGGAAAGGTTCCAACTGCAAGAATGGGTAGTTTTGTGGTTTCAGCCATTAAAGAAGAGAAAGTGTGACCCGTTAATGATTTCTATGTTTTTAGTTAACTTAAAACACCCTCAATTCACCTGAGCCAACACTTGGTAAGGCAAGTGATCTTCGTCCATAGGGATGCACTAGTTTACCTCTTGTGAGCTTTAGGGAGGTGACTTGAAGGTAGAATTTTCTAGAATTGCCAACACTTGGTAAGCTTTTGGACTCCAAAGAGACATCCATTAGTTATCTCTTGCGAGCTTGAGAAGGGAAGTCCAAGGTTAATGATCACCTTGAATGGCAAATGCTAGGTGAGAGGCACGAGTCATTGCAAGTTGCATTAGAGAGAGGGAATTAGTGCTGAAATCCATTAAAAGGAAGCATTTGTACAACACCGGTTAGAGAATTGACTACATGTTAATTCTCTAATGTGAGGAATTGAACCAAGTGACCGGAGCTTTGTTTTTGCATGAGGAACCTCCCCTGTGAACCTAAACCTCCAAGGAATGTTTTTCTTCGTAAGTAATTTCCATTACTTTCTTTTTGGTTAGCTTAAAACCAATCCTTTTCCCATCAAAGATTATGTTTTCTTTTAAAGCTAACCTTGAAATGAAAAAGTACCAAGTCATCTTTGAATTGATATCAGTTGTAACTTGAAAACCCTTCCCAGTGAACGATCCTAGAGCCACTATGCTATACTAGTTGAGGCTATCCTAATGCATGGTGATATAGGTTATAAATTTTGTTGATTACTCCCTCACTCAAGGAACACCAGCTGGACGTGAATCAGTTGAGTCACCAATTGGGCATGAATCAATATGCATACTTGAATACTATCAGTAGGGTTATTTTCCAGAGATGGGAAGTCTCCCTTACTATAGTAATCAAGAATAAATTTGCTATTGATATTGTTGCTTTGATTGATTCAGAAGCAGCTCTTTAAGAAGGTCTAGTGCGTACTCAGCTTTGTTAAAAAACCAGTGAAACTCTTTTTGGAGCCAATGGCAAAAAACTTGATATTAAGTATAAGTTAATAGATGCTCACATCAGTAAACAAGGTATTTGTATTAAACAAACTTTCATCTTAGTTAAGGATCTTAAGGAAAAAGCCCTCATTGGAATCCCCTTTTTAAGTTCCATCTATCCTATGTGGGTAGATGATCATGGTATAAGAACTAAGCTCCTAGATAAGGAAATTCTATTTGAATTTGCCAACCCACCTAATGAAAAAGGAATAAATAAGTTAAAGGATCAGGTGATTCAAGCTAAAGAAAGCCATGTTAATCTCTTAAAGCAGGAGATTAATCTTGTAATAAAAGAACACTTGCAAGTTTGCTCTAATATTCCTAATACATTTCGGCACAGGAAACAACATGAGATAGAGTTTCCTTACAAGTTAGACTTTAGAGAAAAGAATTTTTTCACGAAAGCAAGACTTGTGCAGATAAAAAGAGAACTTTTAAACTATTACGAAAAGGAGATTTAGGATTTTCTTGACAGGAAGCTAATAAGAAAGTATAAGTCCCCTTTGAGTTGTTTAGTCCTTAATGATACCTCAAGGTGGTTTAGGTATCCTATTAAAATCACCTTCAACCTTAAGAATGAAATCTTTAATCAGTTTTCAGATTTCATTACCAAGATAGCTAACTCCTTAACCTTTAAGACTATTGAAACAGATGCCTCAAACTTAATTTGTGGTAGGATTATTAAGCAAAGTATTAGTAACCTTGAGTTGTTAGTCAAGCATACTTTAGGAACCAATATCACTCAACTCATTCATAACACCATTTTATGCATTCAAAATGATCTTTTGAACCAAGAAATTTTATTAAAAGTTGATATCAAATCATCTATAATAACAGTTTTACAAAAAGATGTTAAGGATATAGCTTCTAAGCATATTTTAGTTATATATCAAGCTATTTTAAGTAGTTTTAATCTACAGATTAAGTATATTAAAGGAGAACATTCCTCAAACTCTGATTTCTTAACTCATGAATTTTGCAAGATTCACGAAACCATGGCCCCTAAAATGAATTTTCCTTGTACTATGATCCTTCAGATCCGTCTAAGCCAGTCAAGGCAACTTAATTCCCAACTATTTCAAGGTCTCAGACTTTTAAGTAGGTTACTAAAGCTAATCGCTCTCAAAAGGAATTAGCATCAAGCTCGTCTTTTTCAAATAAGCAAATTGTGGCGGCTGCCAATCCCACACTTCTTTCAGCAAAATCAAGATATTGGCAAAAAGATTTTAATCAACCTCTTTTGGTTATTGAAAGAGAGTTTTTCTCTGAAAACCCTAGAGAGATTGCTGCTAAAGCTTTTCATGAAATTTTCCATTATCTCTCTGATAACCTATTAAAAACAAGAGAATTTTATGAAGCAATCCTTGTGGAAACAAGTTTTGTTAAAATCAAGCATAATGCTGACAAATTTAGCAATTCAGATTTGGCATTTTCCACTTGCCATATTTTTAAAATTCTTACTGTTAAGTAGTAGGGTGGAAATCCCAATTTTTCAAGAGAGTTCTTTAAGCCTTTGAAACCCAAAATTTTCAATTACTGGGACTACCAGAGAGCATGGTTCAATACCTTTTTGATCCAGAACAAAGACTTCCATCATTCATGGATGTTCTACTTTCCATCTAAGCATCAGATTCCTTTTTTTTCCATTTTGGTTCCCTGATTGGTGGACTTATTTTGGTCTAACCATTAAGATTCTCCCGAAACCCATCTTGGATAACTTTGAGCTATTCAATAGTTCTTTTGTTATCCCCAGGGAACTTTCAGCTTTTCCCTATTTACTATTCTTTTTTAGTGAATTTGGCTTAGCATGGATAGTCCAACGGGACTATATCATTATTATAGATGAATCTGCAGCTTTTCCAGCACTCAGAAGAACTTTCAAAACTAAATGGTGGAACGCCCTGAAAAATGATGCCTCTGTGCAAGTAATAAAACAATATTTTCTTAAGCATCCTACACAAGCTTCAGCCACTGATGATATGTCACAACTTCTTCTTAAAAAATAACAACTCCAAGCTATGTTAGTAGCAGCAAAGATACCTCAAGAATTTCAAAAAATCCTTGACAAAAGCAGCTCAAGCTTTTCCCAAGAAGACTCTTATGCTGAATCAGATGATTCCACAACAAATTACCTTCAGGATAATGAAGACGATTGTGAGGGTATCCTTCCTCCCATAAGAAAATCAACATAAGCAAATGAGCTCTTTTGATCAAACGTTCAGCTATAGTAATGAAGCATTCATCACTTTTTATGACCCTCTATCGACAATATCATTCTCCACCGACAAGCATTCATCACTTTTACTCAAGCTCATGAAAAATTATAGTTCTTAAGCATCGGTCCAGACAACCTTTTTTCCATCGAAACCACCAGAAGCAAGATTCGTCTGCCAAGTCAATATTGCTATAGTAAAAAGTCAATTTTACTGTTCACTATTCTCTCACGGATAGTTACTATTCACATCAGTTGTCAAAAAGCAAATAGGGACTTGTCAACCACTATGCACTGTTCTAGATTCGGATTTAAGGCTATTTAAGGAGGCTTGAACCTCATTTGTAAGCACGATTCATTTTCAAATCTCTCCCTCTTCTCTAAACTAAGCTCTCCCTTCTCTCTTCTTTCTCTCAACCATGTAAGCCTTCAAGCCCAAAGCTTTCTTTAAAGTTTTCCTCCCTTATCTCATTGTAAGATATTCCATCTCTGTATCTCCTTAAAAATATGGTTTTCAAGTTTTATGTTTTCAAGTTGTGTAATTTTCAAGCTATGTAATATAAAGTTGATTCGTCCCCAATTGGTGTTCTGATTGATTCAGATCAATCAACTAATGTGCTTTGATTTTCAATCCTCAGACGGGAGTTATCAACAAAATTTATAAACCTAATTCACCATATACTAGGGTAGCATAGCTAGCATAGCATAGTGGCTCTAGGATCGTCCACAGAGATGGGTTTTCACTTCGCAATTGATATTATTTCAAAAGATGAATTGGTGGTTTTCCTTTCCAAGGTTAGCTTTAAAAGAAAACAAAAGTTTGAATGGAAACAGATGGTTTTAAGCTAACCAAACATAAAATAGCTAAAAGTAATTAGAAAGAAAGGTGTTTCTTGGGACTTCAGGTCACTAGGATCAGGTGCCATCTACAAAAGAGGAGATTCCGGTCACTTGTTTCTTTTCCTCGCATTGGGGATTTAACATATAGTTATTTCCCGAACCGGTGTGGTACAGATGCTTACCATTAATGGTTTCAAACACTAAATCCCTCTCACTGATCCATCTTGCAATGGCTCGTGCCTCTCACCTAGCATTTGCCATTCAAGGGGATCTTTAACCTTGGATTATCCTTCAAAAGCTCGCAAGAGATAACTAATGGATGTCTCCTTGGAGTCCAAAAGCTTACCAAGTGTTGGCTGGTCTAGAAAATCCTACCTTTGAATCACCTCCCAAAGGCTTGCAAGAGGTAAACTAGTGAAACTCAATGGACGGAGTCCACTTGCCTTACCAAGTGTTGGCCCAGGTGATTCAAAGGCGTTTTAAGTTAACTAAAAAGATAAAAACCAAAAATGGGTCACACTTTCTCTTCATTAAAAATGGAAACAACAAAAACTCACCCTCATGCATGCCGGCACCTTACCTGGCTTCCTTCACCCAAGAGACAAAAAGCCTAGCCACTCATCCTCTGAGGAAACATCCTCAAAGGATGTTTGGCTAGAAAGAAAATAAAAGAGAAAATAAAGACTAGAGAGAAAAACAGAGCAAGGCTCTGTATATTTTATATATCTACTATACAAGGTTCGGTCTCTGGTAAAGCTCCCGAGATATTTTACATTTATAAGGGGTTATTCACCCTTTGCTTCTTACTTCCTAACTAAGGAATCATGTGATAGGAGGGTTACAAGGAGAGTTTGGGAAATTTAGACATCAAATATCTAAAGCAAAAATATCTCAAGATGTCGGTTGCAGCTATCAGGTGCTTCAGGAGGCGTTTCGCAGCCGGCACTGTAGCGCTGCGAAATTTCGCAGCCAAAGGACCAAATTTCGCAGCCCTGCGAAATTCTCCTTCAGCTTGGAGCGATCAGATTCCAATGGCTGTAACTTCTTCATTTGAACTCGGAATCGTGCACCGTTTGAACCATTGGATTCTTGACTTCCTGAGATTTGAAATGGTATATAGCGTGCATGAATTGGACTTCGGAAAGTGCTCCAAAAGTGGCCAAGAAGACTGCAACTTTTGTCCCTTGTTTTGCTTCACTCTGTTTTTCCTCTTTGCTTCCCTCCTTGCATTCCGGATTTGCTTATGGCAAAGGACTTTAAAGCTTCAAAGCTTTGGTTCTTCATGTTTCTAAGCTTTCCAAAAACTTTGCCATGGATTCCAAAGAACTCTCCTCAATCTTGGATTGCTTTGGTGATCAAAATACTAACAAAAACACCAAAACTTGCACATTTTGATTAGAATTGATTGCAAAGGTCCTTAACATGTCAATTGGGTTAAAAGGCAATAACTACTACTCAAAAGTGTTCAAAAGAGTTAATTACAAGCTTACAAAATAGCATTTTTGAGTAGTAATCAAAAGTTCATGTTCCTTTCCTTTAATTTTCTTTATTAATCATTTTGGTTATATTTTATGATTTCTCTTATTTTAGCTTGAATTTTGGCATAATTGTAATCCTTAGATGGTTCTAAGGACCTTAGGGACAAAGCTAAAGAACCAATCCTTTTTTTCCTTATTAACTTCAGAATATAAGTCTTTTCTTAAGAGATCTTTGTTGATCTCAAAATCCTTATCATTTAAGCTTACAGTGTTGATCATCTGGGAATACGTAAGAGACATATCAAGAGATTCATCCTATAGTGAACCTTGGGTAGATTCCTTTTCCATAGTGTAAAAGGGTCTAGCCATATTGGTGTGACTTCTGCCACCTATTAGCTTGATGTCCTTAGGATCTGCTGAAGTGGATCCTTCATCTATCTTAATAGTTCTTATAGGGATAGATGAACTTGAAGCTCTAGAGGGCTCATAGTCTGAAATTCTAGGGGTGCTAGAAAGATGACAAGAGTTGGAGAAAACCAAATCTCCTCCTCCATCAGGATATTGAATAATTTGTTCAATCCTTTCAGATCTTTGCTCTATGGCTGGAACAACATTAACAAAATGCCAAGTTTCAGGAAATTCAACCTCATTCCACATGATCCTTTTAGGGATTATGAAATTTGACTTGTTTAGCATATTAGAGTAAAAGAGAGTAGTCTCACCCTTAGGACTGGTACACAGTGCTACAGATCCAACGCTTGTGGTCATGCTTTTATAGGCAAACCTAGTTATGATGGAAACAAGACTGTTTCCTTCCTTAAACTTAAATCCATGGGTTTTAACATGGAGAACAACCGAATCTAAGATGTCAACATCTCTTAATCTAACTGTAAAGTTAGGGAAACACTGGAAATAAACAGGACCATCATTCAATCCTACTTGGATAGCTCCAATAATAGAATCTCGATAATCAAGATGTCTATTATCTCTTAAACACATGATAATAGAGGTGTTTAGACCTAGTCTTGTCAAAGGTTTAGTTGCAACTTGAATCATACCAAAGTGTATGAAGTTGTAGTCTCGCTTATGTTTCTCAATGGATCTACTATCCAAAAGTCTTATGACTTGATTGTCTTGTTCTAAACTTACTGACTATTTAGAGGTCTTAATGGTGTAGTCTGTAAAGAACTTAAAGGTTCATTTCTTATAAATTTCTTGATTAGACACCTTGGGTAACTTCCAATCATCTAAATCATTTTGGATCTTAGGATAATTGATCTCTTCATTGTTTACTACAGTGTCTTGAGAATCAGTGGATTTCCTAGACATGGTTCTGAAAAGTGAACTCATTCTAAGGTTTTAATCTAGAGCCTAATAGCAGATTGACAAACCTAGTGAGTAATCATCCCAACCCTTTTACAGCCCTAACAAACGCCTATCCACGGCTAACAACAAGCTCAACCCAGCAGGGATCGCACTTAGGCACACTGCTACTTATCCTTAGATAGATCAAAAACTTAAAACAAAACCCAACTTCCCTTCCCGTGGCTTAGATACCATAGACACCCAGGACAAGGTAATATGCAATGAAAACAACAATTATGCCAAAATTCAAACTGAAATAAGAGAAATCGGAAAATATAACCAAAATAATTGATAAAGAAAATTAAAGAAAAGGAACATAAACTTTATATTACATAGCTTGAAAATTACACAACTTGAAAACATAAAACTTGAAAACCATATTTATAAGGAGATATAGAGATGAAATATCTTACAATAAGAGAAGGGAGGAAAGCTTTAAAGAAAGCTTTGGGCTTGAAGGCTTACATGGTTGAGAGAAAGAAGAGAGAAGGGAGAGCTTAGTCTAGAGAAGAGAGAGAGATCTGAAAATGAATCGTGCTTACAAATGAGGTTCAAGCCTCCTTAAATAGCCTTAAATTCGAATCTAGAATAATGCATAGTGGTCGACAGGTCACTGTTTGCTTTTTGACAACTGAAGTGAATAGTAACAGTCCGTGAGAGAATAATGAATAGTAAAATTGACTTTTTACTGTAGCAATATTGACTTGGTAGACGAATCTTACTTTCGGTGGCTTTCGATGGAAAAAAGGTTGTCTTGATCGGTGCTTAAGAACTATAATTTTCATGAGCTTGAGTAAAAGTGCTTTCGGTGCAAAAAAAATGCTTAAAGCTTGTCGATGAAGAATGATATTGTCGATAGAGGGTCATAAAAAGTGATGAATGCTTGATTACTATAGTTGAATGTTTGATCAAAAAAGCTCATTTGCTTATGTTGATTTTCTAATGGGAGGAAGGATACCCCTACAATCGTCTTCATTATCCTAAAGGCAATTTGTTGTGGAATCATCTGATTCAGCATAAGAGTCTTCTTGGGAAAAGCTTGAGCTACTTTTGTCAAGGATTTTTTAAAATTCTTGAGGTGTCTTTGTTGCTACTAACATAGCTTGGAGTTGCTATTTTTTAAGAAGAAGTTGTGACATATCGTCAGTGGCTGAAGCTTGTGTAGGATGCTTAAGAAAATATTATTTTACTGCTTGCACAGAGGCATCATTTTTCAGGGCATCCCACCATTTAGTTTTGAAAGTTCTTTCAAGTATTAGAAAAGTTGCAGATTCATCTATAATAATGAGATAGTCCCATTGGACTATCCATGCTAAGCCAAATTCACTAAAAAAGAATAGTAAAGGAGGAAAAGCTGAAAATTCCCTGGGGATAACAAAAGAACTATTGAATAGCTCAAAGCCATCCAAGATGGGTTTCGGGAGAATCTTAATGGTTGGACCAAAATAAGTCCACCAATTAGGGAACCAAAATGGAAAAGAAGGAATTTGATGCTTAGATGGAAAGTAGAACATCCATGAATGATGGAAGTTTTTGTTCTGGATCAAAAAGGTATTGAACCATGCTCTCTGGTAGTCCCAGTAATTAAAAAATTTGGGTTTCGTAGGCTTAGAGAACTCTCTTGAAAAATTGGGATTTCCACCCTACTGCTTAACAGTAAGAATTTTAAAAATATGGCAAGTGGAAAATGTCAAATTTGAGTTGCTGAATTTATCAACATTATGCTTGATTTTAACAGAACTTGTTTCCACAAGGATTGCTTCATAAAATTCTCTTATTTTTAATAGGTCACTAGAGAGATAATGGAAATTTTCATGAAAAGCTTTTGCAGCAATCTCTCTAAGGTTTTCAGAGAAAAACTCTCTTTCAATAACCAAAAGAGGTTGATTAAAATCTTTTTGCCAATATCTTGATTTTGCTGAAAGAGGTTTGGGATTGGAAGCCACTACAATTTGCTTATTTGAAAAAGACGAGCTTGATGCTAATTCCTTTTGAGAGGGATTAGCTTTAGTAACCTACTTAAAAGTCTGAGACCCTAAAATAGTTGGAAATTAAGTCGCCTTGACTGGCTTAGATGGTTCTGAAGGATCATAGTACAAGGAAAACATTTTATTAGGCATCTATGGTTAGAAGAATGAAGCTTTGCTTCTTCTTTTAGCTCAACTTGTTGGCTCCAAAGCATTTTATGGGGTGAAGGTTCTTTACTGCTTTTTGAAGACTGGGATTCTAAAGGTTTAGGAGCTTGGGTATTCTTTTTAGGGGCCATGGTTTCATGAATCCTACAAAATTCACGAGTTAAAAAATTAGAGTTTGAGGAATGTTCTACTTTAATATACTTAATTTGTAGATTAAAACTGCTTAAAATAGCTTGATATATAACTAAAATATGCTTAGAAGCTATATCGTTAACATTTTTTTGTAAAACTGTTATTACAGATGATTTGATATCAACTTTTAATAAAATTTCTTGGTTCAAAAGATCCTTTTGAATGCATAAAATGGTGTTATGAATGAGTTGAGTGATATTGGTTCCTAAAGTATGCTTAACTAACAACTCAAGGTTACTAATACTTTGCTTAATAATCCTACCACAAATTAAGTTCGAGGCATCTCTTTCAATAGTCTTAAAGGTTAAAGAGTTAGCTATCTTGGTAATGAAATCTGAAAACTAATTAAAGATTTCATTCTTAAGGTTAAAAGTGATTTTAATAGGATACCTAAACCACCTTGAGGTATCATTAAGGACTGAACAACTCAAAGGGGACTTATACTTTCTTATCAGCTTCCTGTCAAGAAAATCCTAGATCTTTTTTTCATAATAGTTTAAAAGTTCCCTTTTTATCTGCACAGGTCTTGCTTTAGTGAAAAAATTCTTTTCTCTAAAGTCTGACTTGTAAGGAAACTCTATCTCATGTTGTTTCCTGTGCCGAAATGTATTAGGAATATTAGAGCAAACTTGCAAGTGTTCTTTTATTACAAGATTAATCTCCCGCTTTAAGAGATTAACGTGGCTTTCTTTGGCTTGAATCACCTGATCCTTTGACTTATTTATTCCTTTTTCATCAAGTGGGTTGGAAAATTCAAATAGAATTTCCTTATCTAGGAGCTTAGTTCTTATACCATGATCATCTACCCACATAGGATAGATGGAGCTTAAAAAGAAGATTCCAATGAGGGTTTTTTCCTTAAGATCCTTAACTAAGATGAAAGTTTGTTTAATGCAAATACCTTGGTTACTGATGTGAGCATCTGTTAACTTATACTTAATATCAAGTTTTTTGCCATTGGCTCCAAAAAGAGTTTCACTGGTTTTTTCACAAAGCTGAGTAGGCACTAGATCTTCTTAAAGGCACTTCAAAGCTGCTCTTGAATCGATCAAAGCAACAATATCAATAGCAAATTTATTCTTGATTACTATAGTAAGGGAGACTTCCCATCTCTGAAAAATAACCATACTGACAGTATTCAAGTATGCATATGCCACTTCATCATTAGCTTGTGAAGATTCTAGAACCTCTTCAATGTTTTCTTGATTATCAATAAGATTTCCTACAACAATCCTATTGATTTGTTCTTGGAGATCTGTCAAACCTAAAGTTGTGAATTGTTTTAAATCCTTAATTTCCTTCTTATACTGCCTTACTTCTTCTTAAAGATCCTTAATGGTTACGTCTTTGGTAAACTGCTAGTTGAATCTTGTAAGGATTTCATCTAAGTTATAAGGATTTATTATCTTCTTAACTTCGTGCTTACTGACAAATTTCTTAAAGACATCATAAAGTTCTTGCTTAGTTTTTTCATCTTCAACTTTCCTTAAAACATCTAGAACAAGTTCTTGATCTTGGCTTATGACATTTATAGTCCTAGGTTGGCAATCACAATTACCCTTAATACATTCTTCTTGGTCACTAGAAGTTTTGCTTGAGATTTCCTCACCACTACTATCTAGTTAATTAATATCATCTTCATTATCTGAATCAGTCCTTGATTCAGACTCAGTGGAGTTTAACATTACTTTATAAAGCATATCTTTTAAGTCTTCTGCAACATTCAAGTTGTTGATTTTTTGCTTAACCATACAATTTTTCTTATAATGGCCTACTTTACCACACTCAAAGCAAACTAGCTTAGGTTGTGAAGGTGTTTCTAGTTTTTTCTGGGCTTCCTTGTTCATCATTCTTTGGATATGTCTTGAACGCTTGGTTTCATTCATCCTATAGTTATCATGAGTACCTCTTTTGCTTTGATAAAACTTTTCCTTACTAGGATTTTTACCTGCTTGCTTCTTTCTTTGCTTAAAAGGAGGCTTAGTTTCCTTTTGGTTGAATCCAAATTGGCTACAGAATGATCCAAATTCATTCTTGTAAATCCTTTGTTCATTTTTCATCTGTTGTTTAAGCTTAAAGTCATTGCACAGTTTAATTGCTTCAACTGTGACAATGCTTATGATTTCTCCATAAGTAAGCTTATCATAAGGGATTTGTCCATTAAATTGTTCCCTTATCTTGATCCTAATTCTCTCAAAGAAAAGTCTAGGTAGACCTGAGATGAATTTTTCTTTCCAAAAAGATTGATTACAGTTTGATCTTAACATGACTTTGGTTAAGAACACTTCTCTATACCATCTAAAGTCATGAAGCTTAGTGCACTTAAGGTTAGTTAAAAGATCTGCAGTCTTGTCTTTAATCTTTGCAGGATCTCCAATGAAGTGTTTAGATATTGAATAGATTAGATCCTCTATATCTTGTCCATCTTCGTCCTTAACCACTTCATTTTCTTCATTAATCCTGTAGGCTTTAAGGATACCATTTCTATCCTCAAAAGTGAGATAATTGTCTCACCAACCCTTAAGCTGACCTGTAAACCCAGCAACAATTGTCTAAGTTACAGTATGATCTGATAGTCTATTGTTTAACTTATAGGTTGAGCTAACCATGATCATTTCTTGAAGCTTAGTGAGTATGTTATACTCGGTCATACCGTCTATGTTCCATTCATAGATAGTACCACTAGTGTATGAAGCTTGAGTATACTGGCTTCTTTGCTCATACTACATATCGGGCAAGGTTGGTCTAGGATAATAATTCCTAGATCTAGGTGATTCCTGGTTGTGGATAATCCTCATAACTGTCTGGTTTAGAGGTTCCTTAAAAATTTTGATTAGTTCATCAACCTCTACTTCAAAACTAATTTCTTCCTCGACCATGTTACTTCTCCTGTGAGATGGACGAGGTGTCTCAGGGACAATTAAGCCATCCTTAACCTTTTGGCTTATCCTATCAATCAAAGCTTGATCAACATGGAGATTTTCCTAGAATTTCTTAGAGAATTCAAAAGGCTTAAATAAAGGCTTATTATCTTTCTTAACAAACGTTGTCTTAATATGGTCTTGTATTTTAATAATCTCCTCAACCCTGTTAAGTTGATCACCTAGAGTCTTAAGAAACATGTTAGTGTAGTTGTTCTGTTTCATAATTCTTCTAATGTCTGCAACACTAGCAGTTCCTTTATCCTCTGGTTTGGTCTTAAAAGGTGAAGCTTTAACTATGGTTTCATTAACATTCTTTTCTATTTTAGCTTCGGGAGGGTGGATGGATTTTATGACAGTATCGTCACTAGTTTTCCATATCTTAGTTTGAGTGGATGTGTAATTAATTCTCTTACTAGGGTAGTCTGGATGTTCTTCTTGTTTGAAGAGTTCAAACCAAATCCAATATTTAATGTTCTTCTTTTCTTATCTTAAGTAAGTGTAGAATTCTTCTTGGTAGATGGTTCTAAGGACCTTTCCTTATTGACTTCAAATATAAGTCTTTTCTTAAGAGATCTTTGTTGATCTCAAAATCCTTATCATCTAAGCTTACAGTGTATATATATACCATAAACACTCAGGACAAGGTACTATGCAATGAAAACATGCAATTATGCCAAAATTCAAACTGGTTAGAGAAATCAGAAAATAACCAAAATGATTAATTAAGAAACTTACAGGAAATAAACACAAATTAAAATTTACCTGGCCATATAGGCGGTATAATAAACTTGAAAATTAAAGATTAAAACCATCCATGTAGGAGGTACAAAAGAAAATAAAAAACTAGCCATATAGGAGGTATCAAATGTAAAAGCTTGAAAATTAAAAACATCAAACACTTGAAATTTGAAAATTACATAATATATAAGGAGATACAAGATTAGAATATCTTACAATGGAAAATGGGGGAAAGCTTTGAAGAAAGCTTGCTTGGTGCTTACATGGTTGGGAGAGAAGAAAGGTAGAAGAGAAGGCTTAAGAGAGAGAGAGGTTTACATGGTAGAAAGAAAGCTTAGAGAGAAAATAGAGAGAAATTCTAAATGGAAAAATTAAAGTGCTTACAAATGAGGAGCAAGCCTCCTTAAATAGGCAAAAATGGAATCTTGCATAGTGAATAGTGAATAGTGAATAGTGGATGACGACCACTATTTGCTTTTTGACTTTCACTGTAGCAGTCAGACTAATCATTACAATAGGCATTGCTTTCGGCTGAAAAGGCTAGCAAAGACTATTTGCTGTAGAATTCACGGGCTTGACAAATACTGAACAATATCAATTTCTTGATTTTCTTATGGGAGGAAGAATACCTTCACAATCATCTTCATTTTCTTGGAGATAATTTGTTGTAGAATCATCTTATTCAGCATAAGAATCTTCTTGGGAGAAGCTTGAGCTGCTCTTGTCCAGGATATTCTAAAACTCCTGAGGTGTTTTGGCTGCGACTAGCTTAGCTTGAAGTTGCTGTTTTTTCAGGAGGAACTGTGACATATCTTCAGAAGCTGAGGCTTGTGCAGGATGCTTAAGGAAATATTGATTTACTGCTTGAACTGAGGCATCATTTTTTAATGCATCCCACCACTTAGTCTTGAAAGTCCTACCAAGGGCTAGAAAAGCTGCTGATTCATCTAAAATAATAATATAGTCCCATTAGACTATCTAGGCAAGACCGAATTCATTGAAGGATAATAATAGAGGGGGAAAGGCTGAAAGTTCTCTAGGAACAAGGAAAGAGGTTTTGAATAACTCAAAGCCATCAAAGACAGGCTTTGAAAGGATCTTAATGGTTGGACCAAAATAAGTCCACCAGTCATTAAACCAAAAGGGAAAAGAAGGGATTTGATGCTTAGATGGGAAATAGAACATCCATGAATGATGGAAGTCCTTATTCTGGATTAAGAAGGCATTGAACCAGGCTTTCTGGTAGTCCCAGTAATTGAAAAATCTGGGTTTTGAGGGCTTAGAGAATTCCCTAGACAAATTGGGATTTCCCCACTGCTTAACTGTAAGAATCTTATAAATATGGCAAGTAGAGAATGCCAAATCTGAATTGCTGAATTTATCAGCATTGTGCTTAATTTTAACAGAGTTGGTTTCCACAAAGACAACTTCATAAAAAACTCTTGTTTTCAAAAGGTCACCAGAGGGATAATGAAATTTTCATGAAAAGCTTTTGCTGCTATTTCTCTGGGATTTTCAGAGAAAAATTCTTTTTCAATTACCAAAAGAGGTTGATTGAAATCCTTTTGTCAATATCTTGATTTTACTGAAAGAGGTGTGGGGTTGGCAGCCATCACAATTTTCTTGTTTGAAAATGATGAGCTTGAAGCTAATTCCTTTTGAGAGAGATTAGTTTTAGTAATTTGCTTAAAGGTCTGAGACCCTGAAATAGTTGGAAATTGGGTTGCTTTAACTGGCTTGGATGGATCAAAATGGTCATAGTATAAGGATAACATTTTGTTTGGTAAGAGGTCAGAAGAATGAAGCCTTGCTTCTTCTTTTTCAACTTGTTGGCTCCAAAGCATTTTATGAGGAGAAGGTTCTTTGCTGATTTGGGAATCATATGGCTTAGGAGGAGCTTGGATATTCTTTTTGGAGGCCATGATTTCATGAATCTTGCAAAATTCACGAATTAGGAAATCAGGGTTCTGGAAATATTCTCCTTCAATATACTTGAGTTGTAAATCACTTAAAATAGCTTGGTATATATTAAAATAATCCTTGTCAAAGCTTTGAGAAAAAGTTATTTGTTTAAAAATATTACTTTGAAAATATGGAATGCATGAAATAATTAATCTATTGGGAATGTTAGAACCAACAAAATTAATCTCTTTGTTTAAGAGATCAACATTGTCGTCATTGATTTGAATGCTCTGATCCTTTAAAGTGCTGATACCCTCAACATCAGGTGGATTAGCAAATTCAAACAAGATTTCCTTATGAAGGAGCTTAGTTTTTATTCTTTTACCATCTACCCACATAGGATATATAGAGATTAAAAAGGGAATACCTAGAAGGACATTTTTCTTAAGATCTTTAACTAGAAAGAAAGCTTGCTTAATACAGATACCTTGGTTACTTATGTGAGCATCTGACAACTTATATCTAATATCAAGACTTTTACCATTGGCTCCAAAAAGAGTTTTATTGGTTTCTTTACAAAGCTTAACAGGCACAAGGCAGTCTTGAATGCAATTTGAAGCTGCTCCAGAATCAATTAAAGCAATAATATCAATAGCAAATTTATTCTTAATTACTATAATAAGAGAGACTTCCCACCTTTGGAAAATAACCCTACTGACAGTATTTAAGTATGTATCTGCTACTTCATCATTAGCCTGTGAAGATTCAGGAATCTCTTCGATGTTTTCTTGGTTAACAAAATCACCTGCAATAAACTTATTGATTTGATCTTGGAGATCTGTTAATCTTAAAGTTGTGAATTCCCTTAAAACCTTAATCTCTTTCTTATTCTGCCTTACTTCTTCTTTAAGATCCTTAATAGTTATTTTCTTGACAGGCTGCTGGCTGAATCTTGTAAATATTTCATTTAAAGTATAGGGATTAACAGTCTTCTTAACTTCTTGCTTATTGACAGATTTTTTAAAGACATCATAAAGGTCTTGCTTAGTTTTTTCATCTTCAACCTTTCTTAAGGCATCTAAGACTAGTTCTTGGTCTTGGCTTATAACATTAATAGTCTTAGGTCGGCAATCACAACTACCTTTAACGCATTCTGCTTGGTCACTAGAAGGTTGGCTTATGATCTCCTCACCACTACTGTCTAGTTGATTTGAATCAGTCCTTGATTCAGATTCTGTAGAGTTTAATAAAACTTTTTTAAGCATATTTTTTAAATCTTCTACCGCATTTAAATTATTAATTTCCTACTTAACCCTACAATCTTTCTTGTAATGGCCGACTTTGCCACACTTAAAGCAGACTGGTTTAGACGTAGGGTCTTCTAGCTTAATTTGAGCTTTTTAGGCATCCTTGTTCATTCTTCTTTGGACGTGTCTTGTATGCTTAGTTTCATTCATCCTATAATTACCATGAGTACCTCGCTTCCTATGATAGAACTTTTCTTTGCTAGTCTTTCTAACTTGTTTCTTTCTTTGCTTAGAGAGAGGCATAGTCTCTTTCTGGTTAATTCTAAATTGGCTACAGAATGAACCAAACTCATTCTTGTAGATTTTTTGTTCATTTTTTATTTGCTGCTTAAGCTTAAAGTCATTGCATAGTTTAATTCCTTCTATTGTGACAATGCTTATGATTTCTCCATAGGTAAGCTTATAATAAGGGATTTGTCCATTACACTGTTCCCTTATCTTGATTTTAATTTTCTTAGAGAAAAGCTTAGGTAAACCTGAGATAAACTTTTCTTTCCAAAAAGACTAATTACAATCTGATCTTAACATAACTTTAGTTAAGAACACTTCTTTATACCATCTAAAATCATGAAGCTTAGGGCACTTAAGGTTTGTTAAGAGATCTGCAGTTTTGTCCTTGATCTTTGCAGGATCTCCAATGAAGTGCTTGGAAATGGAATAGATAAGAGTTGCAATTGCATCCTCAATATCTTGTCCATCTTCATCCTTAACAGTTTCATTGTTCTCATTAATCCTATAGGCTTTAAGGATATCATTCCTAGCTTCAAATGTGAGATAATTATCCCACCAACCCTTAAGCTGTCCTATAAACCCAGCAACAATTGTCTGAGCTACCGCATGGTCTGACAATCTATTGTTTAACTTAGAGGCTGTGCTAACCATGGTCATTTCTTGAAGCTTAGTGAGTACATTATACTCAGTCATGCCATCTATGTTCCATTCATAGATAGTGCCACTAGTGTAAGATGCTTGAGTGTACTAGTTTCTTTCCTCATACTGCATGTCAGGAAAGGTAGGCCTAGGGTAGTAATTCCTAGATCTAGGTGGTTCTTGGTTGTTAATAATCCTCATAACCGTTTGGTTTGGGGATTTCTCAAATATCTTAATTAATTCATTAGCATCTGCTTCAGAATTAATTTCCCCTTTAACCATGTTAATTCTCCTTTGAGAAGGCTGAGGTGTCTCAAGGACAATAATGTTTTCCTTAACCTTTGGGTTATCCTATCAACCAAAGCTTGGTCAACATGGGGATTCTCCTAGAAATCTTAGGGAATTCAAAAGGCTTGAATAAAGGCTTGCTATCCTTCTTAACAAACATTGTCTTAATGTGATCTTGTGTTTCGATGATCTCTTCAACCCTATTGATTTGATCACCAAGAGTCCTAAGAAACATGTTAGTGTAATTAAGTTGTTCCATGACTCTTCTTACATCTACCGCACTAGCAGTTCCTTTATCCTCTTGCTTGGTCTTAAAAGGGGAAGCTATAACTATGGTTTCATTAATGTTCTTTTCTATCTTGGCTTCAGGAGGGTGAATGGATTCTATGACAGAATTGTCACTAGTTTTCCATATCTTAGTTTTGTTGGATATGACATTAATTTGCTTACTAGGATAATCTGGATGTTCAGCTTGTTTGAAGAGCTCAAACCAGATCCAATACTTAATGTTTTTCTTTTCTTGTCTTAAGTAAGAGCAAAACTCTTCCTGGTAAATGGTTTTAATAACCTTGGGGACAGATCTAAAGAACCAATCACATTTCTCCTTGTTGACTAAAGAATAGAAGTCTTTCCTTAAGAGATCTTTGTTAATTTCAAAGTTCTCATCACTTAAGCTTACAGTGTTAATCATTTGGGAGTACGTAGGAGACATATCAGGAGATCCATCCTGATTATCATCTTGCTATGAATCTTGAGTAGATTCTCTATCAATAGTATAATAGGGTCTGTAATTACTACCCAAAAAGTGCTATTTTGCGCCTTTAATTCATTATGTTTTAAGCACTTTTGTGTAGTAGTTCTCCATTTTTATTCCAATTGGCATGTTAAGGACCTAGCAATGACTTCTAATCATATTTGTGGCTATTTTTAGTGTTTTGACAGCTTTTTGGATCATTAAGGCAAGCCAAGTAAAGGAGAGAAGCAAAGAGGAAAACGGAGTGAAGAAAAAAGAGGACTGTAGCTGCAGTCTTCTTTCCCACTTTTGGAGCACTTTCTGAAGTCCATTTTCTGCATGCTATATACCGTTGGAAAGCTCTGGAAGTAAAAAATCCAACACTTCAAACGTGTACGATTTGGAGCTGAAATGAGGAAGATATGGCCTTCGGAAGACAACTTTATCAAGCTTAGAGAGAATTTCGCACCAGCTTATCCAGGTGCGAAATTCGCACCAGCCCATGCAAGTGCGAATTTCGCACCAGCCCATGCGACTTTGGTGTGAAATCTCCTCTGTTCTGCCGACTCCAAATAAGATCTTTTCTTCTGTATTTTTTGATGTAAATTCCTTTCTTATCCCTGTATTTAGCCAATCACAAGCTTTGCTTTGTAAAGACTATAAGAGGGGTGGAAATCATCTCTCGAAGACATGTATGTATATTTTACACTAAGAAAAATTCCTCTGGAGAAAATACAGAGCTCTCTTTACTTTCCTTTTCTCTTTTCTATTTTTCTTTTTCTTGGAAGCCAAACAACCTCTGAGGATGTTTTCCCAGAGGATGAGAGGCTAAACCTTTAGTTTCTTGGAGTGAAGGAAGCTAGGTGAAAAGTCAAGATGCAAAAGTGGAAAACTCTCGTGCCTTAAATACAGGTAGTTGGAGTTCATAAATGGCTTTTAAATCTAAAGTTTTGCTTTAAATCCCTTAGAATCACTTTGAATGGCCAATACATGATAAGCTTTTAGGTCTCTGTGGATACTTATTGCTAGATCCACATAAGACCATTAGTTACCATGTACGAGCCATTGGAAAGTGGCTCAAGGTGAAGATCCATAGTGTATAAAGCCATTAATGGAACTTGACTACCATTTCTATTGATTTTTTATGGATTAAATCTTCATTGTTAAACCTATACCGGTTCGGGAAACAACCATCCTTTATGTTGTTTTCCCCAATGCGAGGAGAAAAATTCGGAATTTCCCACTTTGCATTCTGAACTTGACCCTAGCAATCTTTAGCTCTGAGAGACTTTCTTTCTTCCATTTTTACCTAGTTATATGTTAGTTTAGTTTCAAACACCACTTTCAAAACAAATTTTATTTTCTTTTAAACTTTAAGTTTTTGACAAAGGAAATCATCAGATTCAATTTCTAATCTTGAGTCTATCACTGGTAGAGTGAAAACCCATCCCAGAGTTCGACCCTAGAGCTGATATACTATAGTAGCTTTGCTACGCTAGTATAAGGTAATAGGTTTTTGATTACTACTCAAAAATGCTATTTTGTATGCTTGTAATTAACTCTTTTAAACACTTTTGAGTAGTAGTTATTGCCTTTTAACCCAATTGACATGTTAAGGACCCTTGCAATCAATTCTAATCAAAATGTGTAAGTTTTGGTGTTTTTGTTAGTATTTTGATCACCAAAGCAATCCAAGATTGAGGAGAGTTCTTTGGAATCCATGGAAAAGCTTTTGGAAAGCTTAGAAACATGAAGAACCAAAGCTTTGAAGCTTTAAAGTCCTTTGCCATAAGCAAATCCGGAATGCAAGGAGGAAAGCAAAGAGGAATCTGCCATGAAGCAAAACAGAGGACAGCAGCTGCAGTCTTCTTGGGCACTTTTGGAGCACTTTTCGGAGTCCAATTTCTACATTCTATATACCATTTCAAAGCTCAGGAAGTCAACAATCCAATGCTTCAAACGGTGTGCAATTCAGAGTTGAAATGAAGGAGTTACAGCCGTTGCAAGCAGATCACTCCAAGCTGAAGGCAGAATGTTGCACGGCTGCGAAATCAGCCTTTGGCTGCGAAAATGTTGTCCTTTGGCTGCGAAATTTCGCAGCCATTTTGCACAGTGCCGCGGTGTCCTGAAGCTACCCGACAGCTGCAACCAACATCTTGAGATCTTTTTGCTTTAGATATTTGATGTCTAAATTCCCAAATTCTCCTTGTAACCCTCCTATCACATGATTCCTTAGTTAGGAAGTAAGAAACAAAGGGTGAATAACCCCTTATAAATGTAACATATCTCGGGAGCTTGTTCTGAGAGACCACCTTGTATAGTTTTTGGAAAGTAATATATACAGAGCCTTGCTCTCTTTTTCCTTCTCTTTTTGTTTTCTCTTTTATTTTCTTTCTAGCCAAACATCCTTTGAGGATTTTTCCTCAGAGGATGAGAGGCTAGAATTTTTGTTTCTTGGGTGAAGGAAGCCAGGTAAGGTGCCGGCATGCATGAGGGTGAGTTTTTGTTGTTTCCATTTTTAATGAAGAGAAAGTGTGACCCGTTAATGGTTTTTATCTTTTTAGTTAACTTAAAACGCCTTTGAATCACCTGGGCCAACACTTGATAAGGCAAGTGGTCTCCGTCCATTGAGATGCACTAGTTTATCTCTTGCGAGCCTTTGGGAGGTGGTTTGAAGGTAGGATTTTCTAGACCAGCCAACACTTGGTAAGCTTTTGGACTCCAAGGAGACATCCATTAGTTATCTCTTGCGAGCTTTTGAAGGATAATCCAAGGTTAAAGATCCCCTTGAATGGCAAATGCTAGGTAAGAGGCACGAGCCATTGCAAGGTGTATCAGTGAGAGGGATTTAGTGTTGAAACCATTAATGGTAAGCATCTGTACCACACCGGTTCGGGAAATAACTATATGTTAAATCCCCAATGTGAGGAAAAGAAACAAGTGACCGGAATCTCCTCTTTTGTAGATGGCACCTGATCCTAGTCACCTGAGATCCCAAGAAACATCCTTTCTTTCTAGTTAATTTTAGTTACTTTTTATTTGGTTAGCTTAAAACCAACCATTTTCATGCAAACTTGTGTTTTCTTTTAAAGCTAACCTTGGAAAGGAAAACCACCAATTCATCTTTGAACTAATATCAATTGTGAAGTGAAAACTCATCTCTGTGGACGATCCTAGAGCCACTATGCTATGCTAGCTATGCTACCCTGGTATATGGTGAAATAGGTTATAAATTTTGTTGATAACTCCCGTCTGAGGATTGAAATCAAAGCACATCAGTTGATTGAGTTGAATCAATCAGAACACCAATTGGGGACGAATCAGTTTTATAAATATTTTTTATTAAAGTACCCGACTGGGCCATCGCGAATCAAATGGCGCCGTTGCCGGGGATGGTGCCACCATACAGTGATACAACTTTTTAGAGGCTACTTGTGATTTCCATCACAAGTTTGGTGAATTCCTTTTTCACTAACTTCATTTCCTTTCTTTTAATTGTAGAATTCCTTTTGTTAAGTTTACTTTCATTTTCTTTCTAACCTTAACTTTCTTCTAGCTTTCTTTTGTTTTTGTTGTCTTTGTATTGTTTTCAGGGAAGTTGTAACTTGTGCATGCCCTATTGGATTCGGGATCAAGAGGGAAGACTAGTAAGGATAGAGAATCCTCAAGACACAGAGTTGGATATTTGTGTAAACATCATGGACCCTCCACAGGAGGATCAGAATTCTCAACACGGTCAAGGGGATAATCCAAATGCATATCTATCCATGAGGGATAGAATGCACCCACCAAGGATGAGTGCACCCTCATGCATCGTACCTCCTCTTGAGCAGCTCATTATAAGGCCCCATATTGTGCCCCTCCTACCAAATTTCCATGGAATGGAGAGTGAAAACCCATATGCCCACATAAAGGAGTTTGAAGAGGTGTGCAATACTTTTAGAGAGGGAGGAGCTTCAATAGACTTGATGAGACTCAAGCTATTCCCTTTTACTTTGAAGGACAAGGAAAAAATATGGCTTAACTCTTTAAGGCCAAGGAGCATAAGGAATTGGGTTGATCTTCAGGCCGAATTTTTGAAAAAAATTTTCCCCACCCATAGGACCAATGGGTTGAAGAGACAAATCTCAAATTTTTCTGCAAAGGAAAATGAGAAGTTCTATGAATGTTGGGAAAGGTATATGGAGGCCATCAATGCTTGTCCTCATCATGGCTTTGATACATGGCTCTTGGTGAGCTATTTTTATGATGGGACGTCTTCCTCCATGAAGCAAATTCTTGAAACCATGTGTGGGGGAGATTTTATGAGTAAGAATCTGAAAGAAGCCATGGACTTTTTAAGTTATGTATCTGAGGTATCAAGAGGATGGGATGAGCCCAACTCAAGAGAAATGGGAAAGATGAAAGCTCCTGTAAATTCTAAGGGTGGAATGTACATGTTAAGTGAGGACATGGACATGAAAGCTAAGGTGGCAACAATAGCAAGGAGGTTGGAAGAACTTGAGTTGAAAAAAATGCATGAAGTCCAAGCAATTTCCGAGACACAAGCCCATGTCATGCCATGCACCATTTGCCAATCATGTGATCATATGGTAGATGAGTGCCCAACCATCCCAGCTGTAAGGGAAATGTTAGGTGATCAAGCCAATGTTGTGGGGCAATTTAGGCCCAATAACAATGCACCTTATGGAAACACCTATAATTCAAGCTGGAGAAACCATCCAAATTTTTCTTGGAAACCAAGGCCACCTCCATACCAACCACAAGCCCAAACCCAAGCACCTCAACAAACCTCTTCAGTGGAGCAAGCCATTGTGAACCTAAGTAAAGTCATGGGTGACTTTGTGGGTGAACAAAAGGCAATTAACTCCCAATTGCACCAAAAGATTGAAAATGTTGAGAGTTCTCAAATTAAGAGAATGGATGGGATGCGAAATGATCTATCTCAAAAGATAGATAATATTCAATACTCCATCTCTAGGCTTACCAACCTCAACACACTTAATGAGAAAGGAAAGTTTCCCTCTCAACCAAGCCAAAATCCAAAGGGTGTTCATGAAGTTGAAACCCAAGATGGGGAGTCTTTAAAGTTGAAGGAGGTCAAAGCTGTGATCACCTTGAGGAGCGGGAAGGAGGTTGATCAACCCTTGACTAAGGTGAAGCAAGATGAAGAACTCATGCCAAGGAGAACCTTGGTTAAAGAGAGCATTAACCAAGAAGAGGAGAGTGGGGAGAAAAATACATCTAAATCAAGCATTGAAGAAGAGCCAAGGATAGTGATTAAAGAGGATATGATGAAGAAACATATGCCTCCCCCTTTTCCTCAATCTTTACATGAAAAGAAGGGAATCAAGAATTCATCAGAAATTCTTGAAGTTTTGAGACAAGTGAAGGTGAATATACCCTTACTTGATATGATCAAGCAAGTCCCCACCTATGCAAAATTTTTAAAGGACTTGTGCACGGTCAAGAGAGGGTTACATGTGACAAAGAAGGCATTCCTTACTGAGCAAGTAAGTGCCATCATTCAGAGTAAGTCTCCAGTTAAGTACAAAGATCCGGGATGCCCCGCCATTTCAGTCAACATTGGAGGGACACATGTGGAGAAGGCTTTACTAGACTTGGGGGCAAGTGTGAATTTGCTCCCATACTCCATGTACAAGCAACTGGGACTTAGAGGATTGAAGCCCACAGCCATCACTCTCTCCTTAGCTGATAGGTCAGTCAAAATCCCAAGGGGGGTGATAGAGGATGTTCTAGTTCAAGTGGACAAATTCTACTATCCCGTGGATTTTGTGGTGCTTGATACCGATCCCACTGTTAAGGAAGCAAATTATGTGCCAATCATCCTTGGGAGACCTTTCCTAGCTACCTCCAATGCCATCATCAATTGTAGGAATGGGGTGATGCAGCTCACATTTGGAAACATGACCTTGGAATTAAACATATTCCACCTATGCAAGAGGCATCTTCACCTTGAAGAGGAGGAAGGATTGGAGGAGGTGTGCTTGATCAACACTTTGGTTGAAGAGCATTGTGACAAGAATTTAGAAGAGGGCTTGAACGAAAGCCTTGGAGTGCTTGAAGAAGGGTTACCTAAACCCTCTGATGTGTTAGCCGTCATGTCTCCTTGGAGGAGACGGGAAGAGATCTTACCACTGTTCAATAAGGAGGACTCACAAGGAGCAGCTACGGAGAACCCTCCAAAGCTTGTTTTGAAGCCACTTCCTGTTGATTTGAAGTATGCATATTTGGAGGAAGATGAGAAATGTCCAGTGGTGATTTCTTCAACTCTCACAAGTGATCAAGAGGATAGTCTTTTGGGAGTCCTCAGAAAATGTAAAAAAGCCATTGGATGGCAAATTTCTGATCTGAAAGGGATTAGTCCTTTGGTATGCACCCACCATATCTACATGGAGGAAGATGCAAAACCAGTAAGGCAACCCCAAAGGAGGTTGAATCCTTACATGCAAGAAGTGGTAGGGGGTGAAGTTCTGAAGCTACTTCAAGCAGGGATCATATATCCCATTTCAGATAGCTTGTGGGTGAGCCCAACCCAAGTAGTCCCAAAGAAATCTGGAATTACTGTGATCTAGAATGAGAAAGGGGAGGAAGTCTCTACACGTCTTACCTCAGGATGGAGGGTGTGTATAGACTATAGGAGGTTGAATTCAGTGACTAGGAAGGACCATTTCCCATTGCCTTTCATGGACCAAGTCCTTGAGAGAGTCTCAGGGCATCCTTTCTACTATTTTTTAGATGGTTACTCGGGGTACTTCCAAATAGAAATTGATTTGGAAGATCAAGAAAAGACAACCTTCACTTGCCCCTTTGGTACTTTTGCCTATAGGAGGATGCCCTTTGGTCTATGTAATGCACCTGCAACTTTCCAAAGATGTATGCTAACCATCTTCAGTGATATGGTGGAGCGCATCATGGAAGTCTTCATGGATGACATCACTGTATATGGAGGTTCTTATAAGGAGTGTTTGTTGCATTTAGAAGCTGTTCTCCAAAGATGTATTGATAAAGACCTAGTGCTAAATTGGGAGAAGTGTCATTTTATGGTACAACAAGGAATTGTCTTAGGACATATAATCTCCAAGAATGGCATTGAGGTAGATAAGGCAAAGGTGGAGCTAATTGTTAAGTTGCCATCTCCCACAAATGTTAAAGGAATTAGGCAATTCCTAGGACATGCCGGGTTCTATAGGAGGTTCATTAAGGATTTCTCAAAAATCTCAAAACCTCTTTGTGAACTCTTGGTAAAGGATGCCAAGTTTGTGTGGGATGAGAAATGTTAGAAGAGTTTTGAGGAACTAAAGAAATTCCTCACAACTGCACCAATAGTGAGAGCCCCAAATTGGAAATTACCTTTTGAGGTAATGTGTGATGCAAGTGATCTTGCTATGGGGGCTGTTTTGGGGCAAAGAGAAGATGGAAAGCCCTATGTGATTTATTATGCAAGCAAAACTTTGAATGAGGCTCAAACGAACTACACAACTATTGAGAAGGAGTTGTTGGCAGTAGTTTTTGCCTTGGATAAGTTTCATGCCTATTTGGTAGGGTCCTTTATAGTGGTGTTCACTGACCATTCTGCTTTGAAGTACTTGCTAACCAAGCAAGATGCCAAGCCAAGATTGATAAGATGGATCCTTTTGCTTCAAGAATTCAATCTCCAAATCCGGGATAAAAAGGGAGTAGAAAATGTGGTAGCTGACCACTTATCAAGACTTGTGATAGCACATGACTCACATGGTCTACCTATCAATGATGACTTCCCTGAGGAGTCTCTCATGTCAATTGAGGTAGCTCCATGGTATTCTCACATTGCAAATTACTTGGTTATTGGAGAAGTTCCAAGTGAGTGGAGTGCCCAAGACAAGAAGCATTTCTTTGCTAAGATCCATGCCTATTATTGGGAGGAGCCTTTTCTCTTCAAATATTGTGCGGATCAAATCATAAGGAAATGTGTTCCTGAACAAGAGCAATCAGGAATTCTATCCCATTGTCATGATAGTGCATGTGGAGGTCATTTTGCTTCTCAGAAAACAGCCATGAGAGTGGTCCAATCAGGTTTTTGGTGGCCCTCTCTTTTCAAGGATGCCCACTCTATGTGCAAGGGTTGTGATCGGTGTCAAAGGGTAGGGAAGCTAACACGCCGGAATATGATGCCCTTGAACCCCATCTTGATAGTGGATGTCTTTGATGTTTGGGGGATAGACTTCATGGGACCATTTCCAATGTCATTTGGACACTCCTACATTTTGGTGGGAATGGATTATGTCTCTAAGTGGGTAGAAGCAATCCCATGTAGGAGCAATGATCATAAGGTGGTTCTCAAATTTCTCAAGGAGAACATCTTTTCAAGGTTTGGAGTGCCTAAGGCCATTATAAGTGATGGAGGAACCCACTTTTGCAATAAGCCTTTTGAGACTCTTCTAGCCAAATATGGGGTCAAGCACAAGGTAGCTACACCTTATCACCCTCAAACAAGTGGCCAAGTTGAGTTAGCCAATCGGGAAATCAAGAATATTCTGATGAAGGTGGTGAATGTGAATAGGAAGGATTGGTCTATTAAGCTCCTGGATTCATTATGGGCTTATAGGACCGCTTATAAGACCATTCTTGGAATGTCTCCTTATCGCCTTGTTTATGGCAAAGCGTGCCATCTCCCAGTGGAGATTGAATATAAAGCATGGTGGGCAATCAAGAAGCTCAACATGGATTTGACAAAAGCCGGGTTAAAGACATGTTTGGATTTGAACGAATTGGAGGAAATGAGGAATGATGCTTACCTCAATTCAAAAATTGCAAAAGAGAGGTTGAAGAAATGGCATGATCAGTTGGTAAATTAGAAGAATTTTACCAAGGGACAAAGAGTCTTGCTTTATGACTCTAAACTTCATCTTTTTCCGGGAAAATTGAAATCCAGGTGGACGGGTCCTTTCATAATTCATGATGTGCAATCAAATGGAGTAGTGGAACTACTCAACTTCAAGAGCACTCGAACTTTCAAAGTGAATGGGCATCGTCTCAAGCCCTATATGGAATCATTTTCCCGAGACAAGGAGGAATTCATCCTCCTTGATCCTCCTCTAACATGAAAACACTCAGTTCATGGTTGAACTTAGTCTCTTCAAAGACTACAAAGTTCATCCTCTTTTTGTTTCTTTTTGAGTTTTCTTGTGTTTATGTGTGTTTTGATTTTATTTTTTTGACTTTAATTTCATTCTAATGTGGTTTGAATTGGTTTTTGTGTTAACATGCAGGTAGGAAAGCTTAAAGAATGAAGTCAAGGGGAAAACAAGGGAAAACAGGGGAAAAAAGCAAGACACAGCAAAATTCGCACCACTCAATTCTCTGGTGCGAAATTCGCACAACACTACCCCCTTGTGCAAATTTGCTTTTGTGAGCATTTTCCAAAAAGCATGCTCTCGGTCCCTACCCAAAAACTCAGTGCGAAAATGCACAGGAATGTGAACCTTGTGCGAAATTGCCATTATGACTGTTTTTTTCAAAAAGCATGCTCTCGGTCTTGGAAAATCACAAGAATGCGAAAATTTCGCACTTCACTATTCACCTTGTGCGAAATTCACAATTTTTCTTTAAAAGCCGATTGCCCTTTGTAAATTCTAAGCTTCTTCTTCTTCAATCCTCTCAACACCGAGCTCCCCACTCCTTTCCATCCACAAGGTCCTCTCCTTCATCATCTCTCATCCTCAATCCCACCATGGACGACCATTTCAAAAGCTTCCTTCCATAGTCGCGGCTCCACACTATTCATAACAGTCCATGACTTCTATTTTCAGCTTTTTCTCCTCCTTCCACCATCAAAAACCCTTCATTTCTTCACTCAACACTCCAAATCCATCCCTAAACCCAACCCAACCTTGATTTTTCAAAACCAAAACCCCAAGCTAAGGATTTCAAAGCTTCGGTTTCTTCATAAGAAACCCATTTCCACCGCTATGGGAGCTTCCAAATTCTTCATTTTCTTCTTGTAAAGCTCCCATTTCCAAGCTTGCCCACCATGAAAAATCCCTTTCCTACCTCAACTACCAATTCCCACCCTCAAAAACCAAAAATTTTTGCCATTTGAAAGCATCACAAAATTCGCATCTTGCACAAGTGAATAGTGCATTGTGCGAAATTCGCACAACTACTATTCACCTTGCGCGAAATTCGCACCACCTATTCCCCTTGTGCGAAATTCGCACCACCAATTCCCTTGTGCAAATTTTTGGGATTTTTCACCCCTACCCTCCCCAATTCCAAGCCTCTGAGCCTAATTTCCTTCCTCCATTATGCCTAAGACTCGAGGAGGCTATGCCTCAGCTCCCCAGAGCAGTCATAAAGCTGCCCCTGTGCGGGCCCCGCTAGGTGCACCCTCACATTTACCTGATTCTGCCCCCCAGCGCAGATACCATACGAGGAGAGCAGCTGCCACGCCTGTGGCCCCTACTCAGATTCCAGCTAGGAGTCCTCCTACAAAGAAGGCCAAGACTTCAGAGCCAGGAGAGTCCTCCAAAGCAACTCGAGATTCACAGTCTCAGCCTCCTCCCACCAGACGCCCTATCCTTCCCAGTTCGCCCATTGAGGGCAACTTCGATTGCCGAGCGAGAGCATTCCATGATGAGGTATATTTTGATCACTCTATTTTGCGACAGCAACCTGAGTTGGGGGATTCATATCGCCTACTTAAGCGGTACCATCTTGTACCCTTTATGACTCCACCACAGTTCTTTTATCCTCGAGTAGCTATAGACTTTTACCAGTCTATGACTACTCGTGGCGTCCTGACACCCGCCTCGATCCTTTTTACCATTGATGGACGCCAGGGTATTTTGGGGGCTAGACAGATTGCTGAGGCTTTCCATATCCCTTATGCACCAGCAGATCCAGCTGTATTTAGACGCTGGGCCCCACTTTCTGAGTAGGACATGGTTAGTATACTATCTCGAGGGACATCTTCAGACAGGGTCATTATGAGGAGGGAGCTTCCCCTTGGGATGCTCCTAGTTGATGTGGTGCTTCGCACCAATCTTTTTCCTCTTCAGCATAGAGTGCAGAGGTGAGGGGCCATTCTAAAGGCATTATTCCGTATCTCTGAGGGCTACTACTTTGGCCCCCATCATTTGATTATGGCTTCCCTCCTCCATTTTGAGGAGAAGGTGCATAAGAGGCGTCTTATGAGGGCAGACACCATTCCTTTACTTTTCCCTCGGCTGCTATGCCATGTTCTGGCGCATATGGGTTTCCCTGCAGACCCTCATTCTGAGACCCGCCGTCATTGTCGAGAGAGCTTCTCTCTTGACCAATAGAATCAGGTATTGCTCCATCAGCATTCCCCAGAACTTCCGGAGCCAAGGGAAGTTCCTCCACAGCCCGTACCAAAGGCAGCATCGTCTGATGCCCCACCTGCTGTTTCTCCTACCCCAGAGCCGCCCATTACTATCCCTGGTGTAGAGTATCGAGACTTGCTCGCTTCTTTCCAGACTCTGACCACTACTCAGACGGCCATTATGGAGCGGATGGACCACTTCCAGCTTCAGCAGGACCAGCAGATTCTCATTCTCCGTGAGATTCAGTAGCACCTCGGTCTTTTGCCACCTGTTGCTCCTGTGCCATTAGAGCCTTCTGCTCCAGCTGATGATGCTACACCTGTAGCGGTACCTTCCACAGTTGCAGCTGAGCAACCCTCCTATCCACCAGAGGAGCCTACTACTTGATCATACGATCACTCCTCTTCCTTTTTGTTTTGTATCTATATTCTATGTTTTTTGGATGTGTTATATATTTTGGACCACTTTTATACTAGGATTGGATGTATTCCATGTTTATCTTGTATATTGTACTCTCTCAGTTTATATAGACATCTTCCTTTTTGAGTATTTTAGCTATTCCTTTTTATTTCCTCTAATCATCACTCATATGATATTTCTTTTTTCTTATGCAACATGTGGTTTCTCCTGTTCATTCAGAGTCCTTTATTATCAGTAGGTATCACTTCCTCCCTTGTTATAATCTCTTGCTTTTGGAACATTGAGGACAATGTTTATCCTAGTTGGGGGGGAGAGTTGAGGAAGTAATTTGTTGGATTTTTGGTTAAGTTATTTTGCTAACAAATTTTTTGCAAACTCTCTTTGTTTCTCAAAGATAAATTCTCAAAAGTAAATGGGAGAGATTAAATTCTTATCCTATTGCCATAGTCTCAGAGTTTGTATTATGCTTATTAAAGCTGATAAATTGTTGAAGCTCTTTTTGATTTCAATCTTAAGTCTTCCACTTTAAGCTATTCACACACTGTGCACAATAGGTTCCGAGTATAAGATGAAAAACTATTTCCCTCTTGACTTAGGAAAATTTTAAACTTGGTACCTTTGACCTCATTTAGTGTTGGGACACCTTATAAAAGGCCAATGAGCCTTTGAAAAAAAAGAAAGAAAAAAAAAATGTTTTACTTGCCTTGAAACCCAAGCAAGGTCTGAGGGGTATATGGTGAAAATCTTTAAAACCTGGTGCCCTAAACCTTCATTGGTTGGGAGTCACCGACCTCAATGCTCGTTACATGGGTGAATGGGTGGAGTTTGACATATTGTAGGTGCTTGGGTATTAAAAATTCATTCTCAAAAGTCCGGGGTGAAATCCGAGGAGTTAGTGGTTGAAAAATCCTTAAAGCTTGATGCCCTAAACCTTGATTGGTTGGGAGTCATCGATGGACCCCTGTTACATGGACAATTTAGAAAAGAATACCTTTAAGCATTGCACTCCTACAAGAAAAAATGTGAAAGAAAAGAGGTGCATTCTTAGCCTATTGGAGGTTGATCAGTTTGCTGAGCTTTGAAAAGAACTAGGTTGAGGGGAGAGATTAGTTTGACATACTATATTCAGAAGCTAATAAGTAACACATAGATTTTTGTGGAAGAATTAGTTTTGGACCTCTGGGAGTGGAAATTATTTTGAAGCTTAAAATTGCATAATGCCCACTCTTTGCATGTTGTGATAGGTAAGTTATTTGATGACTCTTGTTGACGATTGAGTTTTATATCCTTGACTTGCCATGTGAGAGTTTGATCCAATCATGCCACTTGATTATTTTTTGGAGTGATCAGCATGATTTTGTAAATTATTATATTATCTATTTTTCTTTCTTTTTCTCTCCTTCATTGCTCAGGGACTAACAATGTGTCAGTTGGGGGGAGTGATTACTACCCAAAAAGTGCTATTTTGCGCCTTTAATTCATTATGTTTTAAGCACTTTTGTGTAGTAGTTCTCCATTTTTATTCCAATTGGCATGTTAAGGACCTAGCAATGACTTCTAATCGTATTTGTGCCTAGTTTTAGTGTTTTGACAGCTTTTTGGATCATTAAGGCAAGCCAAGTAAAGGAGAGAAGCAAAGAGGAAAACAAAGTGAAGAAAAAAGAGGACTGCAGTTGCAGTCTTCTTTCCCACTTTTGGAGCACTTTCCGAAGTCTATTTTCTACATTCTATATACCGTTGGAAAGATCTGGAAGTCAAGAATCCAACGCTTAAAACTGTGTACAATTTGGAGCTGAAATGAGGAAGATATGGCCTTCGGAAGACAACTGTGTCAAGCTGAGAGAGAATTTCGCACCAGCTTACCCAGGTGCGAAATTCGCACCAGCCCATGCAAGTGCGAATTTCGCACCAGCCCATGCAACTTTGGTGCGAAATCTCCTCTGTTCTGCTGACTCCACATAAGATCTTTTCTTCTATATTTTTTGATGTAAATTCCTTTCTTATCCCTGTATTTAGCCAATCACAAGCTTTGCTTTGTAAAGACTATAAGAGGGGTGGAAATCATCTCTCAAAGACATGTATGTATATTTTACACTAAGAAAAATTCCTCTGGAGAAAATACAGAGCTCTCTTTGCTTTCCTTTTCTCTTTTCTATTTTTCTTTTTCTTGGAAGCCAAACAACCTCTGAGGATGTTTTCCCAGAGGATGAGAGGCTAAACCTTTAGTTTCTTGGAGTGAAGGAAGCTAGGTGAAAAGTCCAGATGCAAAAGTCGAAAACTCTCGTGCCTTAAATACAGGTAGTTGGAGTTCATAAATGGCTTTTAAATCTAAAGTTTTGCTTTAAATCCCTTAGAATCACTTTGAATGGCCAATACATGATAAGCTTTTAGGTCTCTGTGGATACTTATTGCTAGATCCACATAAGACCATTAGTTACCATGTACGAGCCATTGGAAAGTGGCTCAAGGTGAAGACCCATAGTGTATAAAGCCATTAATGGAACTTGACTACCATTTCTATTGATTTTTTATGGATTAAATCTTCATTGTTAAACCTATACCGGTTCGGGAAACAACCATCCTTTATGTTGTTTTCCCCAATGCGAGGAGAAAAATTCGGAATTTCCCACTTTGCATTCTGAACTTGACCCTAGCAATCTTTAGCTCTGAGAGACTTTCTTTCTTCCATTTTTACCTAGTTATATGTTAGTTTAGTTTCAAACACCACTTTCAAAACAAATTTTATTTTCTTTTAAACTTTAAGTTTTTGACAAAGGAAATCATCAGATTCAATTTCTAATCTTGAGTCTATCACTGGTAGAGTGAAAACCCATCCCAGAGTTCGACCCTAGAGCTGCTATACTATAGTAGCTTTGCTACGCTAGTATGAGGTAATAGGTTTTATAAATATTTTTTATTAAAGTACCCGACTGGGCCATCGCGAATCAGTCTGGCCAAATTGGTTTAACTTATAACACCAGTGAGCTTAATATTTTTAGGATTTGCTAAAGTGGAACCTTCTTCTGCCCTAGAGGTTTTTATAGGGATAGAAGATGTTGAGGCTCTAGAGGGCTCAAAATTTGAAACTCTAGGGATGCTAGAATGATGGAAAGAGTTGGAGAAAATCAGATCTCCTCCTCCATCAGGATATTGAACAATTTGTTCAATCCTTTCAGATCTTTGCTCAACAGCTGGGACAACATTAGAAAAATGCCAAGTTTCAAGAAACTCAAAATCTTTCCACATAATTTGCTTAGGGATTATGAAATTGGACTTACTTAGCATATCAAAGTAGAAAAGAGTGGTTTCACCTTTGGGGCTAGTGCACAAAGCTCCAGATCCAACGCTTGTAGTCATGCTTTTGTTGGCAAACCTGATTATGATGGAAATAGGGTTGTTTCCTTCCTTGAACTTGAAGCCATGAGTCTTAACATGGAGAACAACCGAATCTAAGATGTCGACATCTCTTAATCTAACTGTGAAGTTAGGGAAACACTGGAAATAAATAGGACCGTCATTTAATCCTGCTTAGATTGCTCCAATAATAGAATCTCGATAATCGAGATGTCTATTATCCCTTAAACACATGACAATTGAGGTGTTTAGTCCTAGTCTTATCAAAGGCTTAGCTGCAACTTGAATCATACCAAAATGTATGAAGTTGTAGTGGTCACGCTTATGCTTTTCAATGGACTTACTATCTAAAAGTCTAATGACTTGATCGTCTTGCTCTAGGGTTACTGACTGTTCTGAGGTTTTTATGGTGTAATCTATAAAAAAATTAAAGGTTTCTTTCTTATAAATTTCTTGATTAGGCACCTTGGGTAACTTCCAATCATCTAAATCATTTTGGATCTTAGGATAATTGATCTCTTCACTGTTAACTACAATGTCTTGAGAATCTGTGGATTTCCTAGACATAATTCTGAAAATCGAACTCATCTTAGGGTTTTTTAATCTAGAGCCTAATAGCAGATTTACAGACCTAATCAAGTAATCACCCCAAACCGTCCAAATCGTCCAAACAAACGCCTAACCACGGCTAACAACGGGCACAACCCGGCGAGGATCGCCTCAAGCAAACTGCTACCTCACCTAGGATAGATCAAAAAGCACCCAAAACAAACCCGACTTCCCTTCCCATGGCTCTGATACCATAAACACCCAAGACAAGGTACTATGCAATGAAAACATACAATTATGCCAAAATTCAAACTGGTTAAAGAAATCGAAAAATAACCAAAATGATTAATAAAGAAACTTATAGGAAATGAACACAAATTAAAATTTACCCGGCCATATAGGCGGTATAATAAATTTGAAAATTAAAGATTAAAACCATCCATGTAGGAGGTACAAAAGAAAATAAAAAACCAGCCATATAGGCGATATCAAATGTAAAGCTTAAAAATTAAAAACATCAAACACTTGAAATTTGAAAATTACATAATATGTAAGGAGATACAAGATTGGAATATCTTACAATGGAAAATAGGGGAAAGCTTTGAAGAAAGCTTGCTTGGTGCTTACATGGTTGGGAGAGAAGAAAGGTAGAAGAGAAGGCTTAAGAGAGAGAGAGAGAGGTTTACATGGTAGAGAGAACGCTTAGAGAGAAGATAGAGAGAAATTCTAAGTGGAAAAATTGAAGTGCTTATAAATGAGGAGCAAGCCTCCTTAAATAGGCAAAAATGGAATCTTGCATAGTGAATAGTGAATAGTGGATGACGGCCACTATTTGCTTTTTGACTTTCACTATAGCAGTCAGAATAATCATTACATTAGGCGGTGCTTTCGGCTAAAAAGGCTATCAAAGATTGAAGACATCTAAACTGTATAATTCACGGGCTTGCAAAGCTTGAAGAAACATCATTATGTGGGTGAGGAGATAAGAGTCTAGGGTATGAGGTGATAGTAGTCCTTACGAGTATCTTCCAAAAGCTTGATATCTTCAGTGGCAGATTTGATGGGAAAAGGATCAGTTCTCTTATTGCAAAAAATCTGATGATAGGCATCTTCAGCAAAAAGATAACCATTATTTTTAGGGTAGGCTTCAAAATCTCTGCTAATAACCCTAGTCCTCTAGTGCTTAATTTGCTTGATAAGAGGCTCAGCACATATGTCAGGTTGCTCTAGAGGGGAAGACAGTAAAGTTGGTCTTCTGTTTTGGTAATGGAGAGAAATATGATGTTGAGCTGGGAGAAGACTACCATCAGAGATCCATTATGGGGCCTTGTTGATAATGATAGCTTCGGCAAATTTCTTGTTTATTTTAAAGCCTAGAGTCAGGCTTAAAGCAACCTTTCTTCCAAAACCACTTACTTGGTTGGGATTAGAGCAAACTAGCTGATAGACCAGACCATGATCTAGAAGTTTCTCTAGAGTTAATAACAATTCTTCGCCCTTGAATGAGAGGCTGATTGGCTGGTAATGCTGTAGATCAAGACAAACCCCGCTGATAGTAAAATTTCTATTGCAATTACAATGAAGCTTTCTGATTCCTTACTAGTCAAGTAGGGGTTCATCCATAAAATGACAGAACTTAGAGCCATCGTACTCCATATCTTTGACCATCTTTAAGTCAGGGACCTTAAGACCAGGTATAGCTGAAAGATAAATATGAAGGTCCTGAAGATAAGCAAAAATAATGCCTTTCTTCATCACTGGATTTAGTTTTTTCAAAGATCAGGAGTCTAGCATCCTCTTGTTTTTGCTTAAAAAAATACAATCTTTCTTTTTTTTCATAATACATTCTGAGCTTAAGATAATTCCACTCTTCCTTACTTAATTTTGCTACATCTACCAATGGGGTAGATTGTTTATTCTCACCATTTTCCAGTGGGAAAAATGGGGCTTGAAACCTTTCTAGAGCTTGAAACTTTTCTAGCTTCTTTTCCAAAACATTACATCTTTCCTGCAAATCACAAAGACTTTGGACAAAATTAGGATTAGAATTGATAAAAAGTGTGTGTGCTGGAAAGGAATCTTCCAAAAAAGGAAGAGAACTTGAATTGGCTTTATTTCTGGATGAGGAATGCTTAGGAGATGTTGAACAAATTGGAATATTGGAGAGGTTGCAAGAACTTGCAACATCAGAGTAGTCATAATAGAGAGGCATGAATTTCTCAGAGAGAGTTGAATGGGAATTCTTAGAATCTTGAGTTTTCCTAATGGGCTTAAGAGGTTGCTTGTCTTTTTTGGGAGCCATGGTCAAGTGAATCCTGCAAAAATTCATGAGTTAAGAAATCAGGGATTGAGTTATTTTCTCCTTTAATATACTCAATTTGAAAATTAAAGTTGCTTAAAATAGCTTGCCATCTAGCAAAAATATGCTTAGAAGCTATATTTTTAACATCTTTTTGTAAAATTGATTTTGCAGATTTGCAATCAACTCTTAATAAGAATTCTTGGTTTAAAAGGTCATCTTGAAATTTTGAAATGCACAAAACAATGCTTAAAATTTCTTTTTTAATGGTGCTATAGTTGAGTTGGGCATTATTCCAAGTTCCTGAAGTAAACCTAACCAACTTCTCTTGGTTAACAACCTTTTGCTTAAGAATTCCCCTAAAACCAATGTCAGAGACATCAGTTTCAACAATCTTAAAGGCTTTTGGATTAGCTAAGGCTAGACAAGGAAGGGTCTTGACTCGGGCCTTAACAATTTTGACTTTCTTGGTATGATTTTCATCCCAAGGAACTGGATTTTTCTTAAGTCTTTGTCTTAAAAGGGCACAAAGCATACTTAACTCCTGAATAAAATCTGAAACATAATTAAGGCTTCCTAAGAAATGCTGCAATTGTTTCTTATCCTTAATCTCATCAGGGAACTTATCTGCAAATTCTAAGGATCTTTTAATTGGGGTAATGGTTCCTTGATAGATGTGATGTCCTAGGAACCTAATCTTAGTTTGGAAAAGATTAATCTTAGTGGCAAATAGGCTTAAGCCATTATGCTTAACAGTCCGAACAAACTTATTGAGATGCTTTCAATGCTGCTTAATGGAATCAGAATAAACCAAGACATCATCAATGTAGACAATAATGAAATCAGAAAATTGGTTAAAGATTTCATTCTAATATTCTGGAATTCAGAAGATGCATTCTTAAGACCAAAAGGCATTACATTCCATTCGTAATAACCAAAAGGTACCACAAAGTTATATTATATCTATCCTTTTCATCAATCTAGATTTCCAAAACCCTGATTTCATATCAAACTTAGAGAAAATCTTAGACTTAACTAACCTTTAAAGGAGGTCTTTCTTATTTGGAATAGGATACCTAATCCATCTTAATGCATCATGATTACTACTCAAAAAGTGCTATTTTATAACTTGTAATTAACTCTTTTAAACACTTTTGAGTAATAGTTATTACCTTTTAACTCAATTGGCATGTTAAGGACCCTTGCAATCATTTCTAATCAAATTGTGTTAAGTTTTGGTGTTTTTGATAACTTTTTTATCACCAAATCAATCCAAGAATGAAGGAGATCTTTGTATAGTTCATGGCAAAGCAAGTTGAAGCTTAAATTCATGAAGAAACCAAGCTTTGGAGCTTCATAATCCTTTGCCAAAGTCATTCAAGTATGCAAGGAAAAAAATAAAAGAAGAAATCTGCAACCAAGCAATTTCGCAAGTTGGAAGTTCAACTTGCTAAATTTTCGCAACCTGCGAAATGGGAGAGGAACACAGTCGCCAAGTCACAGAGAGCTCAACTTGCGAAATTGGAGTTCAACCTGGGAAAATGGATTTCAAGTTGCAAAATCAACTTGCGAAATTTTTGCAAGTCATAATTCAACTTGCGAAATCCACCTGTGAGTTGAGATATTTGCGTACCGACTCCTTTTGATATTTTTCTTCAGATATTTTTGTATAAATCTCTATTTTCTCCTTGTAATCCACCACTCATGTAATTCCTTAGCTAGGAAGTGATCAGGGAAGAGTAAATAACCTTCCTATATAATATCTCTTGTAATCGTTTGAACAATATCTCGGGAAGCTTTTCTGGAGACCAACCTTGTATAGTTTTTGAAAGTAATACACAGAGCTTTGCTTTGCCTTACCTTCCTATTTTTTTTTCTCTTTTATTTTTATTTCTAGCAAATCAAACTCTGAGATGTTGTCTCGAAGGATGAGTGGCTAGACTTTTTGTTTCTTGGGTGAAGGAAGCTAGGTAAGGTTCCGGATGCAAAAGTGTGAGTTTTTGTTGTTTCAGTTTTTAATGAAGAGAAAGTGTGACCCGTTAGTGGTTTTTATATTTTTAGTTAACTAAAGATCACCATGAATAGACAATACTTGGTAAGCTTTCGAATTCCATGGATTCTTATTGCTTGCAATCTTGCTCCATGGAGTTCTAATTGTTATCTCTTGTTCGCTTTTGAAGGGTGATCCGAGGTTAAGAATCTCCTTGAATGGTAAATACTAGGTGAGAGGTATGAGCCATTGCAAGGTGTATTAGTGAGAGGGATTTAGCGTTGAAATCTTTAATGGTAAGCATCTGTACCACCGGTTCAGGAAATAACTATAGGTTAAATCCCCAACGTGAGAAAAAGATTCAAGTGACCGAAATCTCCCCTTTTGTATAAGGCACCTGATCCTAGTGACCTGAAATCCTAAGAAACACATTTCTTTCTAATTAAATTGAATTACTTTTTGTTTGGTTAGCTTAAAACCATCTGTTTCCATTCAAACTTATGTTTTCTTTTAAAGCTAACTCATAAAAGAAAAAGCACCAATTCAATTTTGAACTAATATCAATTGTGTAGTGAAAACCCATCTCTGTGGACGATCCTAGAGCCACTATACTATGCTAGCTAGTGCTACCCTAGTATATGGTGAATTAGGTTTATAAATTTTGTTGATAACTCCCGCCTGAGAATTGAGATCAAAGCATACCGATTGATTGAACAAGAATCAAATTGGAACATGTACCAATTGAGGACGAATCACATCATTAAGCAGCTTGTAATTGATAACTAATCTAGGTGTTCTTCTTTCTAGTTCAGCTTGTTTCTGGACATAAAAGGTTGAACAACTCCATAGGGACTTGGACGTCTTAATTAACTTCTTATCAAGGAGATCCTGAATCTCCTTTTCACAATAGCTTAACAAATCCTTATTCATCTGAATAGGTCTTACTTTAGTGGGAATGTTCTTCTCACCAAAATCGACTCGTAAGGTAATTCTACCTCATGTTGCTTCCTGTGCCAAACGCATTAGGAGTGCTCGAGCAAACTTCCTCAATAATCCTTTTCTTAAAGTTTTCTATTGCTTCTTGAGTTTTCTTAACATTCAGCTGGTCTTCTATTCTAACAAAATTAATCTCTTGTTTTAAGAGATTAACATGGTATTCCTTGGCTTGAATCACCTTATTTAACGTATTTATACATTTCTCATCGGGAGGGCTTGCAAACTTAAAAAGGATTTCTTTGTCTAAAAGTTTGGTCCTTATTCCTTGGTCATCAACCCTCATAGGATAGATAGAGCTTAAAAAGGGTGCTCCAAGAAGAACTTTTTCTTTAAGGTCCTTAACAAGTATAAAAGTTTGCTTAATACAAATCCCTTTATTACAAATGTGAGCATCAAACAACTTATACTCAATGAAGAGTTGTTTACCATTAGCACCAAAAAGCTTTTGTTTGGTCTTTTCATAAAGCTGAGTAGGTACTAATTCTTCTTGTATACAATTTAAAGCTGCTATTGAATCAATTAAAGCAATAATATCAATAGCAAATTTATTCTTGATTATAATAGTAACGGAGACTTCCTACCTTTGGGAGATAACCTTACTAACTGTATTCAAGTATGCATCTGCTTCTTCTTCATTGGCTTGTGAAGATTCTGGAACTTCTTCAGGGTTATCAACCAGATTTCCAATAATCCTATTAATTTGTCCTTGGATATTGGTTAAGCCAAAGGTTGTGAACTGTTTTAAATCCTTAATTTTCTTCTTATACTGCCTTATTTCTTCTTGAAGATCCTTAATGGTAACTTCTTTGGTAGGCTGCTGGCTAAATCTTGTAAATATTTCATTTAAATTATAAGGATTAACTGTCTTCTTAACTTCTTGCTTACTAACGGACTTCTTAAAGACATCATAAAGGTCTTGCTTAGTTTTTTCATCTTCAACCTTTCTTAGGACATCTAAGACTAGCTCTTGGTCTTGGCTTATAACATTAATAGTCTTAGAATGACAATCACAACTACCTTTAACGCATTCTGCTTGGTCACTAGAAGTTTGGCTTGAGATCTCCTCGCCACTACTTTCTAGTTGATTAATATTATCTGATTCGTTCCCAATTGGTGTATCAGCTGATTCTTGTCCTCTCAATGGTCCCCAACAATGGTGCCATTTGATTCGTGCCTAGCTGGTGCCTTGATTTTGGTCCTCAAACGGGAGCAATCAACAAAATTTATAACCTATTACACCATGTACTAGGATAGCCTCAGCTAGCATAGCATAGTGGCTCTAGGGTCGTTCACTGGGATGGGTTTTCACTCCACAATTGATATTAATTCAAAAGCTGAATTGGTGCTTTTCCTTTTCTAAGTTAGCTTTAAAAGAAAACATAAGTTTGCATGAAAACGGATGGTTTTAAGCTAACCAAACAAAAAGTAACTAAAATTAACTAGGAAGAAAGGTGTTTCTTGGGATTTCAGGTCACTAGGATCAAATGCCATCTACAAAAGAGGAGATTATGGTCACTTGTTTCTTTTCCTCGCGTTGGGGATTTAACATATAGTTATTTCCCGAACCGATGTAGTACAGATGCTTACCATTAATGGTTCCAAACACTAAATTCCTCTCACTGATACACCTTGCAATGGCTCGTACCTCTCACCTAGTATTTTTCATTCAAGGTGATCTTTAACCTTGGATTACCCTTCAAAAGCTCGCAAGAGATAACTAATGGATGCCTCCTTGGAGTCCAAAAGCTTACCAAGTGTTGGCTGGTCTAGAAAATCCTACCTTTGAATCACCTCCCAAAGGCTCACAAGAGATAAACTAGTGAAACTCAATGGACGGAGTCTACTTGCCTTACCAAGTGTTGGCCCAGGTGATTCAAAGGCGTTTTAAGTTAACTAAAAACATAGAAACCATTAACGGGTCACACTTTCTTTTCATTAAAAATGGAAACAACAAAAACTCACTTTTGCATCCGGCGCCTTACCTGGCTTCCTTCACCCAAGAAACCAAAAAGCCTAGCCACTCATCCTCTGAGAAAACATCTCAGAGTTTGATTTGCTAGAAAGAAAATAAAACAGAAAACAAAGACGAGAAGGAAAAAGCAGAGCAAGTGCTCTGTATAATATATTGATCAATCCTACCTATCTACATGATGATTTTTACAACGGATGCAAGAGAACATATATAAGGAAGTTTTTCCAACCTTCCTAGCTAAGTAATCCTATGATTAGTGGATTACAAGGAGAAAATAAGGATTTTATACAAAAATATCTGAAGAAAAGATCACATGGAGTCAGTCGCAAATATCTGGAGATTGCATAGGTGGATTTCGCAACATGCAAAATTGCCTTTCAGCTTCGGCACAGTTGTCTTCCAATGGCCATAACTTCTTCATTTCAACTCCAATTTGCATTGTTTGAAGCATTGGACTCTTGACTTCATGAGCTTTGAAATGGTATATAGCATGTAGAAAATGGACTCCTGGAAGTGCTCCAAAAGTGCGATAAAAGACTGCAACTGCTGTCCCCTGTTTTTCTTCATGATTTCCTTCTCTCTGTTTTTTCCTCCTTGCATACTTTGAACGACTTTGGCAAAGGATTATGAAGCTCCAAAGCTTGGTTCTTCATGAATTTGAGCTTCCAATTGCTTTGCCATGAACTAATTACAGGTCTCCTTCATTCTTGGATTGTTTTGGTGAGCAAAAAGCTATCAAAAACACCAAAACTTAACACAATTTGATTAGAAACGATTGCAAGGGTCCTTAACATGCCAATTGAGTTAAAAGGTAATAACTTCTACTCAAAAGTGTTTAAAAGAGTTAATTACAAGCTTACAAAATAGCACTTTCGAGTAGTAATCATTATCTTTATTATTTGAATCAGTCCTTGATTCAGACTTTGTAGAGTTTAATTGTTTCTTAATAATACTAGAATTTTCTTTAATCTTGGCTTCCTGGGGATAAATGAATTCTATAACATTATCATCACTAGACTTCCATATCTTAGTTTTGCTGGTTCTAACATTATCACGCTTACAAGGATAGTTTGGATGATCATCTTGTTTGAAGAGCTCAAACTAGATCCAATACTTGATGTTTTTCTTTTCTTGTCTTAAGTAAGAGTAAAACTCTTCCTGGTAAATGGTTCTAATAACCTTAGGGACAGATCTAAAGAACCAATCACGTTTTTCCTTGTTGACTTAAGAATAAAAGTCTTTCCTTAAGAGATCTTTGTTAATTTCAAAGTCCTCATCACTTAAGCTTACAATGTTAATCATCTGGGAGTATGTAGGAGACATATTAGGAGATCCATCCTAATTATCATCTTACTGTGAATCATGAGTAGACTCTCTATCAATAGTATAATAGGGTCTGGCCAAATTGGTTTGACTTCTAACACTAATGAGCTTAATGTTTTTAGGATTTGCTGAAGTAGAACCTTCTTCTGCCCTAGAGATTCTTATAGGGATAGAAGAAGTTGAGGCTTTAAAGGGCTCAAACTCTGAAACTCTAGAGATGCTAGAATGACGGAAAGAGTTGGAGAAAATCAGATCTCCTCCTCTATCAGGATATTAAACAATTTATTCAATCCTTTCAGATCTTTGCTCAACAGCTAGGACAACATTAGAAAAATGCCAAGTTTCAGGAAACTCAATATCTTTCCACATAATTTGCTTAGGGATTATGAAATTGGACTTACTTAGCATATCAAAGTAGAAAAGAGTGGTTTCTCCTTTGGGGCTGGTGTACAAAGCTCCAGATCCAACGCTAGTAGTCATACTCTTGTATGCGAACCTGATTATGATGGAAACAGGGTTGTTTCCTTCCTTGAACTTGAAGCCATGATTCTTAACATGGAGAACAACCGAATCTAAGATGTCGACATCTCTTAACCTAACAGTGAAGTTAAGGAAACACTGGAAATAAACAAGACCGTCATTTAATCCTGCTTGGACTGCTCCAATAATAGAATCTCGATAATCAAGATGTCTATTATCCCTTAAACACATGACAATTGAGGTGTTTAAACCTAGTCTTGTCAAAGGCTTATCTGCAACTTGAATCATACCAAAGTGTATGAAGTTGTAGTGGTCACGCTTATGCTTTTCAATGGACTTGTTATCTAAAAGTCTAATGATTTAATCGCCTTGCTCCAGAGTTACTAAGTTCACTGTTAGGTTAAGAGATGTCGACATCTTAGATTCAGTTGTTCTCCATGTTAAGACTCATGGCTTCAAGTTCAAGGAAGGAAACAACCATGTTTCCATCATAATCAAGTTCGCATATAAGAGTATGACTACTAGCGTTGGATTTGGAGCTTTGTACACCAACCCCAAAGGAGAAACCACTCTTTTCTACTCTGATATGCTAAGTAAGTCCAATTTCATAATCCCTAAGCAAATTATGTGGAAAGATGTCGAGTTTCCTGAAACTTGGCATTTTTCTTATGTTGTCCCAACTGTTGAGCAAATATCTGAAAGGATTGAACAAATTGTTCAATATCCTGATAAAGAAGGAGATCTGATTTTCTCCAACTCTTTCCGTCATTCTAGCATCCCTAGAGTTTCAAATTTTAAGCCCTCTAGAGCCTCAACTTCTTCTATCCCTATAAGAATCTCTAGGGCAGAAGAAGGTTCCACTTCAGCAAATCCTAAAAACATTAAGCTCATTAGTGTTAGAAGTCAAACCAATTTGGCCAGACCCTATTATATAGTTGAGAGAGAGTCTACTCATGATTCACAGCAAGATGATAATTAAGATGGATCTCCTGATATGTCTCCTACATACTCCCAGATGATTAACACTATAAGCCTAAGTGATGAGGACTTTGAAATTAACAAAGATCTCTTAAGGAAAGACTTTTATTCTTAAGTCAACAAGGAAAAACGTGATTGGTTCTTTAGATCTGTCCCTAAGGTTATTAGAACCATTTACCAAGAAGAGTTTTACTCTTACTTAAGACAAGAAAAGAAAAAACATCAAGTATTGGATCTGGTTTGAGCTCTTCAAACAAGATGATCATCCAAACTATCCTTGTAAGCGTGATAATGTCATAACCAGCAAAACTAAGATATGGAAGTCTAGTGATGATAATGTTATAGAATCCATTTATCCCCAAGAAGCCAAGATTAAAGAAAATTCTAGTATTATTAAGAAACAATTAAACTCTACAAAGTCTGAATCAAGGACTGATTCAGATAATAAAGATAATATTAATCAACTAGAAAGTAGTGGTGAGGAGATCTCAAGCTAAACTTCTAGTGACCAAGCAGAATGCGTTAAAGATAGTTGTGATTGCCGTCCTAAGACTATTAATGTTATAAGCCAAGACCAAGAGCTAGTCTTAGATGTCCTAAGAAAGGTTGAAGATGAAAAAACTAAGCAAGACCTTTATGATGTCTTTAAGAAGTCCGTCAGTAAGCAAGAAGTTAAGAAGACGGTTAATCCTTATAATTTAAATGAAATATTTACAAGATTTAGCTAGCAGCCTACCAAAGAAGTTACCATTAAGGATCTTCAAGAAGAAATAAGGTAGTATAAGAAGGAAATTAAGGATTCAAAACAGTTCACAACCTTTGGCTTAACCAATATCCAAGGACAAATCAATAGGATTATTGGAAATCTGGTGGATAACCCTGAAGAAGTTCCAGAATCTTCACAAGCCAATGAAGAAGAAGCAGATGCATACTTGGATACAGTTAGTAAGGTTATCTCCCAAAGGTGGGAAGTCTCATTACTATTGTAATCAAGAATAAATTTGCTATTGATATTATTGCTTTAATTGATTCAGGAGTAGCTTTAAATTGTATACAAGAACGATTAGTACCTACTCAGCTTTATGAAAAGACCAAACAAAAGCTTTTTGGTGCTAATGGTAAACAACTCTTCATTGAGTATAAGTTGTCTGATACTCACATTTGTAATCAAGGGATTTGTATTAAGCAAACTTTTATACTTGTTAAGGACCTTAAAGAAAAAGTTCTTCTTGGAGCACCCTTTTTAAGCTCTATCTATCCTATGAGGGTTGATAACCAAGGAATAAGGACCAAACTTTTAGACAAAGAAATCCTTTATAAGTTTGCAAGCCCTCCCGATGAGAAATGTATAAATACGTTAACTCAGGTGATTCAAGCCAAGGAATACCATGTTAATCTCTTAAAACAAGAGATTAATTTTGTTAGAATAGAAGACCAGCTGAATGTTAAGAAAACTCAAGAAGCAATAGAAAAATTTAAGAAAAGGATTATTGAGGAAGTTTGCTCGAGCACTCCTAATGCGTTTTGGCATAGGAAGCAACATAAGGTAGAATTATCTTATGAGCCAGATTTTAGTGAGAAGAACATTCCCACTAAAGCAAGACCTATTCAGATGAATAAGGATTTGTTAAGTTATTGTGAAAAGGAGATTCAGGATCTCCTTGATAAGAAGTTAATTAGGACGTCCAAGTCCCTATGGAGTTGTTTAGGCTTTTATGTCCAAATACAAGTTGAACTAGAAAGAGGAACACCTAGATTAGTTATCAATTACAAGTCGCTTAATGATGTGATTCGTCCCCAATTGGTGTTCCAATTTGATTCTTGTTCAATCAACTGGTATGCTTTGATCTTAATCCTCAGGCGGGAGTTATTAAAAAAATTTATAAAATTAATTCACCATATACCAGGGTAGCACTAGCTAGCATAATATAGTGGCTCTAGGATCATCCACAGAGATGAGTTTTCACTACACAATTGATATTAGTTCAAACCTAAATTGGTGTTTTTTCTTTTATGAGTTAGCTTTAAAAGAAAACATAAGTTTGAATGGAAACGGATGGTTTTAAGCTAACCAAGCAAAAGGTAATTGAATTTAATTAGAAAGAAAGGTGTTTCTTGGGATTTCAGGTCACTAGGATCAGGTGCCTTATACAAAAGGGGAGATTCCGGTCACTTGAATCTTTTCGTCATGTTGGGGATTTAACCTATAGTTATTTCCCGAACCGGTGTGGTACAGATGCTTACCATTAAAGGTTTCAACGCTAAATCCCTCTCACTGATACATCTTGCAATGGCTCGTACCTCTTACCTAGTATTTACCATTCAAGGATATCCTTAACCTCGGATCACCCTTCAAAAGCAAACAAGAGATAACAATTAGACCTCATGGAGCAAGATTGCAAGTAATAAGAATCCATGGAATCCAAAAGCTTACCAAGTATTGGCTATTCACGGTGATCTTTAGTTAACTAAAAATACCGAAACCACTAACGGGTCACACTTTCTCTTCATTAAAAACTGAAACAACAAAAACTCACACTTTTGCATCCGGAACCTTACCTAGCTTCCTTCAACCAAGAAACAAAAAGTCTAGCCACTCATCCTTCGAGACAACATCTCAGAGTTTGATTTGCTAGAAATAAAAAGAAAAGAGAAAACAAAATGGGAAGGTAAGGCAAAGCAAAGCTTTGTGTATTACTTTCAAAAACTATGCAAGGTTGGTCTCCGGAAAAGCTTCCCAAGATATTGTTCAAACAATAACAAGAGATATTATATAGGAAGGTTATTTACCCTTCCTTGATTACTTCCTACCTATGGAATTACATGAGTGGTGGATTACAAGGAGAAAATAGAGATTTATACAAAAATATCTGAAGAAAAATATCAAAAGGAGTCGGTGCGCAAATATCTTAGCTCACAAGTGGATTTCGCAAGTTGTATTATGACTTGCAAAAATTTCGCAAGTTGATTTCGCAACTTGAAATCCGTTTTCGTAGGTTGAACTCCAATTTCGCAAGTTGAAATCCCATTTTCGCAAGTTGAGCTCTCTGTGACTTGGCGACTGTGTTCCTCTCATATTTCGCAGGTTGCGAAAATTTAGCAAGTTGAACTTCCAACTTGCGAAATTGCTTGGTTGCAGATTTCTTCTTTTCTTTTCTTCCTTGCATACTTGAATGACTTTGGCAAAGGATTATGAAGCTCCAAAGCTCGATTTCTTCATGAATTTAAGCTTCAACTTGCTTTGCCATGAACTATACAAAGATCTCTCTCATTCTTGGATTGCTTTGGTGATAAAAAAGCTATCAAAAACACCAAAACTTAACACAATTTGATTAGAAAAGATTGCAAGGGTCCTTAACATGCCAATTGAGTTAAAAGGTAATAACTACTACTCAAAAGTGTTTAAAAAAGTTAATTACAAGCTATAAAATATCACTTTTTAAGTAGTAATCATGATGCATTAAGATAGATTAGGTATCCTATTCCAAATAAGAAAGACTTCCTTCAAAGGTTAGTTAAGTCTAAGATTTTCTCTAAGTTTGATATAAAATCAGGGTTTTGGCAAATCCAGTTTGATGAAAAGGATAGATATAAAACAACCTTTGTGGTACCTTTGGGTCATTACGAATGGAATGTAATGCCTTTTGGTCTTAAGAATGCACCTTCTGAATTCTAGAATATTATGAATGAAATCTTTAACCAGTTTTCTGATTTCATTATTGTCTACATTGATGATGTCTTGGTTTATTCTGATTCCATTGACTAGCATTGGAAACATCTCAATAAGTTTGTTCAGATTGTTAAGCATAATGGCTTAAGCCTATCTGCCACTAAGATTAATCTTTTCCAAACTAAGATTAGGTTCCTAGGACATCACATCTATTAAGGAACCATTACCCCAATTCAAAGATCCTTAGAATTTGCAGATAAGTTCCTTGATGAGATTAAGGATAAGAAACAATTGCAGCATTTCTTAGGAAGCCTTAATTATGTTTCAGATTTTATTCAGGAGTTAAGTATGCTTTGTGCACCTTTAAGACAAAGACTTAAGAAAAATCCAGTTCCTTGGGATGAAAATTATACCAAGATAGTCAAAACTGTTAAGGCCCGAGTCAAGACTCATCCTTGTCTAGCCTTAGCTGATCCAAAAGCCTTTAAGATTGTTGAAACTGATGCCTCTGACATTGGTTTTGGGGGAATTCTTAAGCAAAAGGTTGTTAACCAAGAGAAGTTGGTTAGGTTTACTTCAGGAACTTGGAATAATGCCCAACTCAACTATAGCACCATTAAAAAAGAAATTTTAAGCATTGTTTTATGCATTTCAAAATTTCAAGATGACCTTTTAAACTAAGAATTCTTATTAAGAGTTGATTGCAAATCTGCAAAATCAGTTTTACAAAAAGATGTTAAACATATAGCTTCTAAGCATATTTTTGCTAGATGGCAAGCTATTTTAAGCAACTTTAATTTTCCAATTGAGTATATTAAAGGAGAAAATAACTCAATCCCTGATTTCTTAACTCGTGAATTTTTGCAGGATTCACTTGACCATGGCTCCTAAAAAAGATAAGAAACCTCTTAAGCCCATTAGGAAAACTCTAGATTCTAAGAATTCCCATTTAGCCTCTTTGAGAAATTCATGCCTCTCTATTATGACCACTCCGATGTTGCAGGTTCTTGCAACCTCTCCAATATTCCAATTTGTTCAACATCTCCTAAGCATTCCTCATCCAGAAATAAAGCTAGTTCAAGTTCTCTTCCTTTTTTGGAAGATTCCTTTCCAACACACACACTTTTTATCAATTCTAATCCTAATTTTGTCCAAAGTCTTTGTGATTTGCAGAAAAGATTTGACGTTTTGGAAAAGAAGCTAGAAAAGTTTCAAGCTCTAGAAAGGTTTCAAGCCCCATTTTTCCTACTGGAAAATGGTGAGAATAAACAATCTACCCCACTGGTAGATGTAGCAAAATTAAGTGAGGAAGAGTGGAATTATCTTAAGCTCAGAATGTATTATGAAAAAAAAGAAAGATTGTATTTCTTTAAGCAAAAACAAGAGGATGCTAGACTCCTGATCTTTGAAAAAGCTAAATCCAGTGCTGAAGAAAGACAAGTTTTTATTTCTGTTTATCTTCAAGACCTTCATATTTATCTTTTAGCTATACCTGGTCTTAAGGTCCCTAGCTTAAAGATGGTCAAAGATATGGAGTACGATGGCTCTAATTTCTGTCATCTTATGGATGAACCCCTACTTTACTAGCAAGGAATCAGAAAGCTTCATTGCAATTGCAATAGAAATTTTACTATCAGCGGGGTTTGTCTTGATCTACAGCATTACCAACCAATCAGCCTCTCATTCAAGGGCAAAGAATTGTTATTAACTCCAGAGAAACTTCTAGATCATGGTCTGGTCTATCGGTTAGTTTGCTCTAATCCCAGCCAAGTAAGTGGTTTTGGAAGAAAGGTTGCTTTAAGTTTGACCTAGGCTTTAAAGTAAACAAGAAATTTGTTGAAGCTATCATTATCAGGAAGGCCCAGAATGGATCTCTGATGGTAGTCTTCTCCCAGCTCAACATCATATTTCTCTCCATTACCAAAACAGAAGACCAACTTTACTGTCTTCCCTTCTAGAGTAGCCTGACATCTATGTTGAGCCTCTTATCAAGCAAATTAAGCACTGGAGGACTAGGGTTATTAGCAGAGATTTTGAAGCCTACCCTAAAAATAATGGTTATCTTTTTGCTGAAGATGCCTATCACTAGATTTTTTACAAGAGAATTGATCATTTTCCCATCAAATCTGCCACTGAAAATATAAAGCTTTTGGAAGATACTCATAACGACTACTATCACCTCATACCCTAGACTCTTCTCTCCTCACCGACATAATGATGTTTCTTCAAGCTTTGCAAGCCCATGAATTCTAAAGTTTAGATGTCTTCAATCTTTGATAGCCTTTTCAGCCGAAAGCACCGCCTAATGTAATGATTATTCTGACTGCTACAGTGAAAGTCAAAAATCAAATAGTGGCCGTCATCCACTATTCACTATGCAAGATTCTATTTTTGCTTATTTAAGGAGGCTTGCTCCTTATTTGTAAGCACTTCAATTTTTCTACTTAGAATTTCTCTCTATCTTCTCTCTAAGCTTTCTCTCTACCATGTAAACCTCTCTCTCTCTTAAGCCTTCTCTTCTACCTTTCTTCTCTCCCAACCATGTAAGCATCAAGCAAGCTTTCTTCAAAGCTTTCCCCCCTTTTCCATTGTAAGATATTCCAATCTTGTATCTCCTTATATATTATGTAATTTTCAAATTTCAAGTGTTTGATGTTTTTAATTTTCAAGCTTTACATTTGATACCACCTATATGGCTGGTTTTTTATTTTCTTTTGTACCTCCTACATGGATGGTTTTAATCTTTAATTTTCAAGTTTATTATACCGCCTATATGGCCTGGTAAATTTTACTTTGTGTTCCATTCCTGTAAGTTTCTTTATTAATCATTTTGGTTATTTTCCGATTTCTTTAACCAGTTTGAATTTTGGCATAATTGCATGTTTTCATTGCATAGTACCTTGTCTTGGGTGTTTATGGTACCATAGCCATGGGAAGGGAAGTCGGGTTTATTTTGGGTGCTTTTTGATCTATCCTAGGTAAGGTAGCAGTTTGCTTGAGGCGATCCTCGCTGGGTTGTGCCCGTTGTTAGCCGTGGTTAGGCGTTTGTTTAGGCGATTTAGACGGTTTGAGGTGATTACTTTATTAGGTCTGTAAATTTGCTATTAGGCTCTAGATTAAAAAAACCCTAAGATGAGTTCGATTTTTAGAACCATGTCTACGAAATCCATAGATTCTCAAGACACTGTAGTTAACAGTGAAGAGATCAATTATCCTAAGATTCAAAATGATTTAGATGATTGGAAGTTACCTAAGGTGCCTAATCAAGAAATTTATAAGAAAGAAACCTTTAAGTTTTTCACAGATTACACCATAAAAACCTCAGAACAGTCAGTAACCCTGGAGCAAGACGATCAAGTCATTAGACTTTTAGATAGTAAGTCCATTGAAAAGCATAAGCGTGACCACTACAACTTCATACATTTTGGTATGATTCAAGTTGCAGCTAAGCCTTTGACAAAACTAGGACTAAACACCTCAATTGTCATGTGTTTAAGGGATAATAGACATCTTGATTATCGAGATTCTATTATTGGAGCAGTCCAAGCAGGATTAAATGACGGTCCTGTTTATTTACAGTGTTTCCCTAACTTCACAGTTAGATTAAGAGATGCTAACATCTTAGATTCGGTTGTCCTCCATGTTAAGACTCATGGCTTCAAGTTCAAGGAAGGAAACAGTCTTGTTTCCATCATAATCAGGTTTGCCTACAAAAGCATGACTACAAGCGTTGGATGTGGAGCTTTGTGCACTAGCCCCAAAGGTGAAACCACTCTTTTTCACTCAAATATGCTAAGTAAGTCCAATTTCATAATCCCTAAGCAAATTATGTGGAAAGATATTGAGTTTCCTGAAACTTGGCAATTTTCTAATGTGGTCCCAGCTGTTGAGCAAAAATCTGAAATGATTGAACAAATTGTTCAATATCTTGATGGAGGAGGAGATCTGATTTTCTCCAACTCTTTCTGTCATTCTAGTATCCCTAGAGTTTCAAATTTTGAGCCCTCTAGAGCCTCAACTTCTTCTATCCCTATAAGAACCTCTAGGGCAGAAGAAGGTTCCACTTCAGCAAATCCTAAAAATATTAAGCTCACTGGTGTTAGAAGTCAAACCAATTTGGTCAAACCCTATTATACTGTTGATAGAGAATCTACTCAAGATTCACAGCAAGATGATAATCAGGATGGATCTCCTGATATGTCTCCTACGTACTCCCAAATGATTAACATTGTAAGCTTAAGTGATGAGGACTTTGAAATTAACAAAGATCTCTTAAGGAAAGACTTCTATTCTGAAGTCAACAAGGAAAAACGTGATTGGTTCTTTAGATTTGTCCCCAAGGTTATTAGAACCATTTACCAGGAAGAGTTTTACTCTTACTTAAGACAAGAAAAGAAAAACATTAAGTATTGGATCTGGTTTGAGCTCTTCAAACAAGATGAACATCCAGATTATCCTAATAAGCAAATTAATATCATATCCAGTAAAACTAAGATATGGAAAACTAGTGACGATATTGTCATAGAATCCATTCACCCTCCTGAAGCCAAGATAGAAAAGAACATTAACGGAACCATAGTTATAGCTTCACCTTTTAAGACCAAGCAAGAGGATAAAGGAACTGCTAGTGCAGTAGATGTAAGAAGAGTCATGGAACAACTTAATTACACTAACACATTTCTTAGGACTCTTGGTGATCAAATCAACAGGGTTGAAGAGATCATCGAAACACAAGATCACATTAAGACAATGTTTGTTAAGAAGGATAGCAAGCCTTTATTCAAGCCTTTTGAATTCCTTAAGCAATTCCAGGAGAATCCCCATGTTGACCAAACTTTGGTTGATAGGATAACCCAAAAGGTTAAGGAAAACATTATTGTCCCTGAGACACCTCAGCCTTCTCAAAGGAGAATTAACATGGTTAAAGGAGAAATTAATTCTGAAGCAAAGGCTGATGAATTAATTAAGATATTTGAGAAATCCCCAAACCAAACAGTTATGAGGATTATTAACAACCAAGAACCACCTAGATCTAGGAATTACTACCCTAAGCCTACCTTTCCTGACATGCAGTATGAGGAAAGAAACCAGTACACTCAAGCATCTTACACTAGTGGCACTATCTATGAATGGAACATAGATGGCATGACTGAGTATAATGTACTCACTAAGCTTCAAGAAATGACCATGGTTAGCACAGCCTATAAGTTAAACAATAGATTGTGAGACCATGCAATAGCTCAGACAATTGTTGCTGGGTTTACAGGACAACTTAAGGGTTGGTGGGATAATTATTTCACATTTGAATATAGGAATGATATCCTTAAAGCCTATAGGATTAATGAGAACAATGAAACTGTTAAGGATGAAGATGCACAAGATATTAAGGATGCAATTGCAACTCTTATCTATTCCATTTCCAAGCACTTCATTGGAGATCCTACAAAGATCAAGGACAAAACTGCAGATCTCTTAACCAACCTTAAGTGCCCTAAGCTTCATGATTTTAGATGGTATAAAGAAGTGTTCTTAACTAAAGTTATGTTAAGATCAGATTGTAATCAGTCTTTTTGGAAAGAAAAGTTTTTCTCAGGTCTACCTAAGCTTTTCTCTGAGAAAATTAGAATCAAGATAAGGGAACAGTTTAATGGACAAATCCCTTATGATAAGTTTACCTATGGAGAAATCATAAGCATTGTTACAGCAGAAGGAATAAAACTGTGCAATGACTTTAAGCTTAAGCAGCAAATAAAAAATGAACAAAAAATCTACAAGAATGAGTTTGGTTCATTCTGTAGCCAATTTGGATTTAACCAGAAAGAGACTATGCCTCCCTTTAAGCAAAGAAAAAAACAAGTTAGAAAGCCTAGTAAAGAAAAGTTCTATCATAGCAAGCAAGGTACTCATGGTAATTATAGGATGAATGAAACCAAGCATACAAGACACGTCCAAAAAAGAATGAACAAGGATGCCCAAAAAGCCCAAATTAAGCTAGAAGACCCTTTATCTAAACCAGTATGCTTTAAGTATGGCAAAGTTGGCCATTACAAGAAAAATTGTAGGGTTAAGTAGGAAATGAATAATTTAAATGCGGTAGAAGATTTTAAAAAAATGCTTAAAAAAGTTTTATTAAACTTACAGAATCTAAATCAAGGACTGATTTAGATAATGAAGACGATATTAATCAACTAGATAGTAATGGTGAGGAGATCATAAGCCAAAGTGACCAAACAGAATGCGTTAAAGGTAGTTGTGATTGCCGACCTAAGACTATTAATGTTATAAGCCAAGACCAAGAACTAGTCTTAGATGTCTTAAGAAAGGTTGAAGATGAAAAAACTAAGCAAGACCTTTATAATGTCTTTAAAAAATCTGTTAGTAAGCAAGAAGTTAAGAAGATTGTTAATCCCTATAATTTAAATGAAATATTTATAAGATTCAGCCAGTAGCCTACCAAGGAAATAACTATTAACACTACAACAAATTACATGATCAGGGATGAAATGCTTTGTCTCTAACAATATTTCTTTTGTGGCCAAAAGGCTTTCTTGACAAAAAATTTCGTCTCGACAATTGTCCCCATAGTTGTGTCACCCTATAGTTTTGGAGACGAATAATTACATTTTGTTAGGAAAACATATCTATGATGAAATGAAATCTCATGGCCAAAACTATTTGGCAACGAGAGTTTTTTGTGGCGTAAAGTAAGATGTTTTGTTAGGAATTAGATTTTCAAATATGTAGTATATCATTTAGTGACATAAGATTTCATTAGGCAACGAAATTATTTCATCTCTAAGTGTTACTTTATACATTAGGAGATGAAATATTTTCATCTCCATCATGTTAATATAGAGTTTCTACAACGAAATAATTTTATCTCAAAATATTTTCACTAACATTTAGGGAGGAAATGTTTTCGTTTCGAAATATTGACATATAGTTTTAGTAACAAATAAATCTTGTCTCTAAATGTTTTCATTACAATTGGAGATAACATTATTTCATCTTTAAAACTAATTAGGCAATGAAATAGTTTTATCTCTAAATGTTTTTATTCATATTAGGATATGAAATAATGAAACAAATTCCTTATTTATACTAATTTGAGGATGAAATAATCTCCTCCCTAAATATAATATTATTATTAATTTTTAAAATTTTAGATAATCCTATAGAAACATTTATAAACCTGTATGATATTCAACATTTTCAAATATAAGATGATATTATACAAAATGAAAAATTTAATAATGTAAAAATATAATAACCTATAGAAAATAAGTAATAACAAAACATTTGTTTTATTAATGTAAACCATATTTGCAAGTAACATTGTCTATGCTATTTGAATATTATCTAAAATAAAAATGACTAACATATAATAGTAAACCACATAATAATGTCAACTTGATAGTGAAGGTGGTGGTTGGGAAGGTAAAGCAAAATGAGGTGGTAGTTAGTTACAAGTATTGGTTTGTTGTGGCATGAAACTCTATATCATTGCCTTCAACTCCTCTAATTGAGTGGTAGTTGCAGTTTTAAACTCCTATAACTCTATGATCTATTGTCACAACTTCTTTGTCTCTTCATTACGAAATTCAGTTGCACTCAAAGGCTTAAGTTGTGATCCATATCCCAAACCTTGAACATAACTCAATCGCTTCTCAAGCACTCAATGAGTCATCTCTAAGTCAAACAAGAGTATCAACCTTCTGGGTACCTTGCTCTTGAATCTCATTCATCTTTTCCTGAAAAATATGGTATAATTTCAATTAGTAAAAATATTAACATTACGTAATGCATCAAGAATCTAGCATCTATCTAGTTAAATTTGCACCTTCTTAAGATAAACAAGTCAATCAACATGTACATATTAGCATATCAAGCAAGCTGATTAAAAAAATGTTCAGACCAAAGTCAAGAGCTATCCAATTCATACAGCACAACAATATATCCAGCGTGAACATACCAAACCAAATTGCTCTGTTATACACAACAAGCACACAATAAAACCAAACCAAAAACCTAAATTATATCCAGAGAGCAACAAACTACCAAAAAAAAAAAAGCAACATATTACCAAGAAAAAAAAGCCTTCAACACAAATTTTCTTTGTTAAACCCGAGAAAAACAAAACCTAGAGCATGGCAACTCACTTGACAGCCGCTCACACGGATTCTGTAGAGCCTCCCAAAGAAACTAATTCACTTGGTTGACAGAGTCCTCAGAAATCATCCCGGAACCAACTGGAACAAACGAAAATGACAAAGCCGGAGCAGAAGCAGAAGCTGAAGCTGGTACCGAGGCATTGAGAGAGGAAGAGGAAGAGGAATCTTTCTTGGAGGATGAAGAGGAGAGCATCAATCTGCTCATGCTCTCGTCCAAATCAACGACCTCCCAAGACCCAGGGGCTCCGAGATCGTGAATGTAAAACATAAGATGTTATTTGGTAATCTAATCATGATTTGCAGGCAAAGGTTGTGTTTTTCAACCTGGCTCAAAAATCGTGGATTTAGGGTTCGTGAAATTTAAATCCAATGGCACAAAAGCAAAGCGACCCCTAGAACAGATCCAGAAAACACGGGGAGCAAAAAAAAAAGGCAATTTTTTTGGTTTTTCTTGGGGGTTTTGCATGGATCTTCTCGGAAATCAAACGAGGATGAATTTTCCCAGAAATCGAATGGGGGATGGATTTTCTTAGGAATCAAACGGGGGTTGCAAAAAATAAAAAATAAAAAATAATAACATGATTAGATTAGTACCTGCGAGGATTGAGAGTGGAAAAGGAAAATAGGGCCTTTTTAGGGATTCTCTCGTTTGGAGGGCAACTTCAGAAAAGGGCTTCTTGATGCCCGAGTGAGAGAAGTCGGTGGCCCTTTTTGATTTTTAGATTTAGAAGAGATAAAAAAACAAAAAAACAAAAAAAAGGAAACAAATCATGAGAACAATTTTCCTCTCTCTATATAAATAATTATTAATTATCCATCTTTATTTTGATTAAATCACTATCATTGAAATTTTGGTTTTTATAGATGATATTTTATAAATTAAAATTAATTTAATAAGATAAATTATTAATAATTTTAATTATTTAAATAAATTAATATTAATAGAAAAAGTTGTTATCACATATTTTTAATAAAATTTTAGAAATTAAATCTTAAATAAAATATTTTATATAAATTAATTTAATTTTTCATTTTAAATGTCATAAAACATGTTTTAATAAAAGTATTTTAAAAATTTTAAAATAAATATTGTCTTCAACAAGATGGGCTCCCTTAATCCAAAAATATGATGAAACCACATTGATCTTCATTTTGATATCAAAGACTATTACAATGTTATATGTATTATATTTATATATAAATTATTTTTATTCAATAAATCAAATATTTCTTAATTCAATTCTAACTTTATACATTTCCAAAATTCATATTTATTATTCTTAAAATTTAAATATTGAATCTACCGATGTTTTTTTCTTGATATATCTATGTTAATTACACTTACAAAATAACTTTAAAATGTGTATTCTTGCTTATTATATCATTTTTTTTGGAGCTTATTCAAGCATTTCTATGAATTTTAAATAATTTTCGCTCCACCAATATTTATGAAAAAATATCCACCGATATTTCTCCTATATTTCCGATATATCCGTAAAATGGAAGTACTGATATATCCGTAATTACCCATAATTTCATCTTTGATTCTTATATATATATATTAAAATTTAAATATAATAACAATTGTCATTATTATATTTAGATTTTAATACTATATATATTTATATTAATATTATAATTATGACAATATCACATTATTTCTAAATAACATTTATTTTCTTTAATAATAATTGTGTTGTTTCATGAATATTAAAGTATCATGAAACTTTCTCAAAAAACAAATAAATCATGTTAAGTATTCAATAGTATAAATTCATTTTGAAAATGGAAAATGCATTTTAATGGGGATGAAATAGTTTTGTCTCCAATTTTGAGTTTTTACCATAAAACAATTTCCTCCCCAATAATTTTCTTTGTTCCTTCATCTAGTGGTATTAGGACAACATTTCTGTCTCCCATTGTTAAGATTTTTCTCTCCAAAACTGTTTTACAACAACATAATTTTGTTACCCATTATTTACCTTTAGGGACGACACAAGGTTTTTGTCTCCCAATATATTTTGCACCATGAAATATTTTGTTGTTAAAAATTATGATGTCGTCACAAATAATTTGACCTCATTTCACATTCAATTCAAACTTTAGACACAAATTTTCGTAACAAACTCAAATTTTGTCTCCCAATATCATCTTTAGAGATGAAATTATATTCATGGCCAAAAAATTTGTGGCTAAAGGTGAAATTTCTTGTAGTGTAAGGATCTTCAAGAAGAAGTAAGGCAGAATAAGAAAGAGATTAAGGTTTTAAGGGAATTCACAACTTTAGGATTAACAGATCTCCAAGAGCAAATCAATAAGTTTATCGCAGGTGATTTTGTTAACCAAGAAAACATCGAAGAGATTCCTGAATCTTCATAGGCTAATGATGAAGTAGCACATACATACTTAAATACTGTCAGATAGGGTTATTTTCCAAAAGTGGGAAGTCTCTCTTACTATAGTAATTAAGAATAAAGTTTCTATTGATATTATTGCTTTAATTGATTCCGGAGTAGCTTTAAATTGCATTCAAGAATGCCTTATGCTTGTTAAGCTTTGTAAAGAAACCAATAAAACTCTTTTTGGAGCCAATGGTAAAAGTCTTGATATCAGATATAAGTTGTCAGATGCTCACATAAGTAACCAAGGTATCTGTATTAAGCAAGCTTTCTTTCTAGTTAAAGATCTTAAGGAAAAGGTCCTTCTAGGTATTCCCTTTTTAAGCTTTATATATCCTATGTGGGTAGATGGTAAAGGAATGAAAACTAAGCTCCTTGATAAGAAAATCTTGTTTGAATTTGCTAATCCACCTGATGTTGAGGGTATCAGCACTTTAAAGGATCAGAGCATTCAAATCAATGACGGCAATGTTGATCTCTTAAACAAAGAGATTAATTTTGTTGGTTCTAACATTCCCAATGGATTAATTATTTCATTTATTCCATATTTTCAAAGTGATATTTTTAAACAAATAGCTTTTGTTAAAGCTTTGACAAGGATTATTTTAATATATACCAAGCTACTTTAAGTGATTTACAACTCAAGTATATTAAAGGAGAATATTTCCAGAACCCTGATTTCCTAATCCGTGAATTTTGCAGGATTCATGAAATCATGGCCCCCAAAAAGAATATCCAAGCTCCTCCTAAGCCATCTGATTCCCAAATCAGCAAAGAACCTATTCCTCATAAAATGCTTTGGAGCCAACAAGTTGAAGAAGAAGAAGCAAGGCTTCATTCTTCTGACCTCTTACCAAACAAAATGTTATCCTTATACTATGATCATTCTGATCCATCCAAGCCAGTTAAAGCAACCCAATTTCCAACTATTTCAGGGTCTCAGACCTTTAAGCGGATTACTAAAACTAATCCCTCTCAAAAGGAATTAACTTCAAGCTCATCATTTTCAAACAAGCAAATTGTGGTGGCTGCCAACCCCACACCTCTTTCAGCAAAATCAAGATATTGGTGAAAGGATTTCAATCAACCTCTTTTAGTAATTGAAAAAGAATTTTTCTCTTAAAATCCCAGAGAAATAGCAACAAAAGCTTTTTATGAAAATTTTCATTATCCCTCTGGTGACCTTTTGAAAACAAGAGTTTTTTATGTTGTCCTTGTGGAAACCGACTCTGTTAAAATTAAGCACAATGCTGATAAATTCAGCAATTCAGATTTGGCATTCTCTACCTGCCAAATTTATAAGATTCTTACAGTTAAGCAGTGGGGAAATCCCAATTTGTCTAGGGAATTCTCTAAGCCCTCAAAACCCAGATTTTTCAATTACTGGGACTACCAGAGAGCCTGGTTCAATGCCTTCTTAATCTGGAATAAGGACTTCCATCATTCATGGATGTTCTATTTCTTATCTAAGCATCAAATCCCTTCTTTTCTTTTTTGGTTTAATGACTGGTAAACTTATTTTAGTCCAACCATTAAGATCCTTCCAAAGCCTGTCTTTGATGGCTTTGAGTTATTCAAAACCTCTTTCCTTGTTCCTAGAGAACTTTCAGCCTTTCCCCCTCTATTATTCTTCTTCAGTAAATTCAGTCTTGCCTGGATAGTCCAATGGGACTATATTATTATTTCAGATGAATCAGCAGCTTTTTCAGCCCTTGGTAGGACTTTCAAGACTAAGTGGTGGGATGCATTGAAAAATGATGCCTCAGTTCAAGCAGTAAATCAATATTTCCTTAAGCATCCTACACAAGCCTTAGCTTCTGAAGATATGTCACAATTCCTCCTGAAAAAACAGCAACTTCAAGCTAAGCTAGCCGCAGCCAAAACACCTCAGGAGTTTCAGAATATCCTGGACAAGAGCAGTTCAAGCTTCTCCCAAGAAGATTCTTATGCTGAATCAGATGATTGTACGACAAATTATCTCCAAGAAAATGAAGATGATTGTGAAGGTATCCTTTCTCCCATAAGAAAATCAAGAAATTGATATTGTTCAGCATTTGTCAAGCCCGTGAATTCTACAGTAGACTGTCTTTGCCAGCCTTTTCAGCCGAAAGCACCGCCTATTGTAATAATTAGTCTGACTACTACAGTGAAAGTCAAAAAGCAAATAGTGGTCATCATCCACTATTCACTATTCACTATTCACTATGCAAGATTCCATTTTTGCCTATTTAAAGAGGTTTGCTCCTCATTTGTAAGCAATTCAATTTTTCTACTTAGAATTTCTCTCTATCTTCTCTCTAAGCTTTCTCTCTACCATGTAAACCTCTCTCTCTCTTAAGCCTTCTCTTCTACCTTTCTTTTCTCCCAACCATGTAAGCACCAAGCAAGCTTTCTTCAAAGCTTTCCCCCCTTTTCCATTGTAAGATATTCCAATCTTGTATCTCCTTATATATTATGTAATTTTCAAATTTCAAGTGTTTGATGTTTTTAATTTTCAAGCTTTACATTTGATACCGCCTATATGGCTGGTTTTTTATTTTCTTTTGTACCTCCTACATGGATGGTTTTAATCTTTAATTTTCAAGTTTATTATACCGCCTATATGGCCAGGTAAATTTTAATTTGTGTTCCTTTCCTGTAAGTTTCTTTATTAATCATTTTGGTTATTTTCCGATTTCTCTAACCAATTTGAATTTGGGCATAATTGCATGTTTTCATTGCATAATACCTTGTCCTAGGTGTTTATGTGTGTGTGTATATATATATATATATATATATATATGTATGTATGTATGTATGTTACTGTATTTCTTTTTAATACTCAATTAATATCATTATATCTCCATAATATGCTTCTCCTTCTTGGCTCATTAAGACATTCTTGATCAACAATCTTCATGCCCATTTGGGCTAACAAATCATGCATATCTATTTTGTTGTTCTTTGAAATGGTTACGAAACACCTATCAACCAGAGCATTTATTCCACTTTCTGCTTCACATCCAAAACCATCCAATATTCTTGAAACTGATTGCACATCTCTTCCTTTAAAGAAACATGCAATGTCAAGAAATATCATCCTTTGTGTATAATCCAATCCATCAAAACTTATTTTAAGCACTGATAAGTCGATTTAGAGCGACTTATTATCTATGATTTAACTTGATATTTCATTAGTTTAAGAGCAAATTTATCTCAACAATCATTATTTTTATTGTTTTAGGTCTCAAATAGCCAAGAATACAAAAAGGGAGCAATATAAGGCAAAATTTGGAAGAAAAATATGAAGTTCGCGAAAATGTGAAAACCGCCATGGCGGGAGCTCTCAAGCGCTGCGGCGGCCTCTTACGTGACAAATTGCGTAACTCACCCGAGAGTAAAGCACCGCTGCAGGAAGGATTCAAGTACCACAACGCATGTATGAGGAAAATCATAGTTGGGAACTCGAGACAAAACCGCCGTGACTGGAGGAACTTGTCCGCCGCGGCACCCAAAGGAATTTCAAAAATCCTCAGGACCCAAGACTAAAGTGCTGCGGCGGGAGGCATTGAGCGCCGTGGCCCGATATTTAAGATTTGAAAATTATTCGTCCTTATCACATTTTGATCAGATCCGAATTAGGTGGGACGTCAATTTGCAATACTGGGGCTATAAATAGATGAAAGTAGGGTTTATTTGGGGATCTTGGAGACCTAGGAGAAGAAGAAGCTTAGAGAACAAGAAGGGGATTTGCAGATTTCCTTTTATTTTTCTGGTTTATTCTTCCATTTTCTTTATGATTTGTAATTGAGGATGTTTGTTCTTCATCTTAACATGAACTAATTTCCTTTGTCTAGGGTTGAGATGTAGCGCAATCACGATTTATGTTTTTGATTAGTTTAATTTAATTATTTGTTTTGCATCAATTTATTTGTGTATCTATTCTGCGCTTAAAGCTTTCAATTCTTAAGAGCCCAAGTTTTGATTGAATTCATGATTTAGGTTGATAACGAGAGTTAGAATCTAAATTAGATCCATAGAATAGATTACGTTAGAATGAATGAATAGTAGAGATACATTACCATGTTCTAAGAGATTAATAGTTAAATCTATAATAATTCCATAGATCTTAATTACTCCTTTAGACTTAAATTCACATTGAGATATGTTGGGTTAGTAATTTAAGGAGCAATCTGATATATTTCGAGAGAAAATATTGGTTGGCTTAGAGAATTAAATCTCCAAATAAAGCATAACAGCACCTTTACAATGTCCATGTGAGGCTCCTTTTTCAGCTTCCGCAATTTGCTTTCCCAATCTGGTGGTTGCTTTCCAAATAATAGAGAACCCAAAACTTTAAGTGCTAATGGAAGACCATCAGCATATTGTACTACTTGATCAGGGAGATCTCCATAACCTTCCTTAGGATGATATTGTTTAAAGGCATAACAACAAAAAAGTTGAAGACCTTCTCAAAATTTTAGTTTGTCAACTTTATACATATCATCCACTCCATGCCTAGTTAGTAGATATTTTTCCCTAGTAGTAATGATGATTCTGCTTCCTGGACCAAACCAATCATGCTTTCCAATTAAGTGTTCTAATTGTGTCAGCTCATCTACATCATCTAGAAAAACAAGAACCCTTTTTTAGGAAAGCTTATCCCTTATTATTTTGATACCTTCATAAACATTCTTTAAAGCTATTTGCCCCTTTGTCCCTAGAGTATCATCAAGAAGTCGTTGTTGTAACTTAAGAAGACCAAAATTTTCTGTGGATTCTTTTCTAACATTTGTGAGCAAGCTAACACTTTCGAATTGATATGAGATTTGGTTATAAAGAGCATTGATGATGGTAATCTTACCAATTCCACCAAGCCCATAAACCTCGACCATGTGAACATCATTCGACTCAATCTTTAACAATGATCTTAGTTTTTCTAAACGAGAATCCATTCCAACAATGTTCTCGTTAACATCTAAAATCTTAGGTAAGTTTCCATGAACGTTCTCAATAATTTCATCAATAAGCTTTGATTCATACCTGCCAATTGCAATGCATAATAGATCATGTACTCACACAATAGAATGAGTAGCAAAAGGCATTAAATTATATGAAATAAATTTAATGATGCCTGCTGTTCCAACTATAACTTAGTAGGGCTAAAAAGAATTTAAATTAAAATAAAATAAATGACATCTATCAAACTACTTATGGGTACAATTTCATTATTCTATACAGTTGCTTGTGTGATAGAAATGAGGAAAGAAAATGCAGAATATGATTTGCATTATCAAAAGTGGAAAAAAAGAAATTGAAATATTTTTGTGTTAACTTATCTACTCAATCTTTTGGAAGGTTCAAAATAAAGTTGACTTGTCTGGAATATTACTACCCTATTTTGATAAGGGATTCCATCATAGAATCAACCACTAGTCTACATCCAAGCTTTTTAACCTAATAATTTTACTACTAATTAGACGATCAACATTACCATCTTCTATACTTGTATAACTTCTCTCACCATTCATTTAGATAAAGGTCCCATTGCTGTTCTTTATTATTATTATTATTTATAAATTTTTATAAAAATTTTTGAAGACTCTTTAATCAAAAAATAACTTTTATAAATTAATTAAACATATTTTATTTATAATTTTAATTTTACTGTACAAAGGAATCAAGAAAAACTTTTATTTTAAAAGAATATCAATTTTAACCTAAAATAATTTAGTATATACTTTATCAAGTGTAAAATTTTAATGAACAAATTTTTATTTTATAAAAAATAAAAATGAATAAAAAATTATAAAAGTTTAAAACTCACTTAGCTTTAAGTGGTTAGTCAAATATCTCATACTAAACAAATTAAATAATTTTTATATGAGCAGACGGAGAAAAGGACAGTACTTCAAATGAAAAATGAAGAGAAGTTACAATTACTTGTTCTTCGTATCATATCCGGCAAGATTGCCTGCTTCCCTCATGGCAGTCCTCCATTTCCTTATCTTTTACTTTCTCTCCTCATCTGCATTTTCCTCATGACCGGTAAATGCTTCTCCACAAATCCCAGTTTGGTTCCGCACTTTAGACGGATCCACATGATAGAAAATTGGGATAACTGTTAGTTTCCTTTCCTCTTTGGATTTCATGATCTTGACAAGCTCTTCCAGACACCATTTGGAATGAGCATAGGTTTTTGAGAAAACAATAATGGCAATCCTTGATTCTTCAATAGCTTTTAAGAGCTCTGGTGCAATCTCTCCTCCCCTTGGAAATTCTTCATCATCTCTGAAGGTATTAATATTGTTACGAATCAAAGCCGAGTAGAGGTGATCAGTAAAGCTTCTGCGAGTATCTTCACTTCTAAAACTCAAAAACACATCGTAGCTCCACCGAGAGTGAGAAGTGGAAGAAGAAGAGGGTCTCTGGATGCTACGGGAGGCCATGGTTGAACAGAACTTGGAGGAAAAATAAGGGTCTTTGGGTATTGAGTGATTTAATTCCCTTGGCCTTATATGAAGTTTGGATGTTGGTGGTGGGATTTGCTTTTTCTTTCTCAATTATTTCTCCTTAGCCGCATCCCTCTAGCTTTGAATGATAGTGGTTCACATGTACCTCAATTATTTCTCCACTTTTTTCTTTTACATTTCACTTTCACTTTTCTCTTTTTGGCAGTCAACAATGGCCGGCACTCTTGTCTCTGCAATTTACAGCTGTTCTTTTCTTTTATTTCCAATTAATTTCTAAAATATAAAAAATAAAAAATTATCAAGTCCATGGGATCTTTAATTAGCAGGTCATAAGAGATCGTGTGAACTCACACGTACATTAAATTAATTTTTGTCTTTTCCATAATGAGCAATATTTCAGTAGAAAATAAAGGTTTATTAAGTTGATAGGTAAGGGAAAGCTATATAACAACTTGGGTATTATAAGCTTTATTTTTTAAAATAAAAAATATAATAAGTCATATGACACATAAAAGTTCATTTTTTAAAAATCAAGTCAAACATTTTTATCTTATTATTATAATAAATAAAATAATTCATTTATTTTTATATATTTTCCTATTAAGATATATTATTCCTAACCACAATCTAATTTTTATAAAAGAGCAATTAGTTTCTTATATAAATATTTTATTTAATCAAGAAAAACATGGAAAGAAATTGTTCTTAAATGTCCTATATTGAGAAAAATTATATATAAATTGGAAATAATTTTAAAAATAATAAAATCTAAAAGTTGTTTCACTATTTTCTAAAATTAATTTTAATTTCTTATAGTTTTGCTATTTTTAGTCGATTTTTTAATAATTATTTTAATTAATTATATATATACATATGTGTATATGTGTACATACATATTAAAAAATGTTGTTCATTTAAGTGGTTTCAAATGATTTATTTATTTGCATGAAAAAAACATGGGTTGTTCATCTTTTGAGATGTAGTAAAAGTCATTAGTTTTAGGTCACAATGGTAATGAGTTGGAAGGGTGTGGTACCTTTTGAAAGAACAAAAGGAGTCTACAACCCTAAAATTCGAAAGTGTTGGAATATTAAACAATGTCTTGGTCAAAAAGGGAAAACGCGTTGGAACATATATCGAAAATAATGCCTTGGTAAAAATAGAAAACATGTAGGAACATTGAATAAGGCAATACCATATGATTAGGAAAGGTTATTCTCTAATCTTTTATCCTTGTTGGCTCATACACTTGTTGAACCTCTTTCATAGAAAAATAATCCAAATGACTCATAAAATAGTGTTTATGGATGATATTAAGCTATAAATTAGGCTACAATGAAAGTTAATTAACCTTTAATGTTGGAAGGAATGAGCGAGTACTTTTTGTGAGAAAAGGCAACACCTAGAAAGTCAACAAGATTAATTACTTTAATAATAGAAAGAAAGTTCATTCTTATGAATCTTCAAAATGAATCAAAGAGATAAATTTCAATTTTGAAGTAAACATAATTATTTTTCTATTTTTGTTAAAAGAATTGACAATACTTAGTTTATCATGTAAGAATCAAAGAATAATAGCAACTATTCATGAAACTGTTCTCATCTAGTTGTAACAAAACTTATGATTATTTTTCTTCCATGTATATGAGGTTACTATAAATTCATTTCCCTCTTGTCATGTGACTTATGCATCAAATAGAGCCCATTAGATAAAATTTCTCTCAACATATTTCCACATTAGAAATTTTCTTTTATTTTTTTATTTTATTTTGAATTTGCATTGAATAAATTTCAACCATAGATACGCACTAACAATATTTAAATAAAGATGATAATGTATTTAAATTTTTAATAAAAATTGAGTTGAATTTTTCAAACTACATTTGATTTCCTTCCGTTCATCTAATGTTGGCATTAAAATGCATTAAAATACAAAAAAAACATTGTCTTTTGAATTTTTTTTGTGAGCGTATCCTCAAACTTTCTTAAAAAACTAAGTTGATTATTGTTGTGCTCACTTAATGTTTCCGTTAAAATACTAGAAACTTATTTTTGTGAGCTTATCATTGCACCTTCTTAAAAAAAAACAAGATTGATTCTTATTGGTCAGAAGATAAGAAAATAAACTTCTAATAAATTACATTTGGAATATTGGTAATTTAATGGGAAAAGACGTTAAATTTTATAAATGTAAAAGGATAATATAGTTGGATGACACATTTATATAGACATATGAAAAGAATGTTTATAGTCAATAAATGAAAACCACGTAAATATTCAAAAGACTAAAATCACAATTGATTGGAGCAAAAAAATTAGCTCATCCTATATATATATATATATATTTATCGTCATACTCTTATTGAGCTTCTTAGGTATCAAATATAAAAATTCTTTATTTAAAATCAAAATAAAATAAATAATGTTGGTGTCAAGCCAACTGGAGTCAGGGAAGCCCCCCACAAGTAAGATCTTGTCAACTGCAATTTTAATTCAACTCTTTTTGTTGTTTAGCTAGTTCCTTGATTGTGGTACTTCGATTTCTCAAATAACACAAAATTTCATTTGAAGGGAGTACTCATTAACAACATGAAATTCAAAATTACATATGCAACAGCCCAACCCCAAGCTTAAGTAAATTTGTAATTTAATTAATTAAGAAAATAAAAAACTTTGCATAAAAATTATGCTGGGGCTCATGATTATGTTGATGGAGATGATTAAGGAAGACCTCAAGTCCATCGTCTCTATATATAGTGTACATAGTAAATTCCTTACATATGAATCAGCCTTTTTGAGGGGGCGCAACTGTTATCGCTACAGCTGGTGATGTGTTGCTAGTTGCTGCGGGGAATGTGCTGCTGTGGCTGTTGATGTTGTTGCTTCCTCTTCAAGAATATGGGTACAAGGTGAGACGAGGGCTTACTCAGATGAAACCAGAGCAATCCAAGGAACAAAACTACCGTGCGGCATTTCATCAACCAGGTGGTGGGCATTATCAACTCAAAAAATACATCGACCGGAGTTCAATATTTTCTATGCATTGCATAAGCTTTAAAGATGTTATGGTCCGTTAACTTTGAACCTTATTTTGAAATTAATTTATATTCATTATTTTTATAAATATAATATCAAATATAAATCGAAAAGTATAAGTTACAAATTTCAAAGGGTGTTTATGAGTGGATCAATTTTTGGTCTCAATTAAAAAAACTAATTGAAAATAATATAAATATAATATCTTTTTATGTTATTTATTTATTGTAAGGGTTATAAAATAAATTGATATTTTTTAATTTTAAGTAAGAAAAACAAATAAGATAAAAAATAAAAAAATAAAAAATCAAACAATATAAAATATTGAAAGTGATTGAATAAAAATGAAAAAGATTACAACTCAAATAAGACCAATCTAAAAAATGCATTACATATTAAAATATCACCATTTTCTTTTTTAAAATATACGTAATGGCATTTCATATTGTTAGATGGTAAAGAAGCAACTAAAAAATCATAGAACTATAGAATGCAACACATGAACTTAGTTTGATGACCTGAAGTGCATAGGTTGCTTTCAGACCATTGGAACTTGTTTAGGGTTCAAAGTTAAAAATAGGACTAATAATATTTAATCAGTAATATCATCTCAAGCCTATTCCAAAATATGGCAACCGGGTAAAATTAAAAATTAACCTAATGCTTAATAGTTAAAAAAAAAAAAAAAAAAAAAAAAATCTTCTTGAAATTTTTTCTAAAATCAATAGATGTTGCATAATATTTCTAAAATGAATGAGAAAAGTTATAATGGTGAAGCTCTTGAAAAAGAACTTTTCAATTGTGAACTTTTCAATTGTAGTCACACTCCCTTAAAAAATAAATAAATCAAAACTTAAAAATAAAAGGGTTAAATATATAGTAGAAGTAAACTCGTCAATCATCACATAAAAAATAATTTATCCAGAGGGCATTGACCCCCTCAACCCCCATGAGCTACTCAAGTAGCTAGACCCTGACATCCTAAGCGAAACGCAACAATACTGATTCAAGTTTCACAATCCAACACCAATAAAAATAAGAACAATTGGCACTCAAAAAATTTATTTCTTTTAACTTGTTCCCTTTAAGTAGAATTTAATTTTTAAATAGTATTATTTGATTAATTATTTTACAATATATATATATGTTATATCTTAAAATTGGTTGGTAAATTTTATTACAGTTATCAAATATATTACCATATATAAAATACAACTTAATAAATCTTAAGCATAACACAAAGCACAACAACAAAATATGTTAATTTAAGTTACTAAGAGCTTATTTAGTTGTGTGATTTAAAAATCGTTTTTTATTTTTAAAAATAAAAAATTATTTTTAAAAGTTTTTAACACTATTTTAATGTTGTTCTTTGGAAATAATTTTTAAAAATAAAGTAAAATGGAGAATAATTTTTAAAGAATAAGTAGGAGTTGTTTTCATCCGTTTTTAAAAAACAAAAAATATATAAACTTATTTGACCATATTTTTTAAAAATAAATTTAAGAAAATATGGCCAAACGAATCTAAATGATTGGAGTTTATAATATTAAAGAGAAAAAAAGTTAATTTAAGAGTTTGCATGCAGGTAGACATCTGGCTGTAAAACTGGTTTACTAAGACACCCTTTTTATTTATATATTCTTCTATGTGCATGCATTGACCATGTGGTTAGGATGTGTTGCACCAAGATGTCATGATTAACTTGTAGTTCAAAATCACAAACTAGCTGTATTTATATATTTTCTTTCATTTTACATTTTAGTTTTAAATTTCATTTAATTGGCCGAGAAACATTTACCTTAACTTTAAACCGCTAATAAAACTATGCCTATCACTATTATTATTGTTATTATTATTATATTTACCTGTTCAAAATCTTTGGCCGAAGCTGCTGCATGTTTGTGCTGGCTAACTACAGAAAGCGATGGCCGAAGTTGCTGCATGTTTGTGTTGGCTAACTACAGAAAGCGATGTTCAAAGTCTTTGGCCGAAACTGCATGTTTGTGTTAGCTAACTACAGAAAGTGATGGCCGAAGCTGCATGTGTGTGCTGGGTAACTACAGAAAGCGATGTTTAAAGTCTTTGGCTGAAGCTGCATGTTTGTAATGTTGGATTCAAGGGTATGGAAATAAATGACTAGCCCAAAAGACAAACAAATAACAGAATTAATAAGAAGAAAAACTTATCGGTTGAGGCATGACAAACACTGTCCTTGAAATAGATCCACCCTCCTCGAAGACAAACTCGGTGCATTAGGGTATCGGTGGTCTACCTCTAAGATTCAACAACTAGATCTTGCCTTGGGTGCATTCTGTAAGCGAGATATGTACCATTCGGGTTTTAAAAAAATTCCTTTAGATAGATGTATGAAAAGACTCTTTGAAAAACTCTCTGAAAAATTGGTATTCATATATTGAAAGTGAGGGGTGACCTGCTTTTATAGGCCACTAATACAGTCCCAATGGGACTGTACTTGTAATCAGAACATGACTCAAAATGGAAAGGGGTTCTACTTATAAAAGGAATGGAACTCCACTAGCACAATCCCAATAGGACTTTTCCCAAAAATATAAGACTAATAGAATAAAATAAAATAAAAATAATTTCCAATAGGACTCTTTCCAAAAATAAAATAAAAATAAAAATTATTTACACTCTTCCTACAATCCCCCATAGAGTGTAAACGTGATTTATTTTTTTATTTTTTTTTTAGGAAAAAAAAAAATCCAATGCATCAATATTGGTGCCCAAAGGCTATGAACCAGTCTTAGGACAAATAAGTATTGAATCACAAAACACGGTGAAAATAAATTTCTATGAACCAGTGTTTCTTGATGTAACTCAAGGGACTTTTATCCACATTGGTTTTCTCAACTACACTACGAGCTATACAAAATGAGTTTGCACAAATTGGCCATGTGCCCTGCCTAGATATTCATGAGAGTTCTAGAGAACCTGCCTAAGTTCTCATAGGAAGCAACCCCACCTCCACTCTTATAAAGGTGAATCCATTAAGTATGTTCTGCATTTAAACATACCATCCATAAGAAATATGGTATTCATTAAGAGTAAACACTCAACCTTAATCAATGTAGAATACGCTTTATCTACACCATAGGGATAGACTCTCATACAATTAGAGTTGATAGAGTACCTCAAGTCAACAAGTGATTTGTTATTACCCATATGAACCTACTTCATGGAGTTTCCATTCTAATAAGTTGGGTTACTACCACTCTTGACTTTTGTAATAGGCATAAGCCTCATCCCGCTTGATGTTTCTTCCACTAGTTTTTTATTTAGTGGTTTGGTCAAAGGATCGGCCAAATTCAACTATGACCTCACAAATTCTAAGGATATAACCCTTATTTCAAGTAGTTGTCGCACAATATTGTGCCTTAGGCGTATATGCTTGTTCTTCCCATTAAATATTTTATTCTTAGCTTTAGCAATTGCAGCTTGGCTATCACAATGCATAGACATAGACGGGGCTGGTCTTGTCCATAAAGGGATATTTGCTAAGAGGTTTCTAAGCCACTCAGCCTCAGAACTTTCCTTTTTCGAGGCAATAAACTTAGCCTCCATAGTAGACCGAGTAATGCAAGTTTGCTTGGCAGACTTCCAAGAAACTGCACTTCCACCAAGGATGAAAACATATCCACTAGTGGATTTCATCTCATCCGAATTCGATATCCAATTTGCATCACTAAATCCTTCAAGGACACTTGGAAATCCACTATAGCACAAACCATAGTTAATGATGCCTCTCAAATACTTAAGGACTCTACGAACAACAGCCCAATGGTCCTGATTAGGACTTTGGGTGTACCGACTCAATCTACCTACTGCATAAGCAATGTTAGGTTGGGAACAGTTCATTAAGTATATTAGGCTCCCTATGATATGAGCATACTCTATTTAGGCAACATTATGTTCTCTATTTTTCTTCAGCTATGAGCTGGGATCATAAGGAGTTGACACTGGTTTACAATTAAAGTGCTCAAACTTCCTTAGGATCTTTTTAACATAGTGCTCTTGAGAAAGTTTAAGCTCATTAGGTGTTCTAGTTATTTTAATTTCTAGAATCACTTCTGCCTCTCTTAGGTCTTTCATATCAAACTTAGAACCTATGAATTTCTTGGTCTCACACACAATCTCTAGGTTAGTTCCAAAGATTAGCATGTCATCAACATAAAGGCAAATGACTACACATGTGTTATCCTCATACTTGCTGTAGATACACTTATCAGCATCACTAATGGAATATCCATTAGTTATTAACACCTGATCAAACTTGTTGTGCCACTGTTTGGGAGCTTGTTTTAACCCATATAGTGATTTAACCAACTTACACACATTTTTCTCCTTTCCTAGAACTACATAACCCTCAAGTTGTTCCATATAAATTTCCTATTCTAAATCCCCATTCAAGAATGCAATCTTGACATCCAGTTGGTGTATCACCAAATTATGAATGAAATCTAGAGAGATCAATACTCTAATTGATGTTATTCTAGTCACAGGGGCAAAGGTGTCAGAGTAAGCTACATCCTTCCTTTGTTTAAAGCCTTTGGCAACTAAACGAGCTTTATACTTCTCTATGGACCCAGCTTGTTTTAACTTTCTTTTAAAGATCCACTTACAACCAATAGTCTTTGCACCAGGAGGTAAATCTACTAACTCCCATGTATGGTTATACATGATTGACTCAATTTCACTATTAATGGCCTCCTTCCATAATGGTGCATCAGGAGAAGTTGTAGCTTCTTTGTAGGATCTAGGGTCCTCATCTATTAGGAATATGTAGAAACCATCTCCAAGGTTTGTTTCTTTCCTATCTCTTTTACTCCTTCTAGGTTCAAATTTAGAAAGTTCAATAGACTTGTCTTTACTTGTTTTTTGAACTTGTTGTTCACCATTTAGTTTCATAGGAAAGATGTTTTCAAATAAATCTGCATTCTTTGTTTCTATTATAGTATTGACATCTACAAGACTGTTTTCTAACTTAGTAACAAGAAACCTATATATCGCACTATTCTCAGCATAGCCAATGAACATTGCATAAAAGGTTTTAGGACCTAGTTTTCATTTTTTTAGTTTCAGGGAGAAGAACTTTGGCTAAACACCCTCACACTTTCAGGTATGCTATATTAGGTGCATAACCCTTCCACAACTCATAAGGAGTTTTACTAGTTTTCTTGTAAGGTATTCTATTTTGAATATGACATGTGGATAGGATAACTTCCCCCCACAAGTTCAAGGGTGCTCTTGAACTTACCAACATTGCATTCATCATTTCTTTTAAGGTCCTATTTTTTCCTTTCTGCTATTCCATTAGACTCAGGGGAATAAGGAGGAGGAGTTTCGTGAATGATCCCATGATCTTCACAAAAGGAATTAAAGGGGTTGGACTCATACTCTCATTCCCTATCAATTCTAAGCCTTTTAATTTTCTTACTTGGTTGATTTTCCATTTCATTTTGTACTTAATGAAAGCATCTCTTGCTTCGTATTTGTTTCTTAAAAGATATACCCTTGTATACATTGAGTAGTCATCTATGAAAGTTATGTAGAATCGTTTACCGCCTCTAGTCATTGTATTTTTTAGGTTTCCTAAGTCACTGTGTATTAAACTTAGTAGATTTGATTCTTTTTCAACTGATTTGCAAGATTTCTTTGTGGTTTTAGATTTTGCACAAGATTCACATTTTCCATGGTTTTCTAAGGACAATTTAGGGATTAAACTCAATTCAACCATTTTCTTCATATATGAAAAGTTAACATGTCCTAGTCTACCATGCCAAATATCATAATAATCAACTATGTAAGCAAAAAAAGAAAATGCATTATTATTGATAATATCATAATCATTCAACATAAATAAACCTTGATTACAATAGCCCTTTTCCACAAATGCATCATTCTTAGTTAAAACTATTTTATCAAAGTCAAACAAGATCCTCACTCCTGCTTTTCCAAGTAGAGATACTAACACCAAGTTCCAGCAAATATCTGGCACATGAAGAACATCATTGAGGGCAAGCACTTTTTCAGAGGTTAGCTTGAGGAGAACTTTCCCTTTGCCAATCACTAGAGTAGATCTAGAATCACCCATGAATACTTGTTCCTCTCCTTCCTTTAGAGTGGTATAGGAAGTAAACGCACTTTTGTTTCCATAGATGTGCCTGGTAGCCCCAAAGTCTACCACCTAGTCTTTCATATTGGTGACCATACTGACCTCAAAGGAGATTACTGTTGTGATCACCTCTATCTCTATCAGATTTGCCTTTGAATTGGACTTCTCAATTCTCTTCCTATGGCGACATTGAGCTACATGGTGTCCAGACTTGCCACAAACAAAGCAATTACCCTATTTTTTTAATAGTTGAGTTTTGGACCTTGTTTGATGCATTGGGCTTGGTCCTAGAGTTTTGTTTTCTGGACCTATTGTTTTTGGGTTTAGGTTTTTCTTCTACTACATTAGCCTTAAAAGATAATTCCTTAGCTTTCTCAACATTGTCCCTATTTCGGTTTTGTTCCTCAATCCTAATATGAATTATGACATCCTCTAAGGACATTTGTTTCCTTTTATGTTTCATGTTATTTTTGTAGTCTTTCCAAGACTCTGGAAGAGTCTCTACTAAATAACCAACCACAAAAGGTTTGGGTAATTTAATGTCTTCAATAGCTAAGTCATTAATCAACAAGTGGTAGTCATGGAGTTGAGATGATACATCTCTATCCTCGGTCATTTGGAAATTTCTAAAATTCCCTATGGCATATTTCTGAGTTCTTGCATCTTCCAAAATATATTTTTTGTTCATTGGATCCTGATTTTCTTTTTGCAACTTTAAATTGACAATAAATATCAAAAAGTTCATTAGAAATAGTACTCAGAATAGCATGCATAACTTGTTTATTTCCAGTTTTCCAGGTTAGTAACAGATGAGAACCATCTTCTGGTTTTGGGTAAGTCAAAATGTGTCCCAAGTTCACTAAATCAATTACAGAGAAAACCCTTTCTTGTCATCTCTTTAAGAATGTCCTATTGAAGGGATCAATTTTAAAGGTGTCAGGACGAGTGAACTAGAGAAGCTTCCATTTGGATATATTTCAAGATTATTGGATTTAAGGGTATGAAAACAAATGACTAGCCCAAAAGACACAAACAAAAAAACATAATTAATAAGAAAAAAAACTTATCGGTTGAGGTGTGAAAAACACTGTTTTTGAAATAGATCCACCCTCCTCGAAGACGAACTCGGTGGATTAGGGTACCAGTGGTCTATCTCCAGGATTTAACAGTCAGATCTCGCCTTGGGTGCACTTTGTAAGCGAGATGTGTACAACTTGGGTATTGAAAAAATTCCTCCAAATAGATGTATGAAAAGACTCTTTGAAAAACTCTTTAAAAATTTGGTATTCATATATTGAAAGTGAGGGGTGACCTGCTTTTATAGGTCACTAACACAATCTCAATGGGACTGTACTTGTAATCAGAACATGACTCAAAATGGAAGGGGATTCTACTTATAAAAGGAATGAGACTCTACTAACACAATCATAATAGGACTCTTCCAAAAAATATAAGACTAATAGAATAAAATAAAATAAAAATAATTCCCAGTAGTACTTTTCCAAAAATAAAATAAAAATAAAAATTATTTACACTCTTCCTACATGTAATGCCTAACTATAGAAAGCGATGGGCCCCGACAATCTACCATAAGTGTGAATGTTAGAAAAATCATGAAAAGTACATTTTTTTTTTTAGAATAACCATAAGTCCATGGGATTCTTCCAGACTATATATTTGTCAGGGTACTTCCAAACTATTTATCTTCCAATCTATTTATTATGCTACGTGTAACAACCTAGTCCCAACCGTGTAGATATTGTATGCTTTGGACCCAAAGGGATCCTCATGACTTTAAAACGCGTCTATAGGGTTAAGAAAAGTCTATACTTATATAGCGTCAAGAACTTTCCCCCCTATCCAATGTGGGATGTCACAAACACCCCCCCATGCAGACACAACGTCCTCATTGTGTCCCATTGGATTATGGGGCCAAACAGACGAACACCCCTACAGGGCCAAACAAACCCCCGCACCAAGGTCGAAAACCTAGCTCTATTACCACTCTGTCACGCCCCAAAACTCACTCTATGGGCATGACGATCATTTCACACCTCAAGCCCAAAGGCTTAAGGTGGAAATGACAAAAACATTCATATTGTAACTGAAAATTTACCAATTACCAAATTCCTATTCAGAGTAGTAGTAGGACAAAATTCTAAAATCTCCAAGTATTAACTTAAAAAAATACTAACACATCAACCAGAGTGTTATTATCCAAATAACTCCAAATTCAAATAATTTAAACAGGAATTAAATTTTAACATTTAAACAATGTCCAAAATAAAGTTTGAATCAAAATCCTAACAAAGAAAAATTCCCCAGCCTAGTCGTAACTCCTCGCTTAAACTGAGAATACCTAAAAAATTATCAACGAAAAGGCATGAGCTTAAAGCTCAATAAGGAACATCAATGCAGTTTCATGAATCAAACATTTTCAATCATACTTGCAAATAGGAGATATAACATATGTTTATTTTCATAAAAACTTTTGAGTTCAAAATACTAATATATTCAAACTTTTCAACAAAACTTTCTCATATCCATTTCAAAACAATTTTTCATCAAAACCAAATCAAATGCATTCAAAATATCTTTACTTTGGCTATCAAATAACAAATGGTGTCCAATTAGGTGGGACTTCACAAATGAGTGACTAGTTTCAAATTTGTTCTAATTAAGGTGAACAAAACCAAATGTCAACAATTATAACCTGTTGACTAAGGCCATAAGGTCAACTATTATAACTCGTTGACTAGGGCCATATAATCCAAAGTCAAACACTTTATTTCATTAGTTCAAACTTACCAAAAAAAATATCATATCTCCTCAATTTTTCACTTTTCATAAACAAAGAAAATTCTCAAAAATACTTTCCATACAAAACACATATTTGATCCATACGAAAAAATAAAAATAATATTTTTACATATTTCAAAATACAATGTAAAAAGAAAATTATTTTCTTTTATAAAAACCTGCATTAATTTCTCTTACCTTGAAAAAACACTCAAAATCTTGAAGTATTTAACTTTGAAGAATTTCCTCCTCACTTAACATAATATCATACATAATTATCTAAAGGTAAAAATTTGACAATCCTAAAAATATTTTATTTAGTTTTAGTAATTCTAATTAATTTCCTATATTAACATTATTATCATTAATATTATTTTCAACTTCCTAATCAATAATAAATTAATATAATGAGTTTCCAAATTTTTATAAAAAAATTCATATTCTTTTCTAATTTTACCCTAACTATATATTTTTTTATACAGTTAAATTAAATTAAAACTTACACCAAAAACTATTAGTATTGTTATTATTATTATTATTATTATTATAATAATAATAATAATAATAATAAATACTTTTCAATAAAATAAGTTATAAAAATTAAAATAATTTAAAAAAATTAAAAAGAAAAGTTAAATGGGGCGGGATGGATATGAAAATTTCACATATCTGCCCTACTCTGCTTAATTTTTTTAATGGGGCAAAGATGAAAATTATTTTAAATAAATAGGATGGGATTGTAATAAAGGTTGTCCGTCTTATGTCCTATTGCCTTCCCTAATCTCATCAAACATTTTGGGATCAAAATTAATCTCAAAGTTAGAATATTTTAATTCTTGTCTCTATTTAAAAAATATATATATATTTGTGACAAAACTAGACAAAGTAACTAATTATATGGATAATGCTTAATTATGAGAAAAAGGTACCGATTATTCTGTTTTTTTTTTTTTTTTTTTTTTTTTTTGCCATTAAAATCAAATAATCATTGTTTTAAGAAATATTTTGTTAAAAAAGATTGAAATGATATCCATATTTGAAAAATAATTTTCGTGTATTAAATATTATATAATAATAATAATAATAATGTAATTTATAATTTTTAAACTGCTAGAAAACTATTGGGTGCATGAATCTGTAAATCACCAAAATATCTACATATATAAAACACAAAATCCACCACAAGGGTCACGATCATCCTTACGATTTTGCATCCAACATGACCATCACAATTAGAACAGTGGACATCAGCCATTTCAGTTTGAGTCATCTGACCTTCATCTTTAACATGAATGGATCAATATAACGTTAGCTGGAGCTTGATTAATTGCCCTTCTTCCTTCAAGCTTCACATTCAAGCCACTGGGCGGTCTCTACTGCACCTGTATGTGACAATCATCATATCCATATATTTTATGAACACATAGAGAAACTCTGCAATTAACAAGAAACAAAGAGGCATACTGTAAACCCCCTCAGGTAGTATGAGTCATTTTCTATTATTTTTATTATATATTTTGCTTGCTACCCCGAGATTGAGCTGCATGAGGCAGCTAGATGGGACTGAAAAGGGAAAGAAAAGAAAGCTGATGATAAAGTAGCCATTCTTGGGCAGCCAAAGAAGGAAAAAGAGGGGCTGAGAGAAGGGGGGTACAGTAGAGCAAAAGGTGGCTGGTTACACACTGTGGCAAAGAGATATTTTTGTTGGCTTCGGGAGCAAGCTACGGGGAAGATATTTTTTCTTGGTGAGGGTTGGAGAGTTTAGAAAGAATGGGGACACGATTTTTGGAGGGGGGAACTATTGGAGAGGAAAAAGAACAAACAGAGGAACGTAGGGAGATATTTTTGGTTTTCTTGGAGAGAAAGGTTGGTTTTGAAAAAAAAACAAAAAAATTGACATGAGAGAGTTTTAAATTGAGTGGAAGAAAGTCTTTACGAAAAAAAAAAAAACAGAGGAAGAGGATTGTAACTCGTGATAAACCAGACAACATTTGCTCAAAGGAGATCGTTCAGGTTTAACTAACTCACACTTTATTCTCCATTTTTGCTTCTTGTGGGTATTTGAATGTTTATTTTGTTCATTTTGATGCTTGGATGTGTTGAGCCTGTTATTCATTTATGTTTGTTTGGTCTCTATTTCATTTGTAATGATTTGCATGGTGCTTATGCCATTGTTCATGTGTTGAAATCACTCAAAACCTCCCACTAGTTTTAACTCTCGTTGATCTTCATGAAAAAGAGCCAAATTTAACTGTGTTACTTCCTCTTATGCATGCTCTGTTTTCCTTCACCGTATCCTCTGTTTCTAGTTTTTTTTTTTGGAATGTTGGGCATCATGTTTGGGTTGGCCGTCTTGATTGGAATGCTTCCAAGAGCTCTCAGGTGAGGAAGATGATGATCATTGATGTCGAATTGATTCGATAGTTTCAGCTGTGAAAAAGTTGTTGAGAGTGTCTTTCGGGCTTAGGATTGATTCTATTGACACCATTACTTAGCGTGAAAGGTACCCTAGGTGCTTTAGGAGTACAGTGCTTGAATGCAAGGCTGTAGTGGCGAGGTCGAGTTGTGCAGGGAAGGCGATGGAGCAATGGAATTCACCAGGCAGTTGAAGCAAAAGAAGGGTTGCCCATCCAAAATGAAACTGTGATGCTAACCTCAATCAGTTATTAGAACTTCATTCTCCAATTTCCAAAGCTTTATGGAATGACTAGCACGACAGCAACTGAAAGCATAGAATTTGAGAGTATATACAAGCTCAAAGTTACAATTGTGCCCACAAACAAACCCATGATAAGAAAGGATGAGTCAAATGTAGTTTTCAGGGCCACTACAGGAAAATGGCGGGCAGTGGTGGTTGAAATTTCTAGAATGCACAAGACAGGTCGTCGAGTGCTTGTTGGTACCACAAGTGTTAAGCAAAGTGACTCATTGTTGTCAGAACAGTTGAATGAAGCTGGAATTCCCCATGAGGTTCTCAAAGAGAAACCAGAGAATGTAGAGAGAGAAGCAGAAATTGTTGCACAGAGTGGTCGTCTTGGGGCAGTTACAATTGCTGCCAATATGGCAGGTCATGGAATAGATATAATTCTTGGTGGTAATGTAGAATTTATGGCAAGGTTGAAGCTTCGCAAGATGCTTATGCCAAGGGTTGTCACGCCAGTGGAAGGAGTTTTTGTATTATTGAAGAAACTTCCACCAAAGAAGATATGGAAAGTGAATGAAAGTCTGTTTCCATGCAAACATGTCACCTCATGTGCCCAACACCAATCCCCCCATGCATGGCCATCCTTGTTTCTCTCACTTATCCACTCCACCTATTACCGCAGCTCACCGTATTCCAAACATTCATACCCATGCCCTTTTGCTCATTCTTGATGCTATACTCTCCATAGTCAACCTACTTTACATCATTACACCTACTGCTAGCTGCTTATTCCGCCAACCATTACCCTTCACCCCCATTCCACCTATACTAACCCATGCCTTCGATACCTATCTCACTGCCTTTACACCCATTTCCATACCCATACATACCACCAATTCTTTCAATACCCATCATGCCCGTCACCATCTTCATACCCACTGCCCACTTCTTCATACCTATTTTCATACCCCCCACATACCATTTCTCTCACTACCCGATCACTACTCAACACTCATTCCTCACACACATGGCCACTCTCATTCTTCCACCTTGCCTATCCATAAGACCTTGTCATTTTTCCATACCCATTCCTTTACACTTTATCAAACCCACCACCCTTTCTATTTATATCCTTCAATACCCATTAAACCCATGCCCCACACGTTTTCATGGCCACACAAACTCTTGCAACTAATCTATTTCTCATCACCACTCTTCATCACCCGTATCACTACATACCCATTTTCTTCCACCTCATTCCACTTCACTCACCACCTTCCTCATCTGCGCAAACCCACCGCTCACCAATACCCGTTTCTCTCTCTAAACACCACATCCATTTCATACCTGCATGCGTGAAGCCCCATACACAAGGCCACCTCCATCCCGCTCCATTTTCAACCTTCATACCCATCTTACCCTCCTTCATGCTTGCCATACCCATTCCTTACCCATTCGTATAACCATATCCATCCCTCCATTTATCACCCGCTACCCCCACACCCCTACCACCATTCTTCAAAAGTCCACTGACCCATTTCTCATCACCACTATCCATCACCCGTCCCATGCATCCCCCATTCGTTCATTTACGTCATTCCACGCGTGCATGGGAGCCATGCAAATCATACCCATTTTTCTCTCACTAACCTACTCATTTGATCCCCCATTCTACTTGATGCATAGAGAAAAGAGAGGGAATGGGAAAATCAGAAAATGGATGTGAAAACATGGAATTTGCATCGATTGCCACGAGAATGTTTATCAACCATGGAGAATGATGATGATACGAAGAGGGGGTGGCAGCTATAGAATTTGAATCCGAAAACGCCATAAAAGGTATCGATAGCTTGAGATATTCCAAAGCCATTCAGCGGTACCATGTGGGTGTTTCGACAATCCCCTAAACGTCTCAGAAAGAAACAGGGATTTAGCATGAGAAATTTGCGGGTTTGTCACATCTAATCAGAGGGGATTTATGAAATTGATTCGTGTAAAAATAAATTTGGTTTTGGTGAGAGCCCAACATTGGTGATGTTTTCTCTAAAAATAAATTTGATTGAATTTTGATATCTGATGATTTCTCACTCTGTTTGGTGGCATGTGTGGTATATTCTATGATCATTTTGGTGCACTAATCACATTTCATGCTAATGCTTTATCAATTTCTGCTGAGGTACGTGTCCTTTCTCACTCTGACCACTCCCTATGCATGTTTCGGTTTTCAGTGTGTGATTATGTTGATAGCACCGATTTCCTTACCAATTGTCATGATTGCTTCATTTTATTAGTAAAGACCCATTTTAGGGGCTTAGAGGGGTGCTACAGTTTTTACCGTACCTTCCCGATAAGTAACCTAACCCCCAAGCCCATATTTGGCACAGACCACCTTTTCCAAATAAGGAGTCGCACTTAGGGTTTTTCTTTCTTATTTTGTTTACCCTTTAAAAATAAAACAAAATTAAGTGGCTACTCCAAGTCATTTTCTTAATCAAAAATCATTTTCAAATAAAAAGTGAGCTCGCCATCGAGTGGAAGCACATAAGCAGAAATGTGGGGTCCACAAAATGGCGACTCCGCTGGGGAGGACTAGAGAGTCAAGCTTGAACTTAAGGTGAAGCAAATGTGGCGTTTGATTGGTCGATTAGTGGGTGCTCACCTCTCTTTGAGCTTCAGTTTGCGTGATTGTTGATTACACATTGAGAGCTCTTGATATCCTTGGATGCATGCTTGGTTATTGTATTCATTTGGGGCATTGACATGTTGATTACGCTAATTGATTATCTTGATTGAGGATCTTGATGTGGAGTTTTTTTCCGTGCTTCATCGCTATATTTGTTTGGGGACATTGACATGTTGATTCACTTGATTGATTGTCTTGCTTGTCTTAGCATAGTGACTTTGATTTTGCCATGTTTGTTCTGCTTACCTCTCATGTATAGATTCACTATTGTATATCATTTGACTTGATGGGTTGATTCTCTAGCTTGTATGTTATCTTGATCATCTTCGAGCATGTTGTCTTTGTCACTATTCGTCTTGATTATCATATTCTCATAGCTTGTATGTAGACATGAGTGATATATCTGTACTTTGCTTAACTGTATGTTGCATGACCGCCCTCCTCTGTATGATTGCATGTCGCTCGTCTGTGTGGGTCGCACATCTATCCCCTTACCTCCAACCCTCTGTTTTCGGTCATTTCTTTCATCTTAGCTCTCACTTTTGCAAGTGTGTGCTTGCTTCTTTGACCGAGCCAGAGGTTAGGAATAGGGTCTAGCGACGGGCTATATCAATGTTTAGAAGCATTCTGGAGGAGACAAACACATTGATGTTGATTAGAGTCCGATCTTTGAAGACCTGTATAGCCCCGAGCTAGGTTTCATGGATATTTATGCGACTAGTGTGTTTCCTCTTTTATTTTAGCTTCATAGGATTTTCAGATGCACCTACCCTCACTATGCACTTTAGTCGACCACTGAGTGTTGAGAGTTCTAAGAGATTTCACTATAGGAAACCCCTTGGGATGTTGAGGTAGTGCATGTGTGGAGGTGATAACCACCTTGCATGGAAGTGCCCCGTCTCTTCAAAGGCGTGTAGAGGGTTGCGTACCATCGAAGGGTACGATCCCTTCTACTAGGGATCCTTTAAATATCACCCCTCTCCTTTTAGAACCACCTTGACCATGTAGGTTGAGCTTTAGATCTTTCAACTGGGATTCCCTCTCTACACATGGGTGCATCTGAAGGCCTTCATAGCCTTTTTGGTTACACTTTGGGTCCAATACTCCCTCATTTGGTCTCCAGTTGAGAGTGCACAAAGATCAATTCGGGTTTGAGTTACAGTCGGACAGTCCTTTTACACTTTGATGCCTTGCTTATTCCAGTTCAGACTAGCATTTCTTCCATGTTTTCCCTGTGCATACCATATCTTGTGTTTCATGCTCTTCAGGATTGGTTCCTCATTTTCAGTGTGGATTTGTCACCTTGGGTTAGAGTAGAGGGGAGCTCAGTTCAATTTTTCAAGAGATCAAGCATAGATCAGCAGACTATCACAATTGACTAGTTCATGGACACCATGACTTCTATTTAGGTATCTTGTGCTTCATGCTCTTCAGGATTGGTTCCTCATTTTCATTGTGGATTTGTCACCTTAGGTCAAAATAGAGAGGAACTCAGTTCGATTTTTTGAGAGATCAGGCATGGATCAACAGACCGTCACAGTTGACTAGTTCATGGACACCACAACTTCTATTTAGGTATCTTGTGCTTCATGCTCTTCAGGATTGGTTCCTCATTTTCAGTGTGGATTTGTCACCTTGGGTCAGAGTAGAGGGAAGCTTAGTTCACTTTTTTGAGAGATCAGACATGGATCAGTGGGTTGTCATAGTTTATCAGTTCATGACCGCTATGGCTTCTATTCAGGAGGCCTTGGCCAGTCTCAAGTAGGAGATAGGTAGTCAACAGAGCAGACAGCCCGTAGTGCAGGATGAAACGTCTTATGATTCACTGCCACCTCCACCACCACCACCTGGTTTGACGGTGTCACAGGCCCTACCCTATATATTACATGGTCATTTTGAGGTTGCCCCTTTTGCAGTAGTCCAGACCATAGTCCTTGAGGATACTCATGCACGTATGGATCATATTGAGCAGTGTATTAGGTAGTTGAGGGTATCTGACAGTTCATCGACTTGGGATGATCTTGATAGTATACCAGTGGCCAGTCTACCGGCCAAGCTCAAGATGCTTGACATGGAAAGGAACACAAGCATTGGTTGTCCCTGTATTCATCTTCGACTTTACAGTATTGTGATGAGGGCCCATGGGTTAGACGAGTCACAGATGATCACCATGTTTCCTTTATCCCTGAGTAGTGCAGCCATACGTTAGTTCGCATCTTTGGAGTCCTCGTGACGTAGGACATGGGATAACCTAGCTTAAGAGTTTCTGTGACAGTTTTCATTTAGTATTGTCATAGATGTGTCGAGGAGAGAGCTTGAGGGTTTCAGACAGAGATCAGATGAATCCATTTCTTCCTTCATTTCCCATTGGCGGGGGAAGATAGCAAGGATTTTTGATAGACCATTACAGAGAGGTGACTCAGTCTTGAGAGTCATCAGAGGATTGATCAGAGATCCTAGAGGAAGTTCAGACCCAATTGGAGCGAACCTTATTTCATTAGAGAGCCGACCCTAGAGGGCGTTGCATGGTTGATGGATCTAGATGGAAACTGATTCTCGGAGCCAACCAACGTGGATTAGCTAAAGAGGTACTATGTTTGAGACCATGGTTGCAGAATGGGTGGCCATCTTTTCAGTTAGCCATATACCCTTTCACTCTTTTGATACACATATTGTTGCTAGCCCATTGAGCCTCGCATGCGCATTACAACCTTTCTTTCTTATCGCCTTGCTCGCATTTTTACATCGGGATGGGGGCCCTTTAGTGTTTGCATGCATTGTTTGGGAGTCTCATGAGTCTTGGACCTACAAGTGCATCTTTCTCTTATTATTTTGCCTACCATCACACTACTGCATTTCATCACATCTCATTGGTCATGTTCTTCATCTCTTCTTCTTTATTCTATCTACTGTTTGTCTTGCTTCGTATTCTCTCCACCCTGAGTGGTGATCCTCCTCAGTTCATTACATGGAGGATAGTCACATCATTTCCACTATCTATCCCATGGACACTGGTTCGGAGATTCTTAGTTTGAGAAAGTCATCTTGTTAAAGAGAGTTTTTGTTACCTTAACACTTGAGAGCGTTTCTATCCATCATTGATATCATTATTTGAGCTTATTTTGTTCATGCTTAGGGTGTGTGCATTTGTATATATGTAAAAAAAAAATAAATAAATAAATAAAAAAAAACAGAAAAAGAGAAAGAAAAAAAAAAAAAACACGTGTGTGTATGTGCATAGTATTCTCCATCATTGGGCATGTATATTGATACTTGAGGGTCGTTTTATTGAGTATGTTTGTTGATGGGAGTTCGTATGTGAGCTTCCCAAGACCCTTTTTTTTCTGTATTTATATTCTCTGTATCGTGTATTTTGAGAGTGAGATGAGTGACCTTCTCTTAAGGACTCTGGGTCATTGTCCTTTCCATCATTACATTCATTGTTGATGTGACTTCACTTCATGTTTGATTTGAGTGGATCATTACTCCTCTTCATGTCATTCACTTCACCATCATCCTCGTTTTTGCTTTTGATTCATCCCCTTTTGTCTTACCCTTGTTCGTACCTTACAGTGACTCGTTTCAGGTTTGATATTTCCTCTGCATCATTCTTGCGATCTCATTATCAGCTTGATTTGCTTCATCGTCTCATTATTGATATTATATTCACATTAGGCACCCTCAGGTCCATGACTCACGAGTTTTTCTATACATGTTGCATTTTATACATGAGGGCATGGGTTTTTTATCATTGGGTATTTGGGCCTAGTTTCCCTTCGTTTCTATCACCCTATCACCCTATCACCCAAGCCTATGTTACGTCCCGTGTCTTAAGACCACCCTGAGGCCATAGGATCAGATGTCATCTTCGACAGCCCCTACTCGGACAGGTATTTGAGATTTGGTTGATATTTAGATGTCATCATGCTTCCTCTTCTGAGAGACGCCCTTTTTTATGTTCGAATTCGATTCAGTTGTGGATTTGGATTACCAGGATCACACATTCGATGATGGATGATTTGAGGTCATTTGATTTTCTGATCTACCACACATTTGATGCCATACTGGGGTATATTCCATTTCGGTTGAGATTCGTAGATTTTCATGGAGTTGCATGCTCATCCCTGTTTACGAGGATTACACATTTGATGATGGATGACTTGATGTTGTTCGATTTTTTGATTTACCATACATCTATGCCATACTGGGGCATATTTCCCTTTCGATTGAGAGTTATAGATCTTCATGGAGCTACGTAGTCACTCCCACTTACGGGATGCACACCGAGACGAGGACTTGTTCGTTATTTTATCATGATCCTTCGGTGGAGTCCTTTTTGAGTCATTCGATCAGACTCATTTTTTTTTGGAATTTAGATGTCGTCATATTTCTCATTTGGGATATGTCTCTTTTGATACGTGGGTTCGATTCAGTCGTGGATATGGATGATCGGGATTACACATTTGATGATAGATGACTTGATGTTGTTCGATTTTTTGATTTACCATACATCTATTCCATACTGGGGCATATTTCTCTTTCGGTTGAGATTTACAGATCCTTATGGAGTCGCACGATCGTCCCCACCTGTGAGATACACACCGATGTGATGACCTGCTTCCTATCTTATCATGATCCCTCAGTGGAGCCTCTTTTGAGTCGCCCAGCCAGGCTCACATTTTTGGGCATCCAGATGTCATCCTGCTCATTCTTCTGGGAGACGCCTTATTTGATTATTGGACCGATTCAGTCGTGGATATGGATAATCAGGATTACACATTTGATGATGGATGATTTCATGTCATCTGATTTCCGACCTACCATATATCTGATGCCATATTGGGGCATATTTCTGTTCCGATTGAGATTTGCAGGTTTCATGGAGCTACATGCTCATCTCCACTCACGAGATACACGTCGAGACGATGACGTGTTCATTATCTTACCATGATCCACCCATGGAGTCTCTCCAGAGCCATCTAGTCAGGCCCGTACTTTTCGACGTTTGGTTGTCATCATGTTTCTCCTTTTGGGGTACGCCTCTTTGATCTGTGGGTCTGATTTAGTTGTGGATTCAGATGACGAGGATCGCGCTCCTAACGATAGATGACTTGAGGCCATTTGATTTTTCCGACCTATCATAGACCTGATTCCATACTTGGGCATATTTCCTATTCGGTTGAGACTTGTAGATCTTCATCGATTTGCATGATCATCCCCAGTTATGAGCTACCCACCGAGCTGATGGGTTGACTCCATTTTGCCTTGTTTCTTCGGTAGAACCTTTCTTGAGACATTCGATCAAGCCTATACTTTCTGTTGTTGTCATGATTATAGGATGTGATTATCTCAGGTGCATAGACTCCCACTTCATCATTTCAGTGGAGTACAGGTCGGATCTCCTATACGTCCCCATTGAGTCATTCTCGAGTTATTAGGACAGATCGGATGCCCTAGTTGCTATACTGGGGCATATTCCCCCCTTTCAGCTGTGGGGATGATTGTTTTCTCATAGACTTGTTACAGTCCACATTACTCAGTCGAGGGATGTTTATTCATATTGATGGCCACAGTCTCGATGATGTTTGCCGAGATGAGCTTTCAACAAAGCACGAACTCAGGGTTTGACTGTCTTACTATCCATGACTCTTCAGTAGATTGAGATCGTAGTAGTTACCTTAGTAGGCTATTCTCTTGTGACTCTCCAGTGGATCATTCCATTGATATGAAGATGGATTCCTCCGGCAGAGCATCTCGAGTCAGAGGCATCCAAATTGTTATGACGCTTCATCAGGCCTCGTGTTTTAGTTAGATGGGTTGTGAGACTATGTTTATATTTGATTTTAGCGTTCCGACTCGCTAGTAGAGCATCATTTGAGACTCATGGAGTCTCTTTCAGGCCATTTCCGTGGATTAAGAGTTGTACCATCACGTTACACTGGGGCATATCCCCCCCTCATTATCTCCTTGCATTTTCAGTTCAACATTCAGGGTCGTCATGTTTATTTTCTGTTTGACATTCATAGTTGCATTTTTAGTTTGGCGTTCAGAGCCGCATCTTCAGTTTGGCATTCAGAGCCATGGTTTTAGTTCATCATTCAGAGTCATCATGTCACACTTTCGTTTCGGCGTTCAGAGCCACATCTTCAGTTTGGTGTTCAAAGCCATCGTTCATTTCCAGTTCAGCCTTCAGAGTCGTCACGTCACACTTTCAGTTTAGTGTTCAGAGCCATCATCATTTCTCAGTTTCGGCGTTCAAAGCCACCATCGCATTTTTAATTTGACATTTAGAGTCGCATTTTCAGTTTTGACATTCAAAGCCATCATCATCACATTTTCAGTTTGATGTTCAAAGTCGAATTTTCAATTTCGGCGTTCAGAGCCGTCATCGTTGCATTTTCAATTTCGGCATTCAGAGCCGTCATCGTTGCATTTTCAGTTTCGGCGTTTAGAGTCATCATCGCTTATCAGTTCCGAGTCATCATCGCTTTTTTTAGTTTTGGCTTTCAGAGCCATCATCGCGTTTTCATTTTGACGTTCAAAGTTGCTTATCAGTTCCGGTGTCCAGAGCCATCATCGCTTCTCAGCTTTGGCGTTTAAAGCCATCATCGCTTCTCAGTTTTGGAGTTCAAAGCCACCACCACTTCTCAGTTTCGCCATTCAGAGCCACCTTCGCTTCTCAGTTTCAGTGTTCAGAGTCATCATCATCGTTGATTACTACTCAAAAAGTGCTATTTCATAGCTTGTAATTAACTCTTTTAAACACTCTTGAGTAGTAATTATTTCCTTTTAACTCAATTGGCATGTTAGGGACCCTTGCAATCGTTTCTAACCAAATTGTGTTAAGTTTTGGTGTTTTTGATAGCTTTTAGCTACACCAAAGAAATCCGAGAATGAGGGAGATCTTTATATAGTTCATGGCAAGGCTTTTGGAAGCTCAAATTCATGAAGAACCAAGCTTTGGAGCCTCATAGTCCTTTGCCATAATCGGGTGAAGTATGCAAGGAAAGAGCAACAGAGAGAGGAAAAACAGAGTGAAGAAAACAGAGCATGCCAGCTGCAGTCTTCCTTCCCACTTTTGGAGCACTTCCCGAAGTCCATTTTCTGCATGCTATATACCGATGGAAAGCTCTTGAAGTCAAGAATCCAACGCTTCAAACCGTGTACGATTTGGACCTGAAATAAGGAAGATATGGCCTTCGGAAGACAACTGTGTCAAGCTGAAGGACAATTTCGCACCTTGCGAAATTGGAACTTCAACGTGCGAAATTGAAGTCTGCCATGCGAAGTGGAAATGGATGGCAGCTGTGCATTCTCGGTGAAGTCCAACATGCGAAAGTGATTTTGCAACTTGCGAACTTGGAGCGAACTTGGAGCTCAACGTGCGAAAATGGAATCCAAGTTGCGAAATCAACTTGCGAAATTTTCGCAAGTCACCATGCAACGTGCGAAAATGGGATATTTGTGCACCGACTCTTTTTCTTCAGATATTTTTGTATAATTTTCCATTCTTCTCCTTGTAATCCACCAATCATAGCATTACTTGGCTAGGAAGGTTGGAAAAACTTCCTTATATATGTTCTCTTGCACCCGATGTAAAATCATGTATCATGTAGATATAGAATCGTCAATATATTATACAGAGCACTTGCTCTGCTTTTTCCTTCTCGTCTTTGTTTTCTCTTTCATTTTCTTTCTAGCAAATCAAACTCTGAGATGTTTTCTCAGAGGATGAGAGGCTAGACTTTTTGTCTCTTGGGTGAAGGAAGCTAAGTAAGGTGCCGGCTACATAAGCGTGAGTTTTTGTTGTTTCCATTTTTAATGAAAAGAAAGTGTGACCCGTTAATGATTTCTATCTTTTTAGTTTAACTTAAAACGCCTTTGAATCACCTGGGCCAACACTTGGTAAGGCAAGTGGTCTCCGTCCATGGAGATGCACTAGTTTATCTCTTGCGAGCCTTTGGGAGGTGATTCAGAGGTAGGATTTTCTAGACCAGCCAACACTTGGTAAGCTTTTGGACTCCAAGGAGACATCCATTAGTTATCTCTTGCGAGCTTTTGAAGGATAATCCAAGGTTAAAGATCCCCTTGAATGGCAAGTGCTAGGTGAGAGGCACGAGCCATTGCAAGATGGATCAGTGAGAGGGATTTAGTGTTGAAACCATTAATGGTAAGCATCTGTACCACACCGGTTCGGGAAATAACTATATGTTAAATCCCCAATACGAGGAAAAGAAACAAGTGACCGGAATCTCCTCTTTTGTAGATGGCACCTGATCCTAGTGACCTGAAATCCCAAGAAACATCTTTTCTTCCTAGTTAAAATCAGTTACTTTAGTTTTGGTTAGCTTAAAACCATTTGTTTTCATGCAAGTTTATGTTTTCTTTTAAAGCTAACCTTGAAATGAAAAAGCACCAATTCATCTTTGAGTTAATATCAATTGCGAAGTGAAAACCCATCTCTGTGGACGATCCTAGAGCCACTATACTATGCTAGCTAGTGCTACCCTGGTATATGGTGAAATAGGTTTATAAATTTTGTTGATAACTCCCGTCTGAGGATTGAAATCAAAGCACATCAGTTGATTGATCTGAATCAATCAGAACACCAATTGGGGACGAATCAATCGTTTCTCACTTTCGGCGTTCAGAGCCATCATTGCTTCTCAGTTTCGGCGTTTAGAGTCATCGTCGCTTTTTTTTTTTTTTTAGTTTCGGCGTTCAGAGCCATCATCACTTTTTCAGTTCAGCATTCAGAGCCATCATTGCTTCTCAGTTTCGGCGTTTAGAGCCATTATTGCATTTTCAGTTTGGTGTTCAGAGCCATCATTGCTTCTCAGTTTCCGCGTTCAGAGCCATTATTGCATTTTCAGTTTGGCCTTCAGAGCCATCATCGCTTCTCAGTTTCGCGTTCAGAGCCATCATCACATTTTCAGTTTCGGCGTTCAGAGCCATCATTGCTTCTTAGTTTTGGCATTTAGAGCCATCATTGCTTCTCAGTTTTGGCGTTCAGAGCCATCATTGCATTTTCAGTTCGGCGTTTAGAGCCATAATCGCTTCTCAGTTTTGGCGTTCAGAGCCATCATTGCATTTTCAATTTTGGCATTCAGAGCCATCATTGTACTTTTAGTTTCGGCGTTCAGAGCCATCATCATACTTTTAGTTTCAGCATTTAGAGCCATCATCACACTTTCAGTCTCGGCGTTCAGAGCCATCATTGCATTTTCAATTTTGGCATTCAGAGCCATCATTGTACTTTCAGTTTCGGTGTTCAAAGCCATCATCATACTTTTAGTTTCGGCATTCAGAGCCATCATCGCACTTTCAGTCTCGGCGTTTAGAGTCATCATTGCATTTTCAGTTCGGTGTTCAAAGCCATTATTGCTTCTCAGTTTCGGCGTTTAGAGCCATCATCGCACTTACAGTTTCGGCGTTCAGAGCCATCATCGTTTATCAATTTCGGCGTTCAGAGCCATTATCGCTTCTCAGTTTCGGCATTCAAAGCCATCATCATCGCATTCTCAATTTCGACGTTCAGAGTCATCCTTCTCAGTTTGACACTTAGAGGTGTCAGTTTTCAGTTTTGGCGTTCAGTGCCACCATCTTCCTTTAGTTATAGCATTCAGAGCCGGTGTGCATGCTCATTCTGACATTTTGAGTCACCATCATTCCTCCTTCCTAACGTCTAGAGTCATTTTTCCCCAGGCTTATCACTTAGAGTCGTAGCTGCAAGCATTCTGCATCTTACCTTCATGGTTTTGTCCTCGTCCTTGGTCTTGCCTCACCTCGTTACCTTGTGCTTATCGCTTATTCATCATGTTCTTCTAGACTTCCCCTTCTCCTGCACATGACATAGTCATTTGGGTTCACGTCTCATATTTCGGTCATGTTGTTAGGCACCCTACACTTAGCATTCCCATGTGGTTTACATAGGGCAATCTCTTTTGAACATATACTTTCCTTTACTCCAGGGTGGTTCGACCGTTACTCATCTTTGATATTACTTTTGAAGATGTCTTAGAGTTTGGATCCCTAGTACAACTTTGGGAGCACTCTAAGGGCTGCTTTCCTCCTAGGATTTTGGAGCTTTGAGCGAGCTTGTGTTTTACTTATGTACCTTTTGGGGGTCTTTCTTTGTTCTTCGATAGAGTTCACTTCATTCCTCTCACTTTTCACACTTTCTTTTCACTCTCGTGTTCATATTCCTTGCACTGGTAAACTCTACCGAAGAGGGGCATATTTGTAGACCCCTTCAGGTAGTATGGGTCATTTTCTATTATTTTTATTATATATTTTGCTTGCCACCTCGAGATTGAGCAGCATGAGGTGGCTAGATGGGACTGAAAAGTGAAAGAGAAGAAAGTTGATGATAAATTAGCCGTTCTTGGGCAGCCAAAGAAGGAAAAAGAGGGGTTGAGCAGAAGGGGGGTACAGCAAAGCAAAAGGTGGCTGGTTGCAGACTGTGGCAAAGAGATATTTTTGTTGGCTTCAAGAGCAAGCTACGAAGGAGATATTTTCTTGGTGAGGGGTGGAGAGTTTAGAGAGAATGAGGAAATGATTTTTAGAGGGGGGAACTATTGGAGAGGAAAAGAAAAAAGAAAAAAGAAAAAACAAAGGAGCGTAGGGAGATATTTTTGGTTTTCTTGGAGAGAAAGACTGGTTTTGAAAAAAAAAAAAAGGACATGAGAGAGTTTTAAACTGAGTGGAAGAGAGTCTTTACAAAAAAAAAAAATAGAGGAAGAGGATTGTAACTCGTGATAAACCAGACAACATTTGCTCAAAGGAGATCGATCAGGTTTAACTAACTCACACTTTATTCTCCATTTTTTCACAGTCATGTCATGCTCCTTGTGGGTATTTGAATGTTTATTTTGTTCATTTTGATACTTGGATGTGTTGAGCCTATTATTCATTTATGTTTGTTTGGTCTCTGTTTCATTTGTAATGATTTGCATGGTGCTTATGCCATTGTTCATGTGTTGAAGTTGCTCAAAACCTCCCACCAGTTTTAACTCTCATTGATCTTCATGAAAAAGAGCCAGATTTAACTCTATCATTTCCTCTTGTACATGCTCTGTTTTCCTTCATCGTTTCCTCTATTTCTAGTTTTTTTTTTTTTTGGAATGTTGGGCATCATGTTTAGGCTGGCCGTCTTGATCGGAATGCTTCTAAGAGCTCTTAGGTGAGGAAGATGATGATCATTGATGTCGAATTGATTCGATAGTTTCAGTAGTGAAAAAGTTGTTGAGAGTGTCTTCTGGGCTCAAGATTGATTATGTTGACACCATTACTATGCGTGAAGGGTACCCCAGGTGCTTCAGGAGTACAATGCTTGAATGCAAGGTCGTAGTGGCGTGGTCGAGTTATGCAGGGAAGGCGATGGAGAAATGGACTTCACAAGGCAGTTGAAGCAAAAGAAGGGTTGCCCATTCAAAATGAAACTGCGATGCTAACCTCAATCAGTTATCAAAACTTCATTCTCCAGTTTCCAAAGCTTTGTGGAATGACTGGCGCCGCAGCAACTGAAAGCACAGAATTTGAGAGTATATACAAGCTCAAAGTTACAATTGTGCCCACAAACAAACCCATGATAAGAAAGGATGAGTCAGATGTAGTTTTCAGGGCTACTACAGGAAAATGGCGGGCAGTGGTGGTTGAAATTTCTAGAATGCACAAGACAGGTCATCCAGTGCTTGTTGGCACCACAAGTGTTGAGCAAAGTGACTCATTGTTGTCAGAACAGTTGAATGAAGTTGGAATTCCCCATGAGGTTCTCAATGCGAAACCAGAGAATGTAGAGAGAGAAGCAGAAATTGTTGCACAAAGTGGTCGTCTTGGGGCAGTTACAATTGCTGCCAATATGGCAGGTCGTGGAATAGATATAATTCTTGGTGGTAATGCAGAATTTATGGCAACGTTGAAGCTTCGCGAGATGCTTATGCCAAGGGTTGTCATGCCAGTGGAAGGAGTTTTTGTATCACTGAAGAAACTTCTACCAAAGAAGATATAGAAAGTGAATGAAAGTTTGTTTCCATGCAAACACGTCACCTCACGTGCCCAACACCAATCCCTCCCATGCATGACCATCCTTGTTTCTCTCACTTATCCACTACACCTATTGTCGTAGCTCACCGTATTCCAAACATTCATACCCATTCCTTTCTGCTCATTCTTGATGCTATACTCTCCACAGTCAACCTACTTTGCATCATTACACCCACTACCAGCTGCTTATTCCGCCAACCATTACCCTTCACCCCCATTCCACCTATACTAACCCATGCCTTCGATACCCATCTCACTACCTTCACACCCATTTCCATACTGATTACTACCCAAAAAGTGCTTTTTTACACCTTTAAGTCATTATGTTTTAAGCACTTTTGTGTAGTAGTTCTCCATCTTTATTCCAATTGGCATGTTAAGGACCTAGCAATGACTTCTAATCATATTTGTGGCTAGTTTTAGTGTTTTGACAGCTTTTTGGATCATTAAGACAAGCCAAGTAAAGGAGAGAAGTAAAGAGGAAAATCAAGCAAAGAGGAAAACAGAGTGAAGCTGAAACAGAGGACTGCAGCTGCAGTCTTCCTTCACACGTTTGGAGCACTTCCCGAAGTCCATTTTTTGCATGCTATATACCGTTGGAAAGATCTGGAAGTCAAGAATCCAAAGCTTCAAACCGTGTACGATTTAGAGCTGAAATGAGGAAGATATGGCCTTCGGAAGATAACTGTGTTAAGCTGAGAGAGAATTTCGCACCAGCTTCGCACAAGCCCATGCAAGTGCGAATTTCGCACCAGCTTCGCACCAGCTTCGCACCAGCTTCACACCAGCTTCGCACAGCCCATGCGTGGTGCGAATTTTCCTCTGTTCTGTCGACTCCACTTTAGATCTTTTCTTTTGTATTTTTTTTATGTAAATTCCTTTCCTATCCTTGTAACTAGCCAATTACAAGCTTGGCTTTTGTAAAGACTATAAGAGGGGTGGTAATCACCTCTCGGATGATGTTATGCTATGTGATGTTTCGCACTTAGAAAAATCCAGAGCTCTCTTGTTTTCCTTTTCTCTCTACTATTTTCTTTTTCTTGGAAGCCAAACAACCTCTGAGGATGTTTTCCCAGAGGATGAAAGGCTAAACTTTTAGTTTCTTGGAGTGAAGGAAGCTAGGTGAAAAGTCCAGATGCAAAGGTAGAAAACTCTCGTGCCTTAAATACAGGTAGTTGGAGTTCATAAATGGCTTTTAAATCTAAAGTTTTGCTTTAACTCCCTTAGAATCACTTTGAATGGCCAATACATGGTAAGCTTCAGGTCTCTGTGGATGCTTATTGCTAGATCCATATCAGTCCATTAGTTATCATGTACGAGCCATTGGAAAGTGGCTCAAGGTGAAGACCCATAGTGTTTAAAGCCATAAATGGAACTTGACTACCATTTCTATTGATTTTGCATGGATTAAATCTTCATTGTTAAACCTATACCGGTTTGGGAAATAACTATAGGTTAAATCCCTAATGCGAGGAGAAAAATCCGGAATTTTCCACTTTGCATTCTGAACTTGATCCTAGCAACCCTTAGCTCCGGGAGACTTTCTTTCTTCCATTTTTACTTAGTTATATGTTAGTTTAGTTTCAAACACCACTTTCAAAACGAATTTTATTTTCTTTTAAACTTTAAGTTTTTGGCAAAGGAAATCATCAGATTCAATTTCTAATCTTGAGTCTATCACTGGTAGAGTGAAAACCCATCCTAGAGTTCGACCCTAGAACTGCTATACTATAGTAGCTTTGCTACGCCAGTATGAGGTCATAGGTTTTATAAATGTTTTTGATTAAAAGACCCGACTGGGCTCCAGCGAATCAAATGGCGTCGTTGCTGGGGATGGTGCCACAATGCAGTGATACAACCTTTTAGAGGCTACTTGTGATTTTCATCACAAGTTTGGTGAATTCCTTTTTCACTAACTTCATTTCCTTTCTTTTAATTGTAGAATTCCTTTTGTTTTCTTTCTAACCTTAACTTTCTTCTAGTTTTCTTTTGTTTTTGTTGTCTTTGTTTTGTTTTCAGGGAAGTTGTAACTTGTGCATGCCCTATTGGATTCGAGACCAAGAGGGAAGATTAGTAAGGATTGAGAATCCTCAAGACACAGAGTTGAATACTGTGTAAACATCATGGACCCTCCACAAGAGGATCAGAATTCTCAACACGGTCAAGGGGGTAATCCAAATGCATATCTATCCATGAGGGATAGAATGCACCCACCAAGGATGAGTGCACCCTCATGCATCATACCCCCTCTTGAGCAGCTGATTATAAGGCCCCATATTGTGCCCCTTCTACCAAACTTCCATGGAATGGAGAGTGAGAATCCATATGCCCACATCAAGGAGTTTGAGGAGGTGTGCAATACCTTTAGAGAGGGAGGAGCTTCAATAGACTTGATGAGACTCAAGCTATTCCCTTTTACTTTGAAGGACAAGGCAAAAATATGGCTTAACTCTTTAAGGCCAAGGAGCATAAGGAATTGGGTTGATCTTCAGGCCGAATTTTTGAAGAAATTTTTCCCCACCCATAGGACCAATGGGTTGAAGAGACAAATCTCAAACTTTTCTGTAAAAGAAAATGAGAAGTTCCATGAATGTTGGGAAAGGTATATGGAGGCCATCAATGCTTGTCCTCATCATGGCTTTGATACATGGCTCTTGGTGAGCTATTTTTATGATGGGATGTCTTCCTCCATGAAGCAAATTCTTGAAACCATGTGTGGGGGAGATTTTATGAGTAAGAATCCGGAAGAAGCCATGGACTTTTTAAGTTATGTATCTGAGGTAACAAGAGGATGGGATGAGCCCAACTCAAGGGAAATGGGAAGGATGAAAGCTCCTGTAAATCCAAAGGGTGGAATGTACATGTTAAGTGAGGACATGGACATGAAAGCTAAGGTGGCAACAATAGCAAGGAGGTTGGAAGAACTTGAGTTGAAAAAGATGCATGAACTCCAAGCCACTTCCGAGACACAAGCCCATGTCATGCCATGCACCATTTGCCAATCATGTGATCATGTGGTAGATGAGTGCCCAACCATGCCAGCTGTGAGGGAGATGTTAGGTGATCAAGCCAATGTTGTGGGGCAATTTAGGCCCACCAACAATGTACCTTATGGAAACACCTATAATTCAAGCTGGAGAAACCATCCAAATTTTTCTTGGAAACCAAGGCCAACTCCATACCAACCACAAGCCCAAACCCAAGCACCTCAACAAACTTCTTCAGTGGAGCAAGCCATTGTGAACCTAAGTAAAGTCATGGGTGACTTTGTGAGTGAACAAAAGGCAATCAACTCCCAATTGCACCAAAAGATTGAAAATGTTGAGAGTTCTCAAATTAAGAGAATGGAGGGGATGCAAAATGATCTATCTCAGAAGATAGATAATATTCAATACTCCATCTCTAAGCTTACCAACCTCAACACAGTGAATGAGAGAGGAAAGTTCCCCTCTCAACCAAGCCAAAATCCAAAGGGTGTTCATGAAGTTGAAACCCAAGATGGGGAGTCTTCAACGTTAAGGGAGGTCAAAGCTGTGATCACCTTGAGGAGTGGAAAGGAGGTTGATCAACCCGTGCCTAAGGTGAGGCAAGATGAGGAACTCATGTCAAGAAGAACCTTGGTTAAAGAGAGCAATAACCAAGAAGAGGAGAGTGGGAAGAAAAATGCATCTAAATCAAGCATTGAAGAAGAGCCAAGGATAGTGATTAAAGAGGATATGATGAAGAAACATATGCCTCCCCCTTTTCCTCAAGCTTTACATGGAAAGAAGGGAGTCAAGAATTCATCAGAAATTCTTGAAGTCTGGAGACAAGTGAAGGTGAATATACCCTTACTTTATATGATCAAGCAAGTCCCCACATATGCAAAGTTTTTAAAGGACTTGTGCACGGTCAAGAGAGGGTTACATGTAACAAAGAATGCATTCCTCACTGAGCAAGTAAGTGCCATCATCCAGAGTAAGTCTCCAGTTAAGTACAAAGATCCGGGATGTCCCACCATTTCAGTCAACATTGGAGGGGCACTTGTGGAGAAGGCTTTACTAGACTTGGGGGCAAGTGTGAATTTGCTCCCATACTCTGTGTACAAGCAACTGGGACTTGGAGGATTGAAGCCCACAACCATCACTCTCTCCTTAGCTGATAGCTCAGTCACAATCCCAAGGGGGGTGATAGAGGATGTTCTAGTTCAAGTGGACAAATTCTACTATCCCGTGGATTTTGTGGTGCTTGATACTGATCCTACTGTTAAGGAAGCAAATATGTGCCAATCATCCTTGGGAGACCTTTCCTAGCTACCTTCAATGCCATCATCAATTGTAGAAATGGGGTGATGCAGCTCACATTTGGAAACATGACCTTGGAATTAAACATATTCCACCTATGCAAGAGGCATCTTCACCCCGAAGAGGAAGAAGGATTGGAGGAGGTGTGCTTAATCAACACCTTGGTTGAAGAGCATTGTGACAAGAGTTTAGAAAAGAGCTTGAACAAAAGCCTTGGAGTGCTTGAAGAAGGGTTATCTGAACCCTCTGATGAATTAGCCATCATGTCTCCTTGGAGGAGACGGGAAGAGATCTTACCACTGTTCAATAAGGAGGACTCACAAGGAGCAGCTATGGAGGACCCTCCAAAGCTTGTTTTGAAGCCACTTCCTGTTGATTTAAAGTATGCATATTTGGAAGAAGATGAGAAATGTCCAGTGGTGATTTCTTCAACTCTTACTGGTGATCAAGAGGATAGTCTTTTGGGAGTCCTCAGAGAATGCAAGAAAGCCATTGGATGGCAAATTTCTGATCTGAAAGGGATTAGCCCTTTGGTGTGCACCCACCATATTTATATGGAGGAAGATGCAAAACCAGTGAGGCAACCCCAGAGGAGGTTGAATCCTCACATGCAAGAGGTGGTGAGGGGTGAAGTTCTAAAGCTACTTCAAGCAGGGATCATATATCCCATTTCAGATAGCTTGTAGGTGAGCCCCACCCAAGTAGTCCCAAAGAAATCTGGAATTACTGTGATCCAGAATGAAAAAGGGGAGGAAGTCTCTACACGTCTTACCTCAGGATGGAGGGTGTGTATAGACTACAGGAGGTTGAATTCAGTGACTAGGAAGGACCATTTCCCATTGCCTTTCATGGACCAAGTCCTTGAGAGAGTCTCAGAGCATCCTTTCTACTGTTTTTTGGATGGTTACTCGGGGTACTTCCAAATAGAGATTGATTTGGAAGATCAAGAAAAGACAACTTTCACTTGCCCCTTTGGTACTTTTGCCTATAGGAGGATGCCATTTGGTCTATGTAATACTCCTGCAACTTTCCAAAGATATATGCTCAGCATCTTCAGTGATATGGTGGAACGCATCATGGAAGTCTTCATGGATGACATCACTGTATATGGAAGTTCTTATGAGGAGTGTTTGTTGCATTTAGAAGCGGTTCTCCAAAGATGTATTGAGAAAGACCTAGTGCTAAATTGGGAGAAGTGTCATTTTATGGTACAACAAGGAATTGTCTTAAGACATATAATCTCCAAGAATGGCATTGAGGTAGATAAGGCAAAGGTGGAGCTAATTGTTAAGTTGCCACCTCCCACAAATGTTAAAGGAATTAGGCAATTCCTAGGACATGTCGGGTTCTATAGGAGGTTCATTAAGGATTTCTCAAAAATCTCAAAACCTCTTTGTGAGCTCTTGGTAAAGGATGTCAAGTTTGTGTGGGATGAGAAATGTCAGAAGAGTTTTGAGGAACTGAAGAAATTCCTCACAACTGCACCAATAGTGAGAGCCCCAAACTGGAAATTACCTTTTGAGGTAATGTGTGATGCAAGTGATTTTGCTATGGGGGCTGTTTTGGGGCAAAGAGAAGATGGAAAGCCCTATGTGATTTATTATGCAAGCAAAACTTTGAACGAGGCTCAAAGGAACTACACAACTACTGAGAAGGAGTTGTTGGCAGTAGTTTTTGCCTTGGATAAGTTTCGTCCCTATTTGGTAGGGTCCTTTATAGTGGTGTTCACTGATCATTCCGCTTTGAAGTACTTGCTAACCAAGCAAGATGCCAAGGCAAGATTGATAAGGTGGATCCTTTTGCTCCAAGAATTCAATCTCCAAATCCGGGATAAAAAGGGAGTAGAAAATGTGGTAGCTGACCACTTGTCAAGGCTTGTGATAGCACATGACTCACATGGTCTACCTATCAATGATGACTTCACTGAGGAGTCTCTCATGTCAATAGAGGTAGCTCCATGGTATTCTCACATTGCAAATTACTTGGTTACTGGAGGAGTTCCAAGTGAGTGGAGTGCCCAAGACAAGAGGCATTTCTTTGCTAAGATCCATGCTTATTATTGGGAGGAGCCTTTTCTCTTCAAGTATTGTGCGGATCAAATCATAAGAAAATGTGTTCCTGAACGAGAGCAATCAGGAATTCTTTCCCATTGCCATGATAGTGCATGTGGAGGTCATTTTGCCTCCCAAAAAACAGCTATGAAAGTGATCCAATCAGGTTTTTGGTGGCCCTCTCTTTTCAAGGATGCCCACTCTATGTGCAAGGGATGTGATCGGTGTCAAAGGCTTGGGAAGCTAACACGCCGGAATATGATGCCCTTGAACCCCATCTTGATAGTGGATGTCTTTGATGTTTGGGGGATAGACTTCATGGGACCATTTCCAATGTCGTTTGGACACTCCCACATTTTGGTGGGAGTGGATTATGTCTCTAAGTGGGTAGAAGCAATCCCATGTAGGAGCAATGATCATAAAGTGGTTCTCAAATTTCTCAAGGAGAACATCTTTTCAAGGTTTGGAGTGCCTAAGGCCATTATAAGTGATGGAGGAACCCACTTTTGCAATAAGCCTTTTGAGACTCTTCTAGCCAAATATGGGGTCAAGCACAAGGTAGCTACACCTTATCACCCTCAAACAAGTGGCCAAGTTGAGTTAGCCAACCGGGAAATCAAGAATATACTGATGAAGGTGGTGAATGTGAATAGGAAGGATTGGTCTATTAAGCTCCTGGATTCCTTATGGGCTTATAGGACCGCTTACAAGACCATTCTGGGAATGTCTCCTTATCGCCTTGTTTATGGCAAAGCGTGCCATCTTCCAGTGGAGATTGAATATAAAGCATGGTGGGCAATTAAGAAGCTCAACATGGATTTGACAAGAGCTGGGTTGAAAAGATGTTTGGATTTGAATGAATTGGAGGAAATGAGGAATGATGCTTACCTCGATTCCAAAATTGCAAAGGAGAGGTTGAAAAAATGGCATGATCAGTTGGTAAATCAGAAGAATTTTGCCAAGGGGCAAAGAGTCTTGCTTTATGACTCTAAGCTTCATCTTTTTCCGGGAAAATTGAAATCAAGGTGAACGGGTCCTTTCATAATTCATGATGTGCAACCAAATGGAGTAGTGGAACTACTCAACTTCAATAGCACTCGAACTTTCAAAGTGAATGGGCATCGTCTCAAGCCCTATATGGAATCATTTTCCCAAGACAAGGAGGAATTCATCCTCCTTGATCCACCTCCAACATGAAAAAACTTGGTTCATGATTGAACTTAGTCTCTTCAAAGACTAAAAAGTTCATCCTCTTTTTGTTTTCTTTTAAGTTGATTTTAGTTTAATCTAGTGTTTTTCTTGTGTTTATGCATGTTTTGTGATTACTACTCAAAAAGTGCTATTTCATAGCTTGTAATTAACTCTTTGAACTCTCTTGAGTAGTAATTATCACCTTTTAACTCAATTGACATGTTAAGGGCCTTTGCAATTGTTTCTAATCAAATTGTGTTAAGTTTTGGTGTTTTTGATAGCTTTTTGCTCACCAAAGCAATGTAAGAATGAGGGAGATTTGTATATAGTTCATGGCAAGGCTTTTGGAAGCTCAAATTCATGAAGAACCAAGCTTTGGAGCCTCATAGTCCTTTGCCACAGTCGGGTAAAGTATGCAAGGAAAGAACAAAGGAGAGAGAAAAACAGAGTGAAGAAAACAGAGCATGGAAGCTGCAGTCTTCCTTCCCACTTTTGGAGCACTTCCCGAAGTCCATTTTCTGCATACTATATACCGTTGGAAAGATCTGGAAGTCAAGAATCCAACGCTTTAAACCGTGTGCGATTTGGAGCTGAAATGAGGAAGATATGGCTTTCGGAAGACAACTGCATCCAGCTGAGGGACAATTTCGCACCTTGCGAAATTGGAACTCCAACGTGCGAAATTGAAGCCTGCCGTGCGAAGTGGAAATGGATGGCAGCTGTGCATTCTCGGTGAAGCCCAACATGCGAAAGTGATTTAGCAACTTGCCAACTTGAAGTCCAACGTGCGAAAGTGGATTTCAACATGCGAAATTTTCGCAAGTCACCATGCAACATGCGAAATTGGGATATTTTTGCACCGACTCTTTTAGATCTTTTCTTCAGATATTTTTGTATAATTTTCCATTCTTCTCCTTGTAATCCACCAATCATAGCATTACTTGGCTAGGAAGGTTGGAAAAACTTCCCTATATATGTTCTCTTGCACCCGATGTAAAATCATGTAGATATAGAATCGATCAATATATTATACAGAGCACTTGCTCTGCTTTTTCCTTCTCGTCTTTGTTTTCTCTTTCATTTTCTTTCTAGCCAAACATCCTCTGAGGATGTTTCCTCAGAGGATGAGAGGCTAGACTTTTTGTCTCTTGGGTAAAGGAAGCTAGGTAAGGTGCCGGCATGCATAAGTGTGAGTTTTTGTTGTTTCCATTTTTAATGAAGAGAAAGTGTGACCCGTTTATGGTTTTTATCTTTTTAGTTTAACTTAAAACGCCTTTGAATCACCTGGGCCAACACTTGGTAAGGCAAGTGGACTCCGTCCATTGAGTTTCACTAGTTTATCTCTTGCGAGCCTTTGGGAGGTGATTCAGAGGTAGGATTTTCTAGACCAGCCAACACTTGGTAAGCTTTTGGACTCCAAGGAGACATCCATTAGTTATCTCTTGCGAGCTTTTGAAAGATAATCCAAGGTTAAAGATCCCCTTGAATGGCAAGTGCTAGGTGAGAGGCACGAGCCATTGCAAGATGGATCAGTGAGAGGGATTTATTGTTGAGACCATTAATGGTAAGCATCTGTACAACATCGGTTAGAGAATTGACTATATGTTAATTCTCTAATGCGAGGAAAAGAAACAAGTGACCGGAATCTCCTCTTTTGTAGATGGCACCTGATCCTAGTAACCTGAAATCCCAAGAAACATCTTTCTTTCTAATTATTTTTAGTTATCTTTAGTTTGGTTAGGTGTTAGCTTAAAATCAACCATTTCCATTACAAGTTTATGTTTTCTTTTAAAGCTAACCTTGAAATGAAAAAGCACCAATTCATCTTTGAATTAATATCAATTGCGAAGTGAAAACCCATCCCAGTGAACGATCCTAGAGCCACTATGCTATGCTAGCTATGCTACCCTAGTATATGGTGAAATAGGTTTATAAATTTTGTTGATAACTCCCGTCTGAGGATTGAAATCAAAGCACATCAGTTGATTGATCTGAATCAATCAGAACACCAATTGGGGACGAATCATTTTGATTTTTGTTTTTGACTTTAATTTCATTCTAATGTGGTTTGAATTGGTTTTTTTTGTGTTAACATGTAGGTAGGAAAGCTTGAAGAATGAAGTCAAGGTGAAAGCAAGGGAAAGCAGCTGGGCGTATAAAGTCATGGCCAATTGGAGAGCAGCTGCAGTCTTTTTGCTTATATTTGGAGCAATTCCTCGAGTCCATTTTATACACGTCATATACCGTTTCGAAGCTCGGGAAGTCAAGAATCCAATGCTTCAAACAGTGTCCAAATCGGAGTTGAAACGAAGAAGTTATGCTCATTACAAGAAAACTGCGCCGAGTTGACAGCAAAATTCGCACTACCCATTCCCCTTGTGCGAAATTTTTGCACAACGCATCCCTTGTGCGAATTCTCTTTTGTGGCAAATTTTAAAAAAGCATTCTCTCGGTCCCTTAGTGCGAATTTCACAAGAATGCGAACCTTGTGCGAATTCGTTTTTGTGCCAATTTTCAAAACCATGCTCTCTGTCTTGGAGAACCACAGGAATGCGAAATTTTCGCACTACCACCCCCCCCCCCCCCCCCCTTGTGCGAAATCCAAATTTCCTCTTTAAAAGCCATTTTCTCCTCTTCAATTCTTCCTCTTCTTCTTCATTTCTCTCATCACCTCTCTTCCGATCACCCATTTCCATCCTTAATCTCCTCCCCTTCATCATCCCCCATCCTCAACACCACCATGGCAGCCCATCTCCATAGCTCAACTCCATAGCCGCGGCCTTCACTATTCACCACAGTCCACACCTGCCATTTTCAGCTTTTTCTCCTCCTTCCACCATCAAAATCCATTCATTTCTTCACTCAACACTCTAAATCCATCCCAAAACCAATCCCAACCTTGATTTTACCAAACCAAAGCCTCAAGCTAAGGATTCAAGCCACGGTTTCTTCTAAAGAAACCCATTGCCGCCGGGTAGAGGAGCTTCCAAATCCTAAATTCTCTTCTTGAAAAGCTCCAATTTCCAAGCCTAACCACCGTGAAAAATCCCTTTCCTACCTCAGCCGGCATTTCCCACCCTAAAAAACCAAAAATTTTCACCATTTGAAGGAGCAAAAATTTTGCATTTGGGTGGGTGAATAGTGCCTTGTGCGAAATTCGCACAACACCCTCCCTTGTGCGACATTTTCGCACAACACCCCCCCCCCCCCCCCCCTTGTGCGAAATTTTCAGCTTCTCCATCCCTACCCTCCCCAATCCCAAGCCTTTGAGCCTCATTTCGTCCCTCCATCATGGCTAAGACCCGAGGAGGCTACGCCTCAACTCCCCAGAGCAGTCAAAGAGCTGCCCCTGTGCAGGCCCCACTAGATGCACCTCCACATTTACCTGATTCTGCCCCTCAGAGCAGATACCCTACGAGGAGAGCATTTGCCACGCCTGTGGCCCCTACTTAGACTCCAGCTAGGAGCCCTCCTACAAAGAAAGCCAAGACTTCAGAGTCAGGAGAGTCCTCCAGAGCACCTCGAGATTCACAGTCTCAGCCCCCTCCCACCAGACGCCCTATCTGCCCCAACTCGCCCATTGAGGGCAACTCCGATTGCCGATCGAGAGCATTCCATGACGAGGCATATTTTGATCACACTCTTTTCCGAGAGGAGCCTCAGTTGCGGGATTCATACCGCCTACTTGAGAGGTACTATCTTCTACCCTTTATGACGCCACCACAGTTTTATTATCCTCGAGTAGTTATAGACTTTTACCAGTCTATGACTACTCGTGGCATCCCGATACCCGCCTCAATCCTTTTTACCATTGATGGACGCCAGGGTATTTTGGGGGCTAGCCAGATTGCCGAGGCTTTCCATATCCCTTATGCACCAGTCGATCCAGATGCATTTAGACGTTGGGCCCCACTTTCTGAGTGGGACATGGTTCGTATCCTATCTCGAGGGATATCTTCCCAGAGGACCATTTTGAGGAGGGAGCTTCCCCCAGGGATGCTCCTAGTTTATGTGGTGCTTCGCGCCAATCTTTTTCCTCTTCAGCATAGAGTGCAGAGGCGAGGGGCCATTCTAGAGGCATTATTCCGTATCTCTGAGGGCTACTACTTTGGCCCCCATCATTTGATTATGGCCGCTCTCCTTCATTTTGAGGAGAAGGTGCATAAGAGGCGTCTTATGAGGGCAGACTTCATCCTTTTACTTTTCCCTCGGCTGCTATGCCATGTTCTAGCGCATATGGGTTTCCCTGCAGACCTTCATTCTAAGCCCCGCATCCATTGTCGAGAGAGCTTCTCTCTTGACCAATGGAATCATGTAGTGCTCCATCAGCATACCCCAGAACTTCCCGAGCCACGGGAAGTTCCTCCACAGCCCTTATCATCTACTTTTGCTCCATCCACTTCAGCTCCCTCGGAGCCCGTACCAAAGGCAGCATCGTCTGATGCCCCACCTACTGTTCCTCCTACCCCAGAGCCGCCCATTACTATCTCTGGTGCAGAGTATCGAGCCTTGCTCGCTTCTTTCCAGACTCTGACCGCTACTCAGACGGCCATTATGGAGCGTATGGACCACTTTCAGCATCGGCAGGACCAGCAGACTCTCATTCTACGTGAGATTCAGTAGCATCTCGGTCTTTCGCCTCCAGCTCCACCTGTTGCTCCTGTGCCATCAGAGCCTTCGGCTCCAGCTGATGATGCTACACCTGTAGCGGCCCCTTCCACAGTTGCAGCTGAGGACCCCTCCTATCCACCAGAGGAGCCTACTACTTGATCATACGATCACTCCTTTCCTTTTTTGTATCTATATTCTATGTTTTTGGATGTCTTATATATTTTGGACCACTTTTATACTGGGATTGGATGTATTCCATGTTTATCTTGTATATTGTACTCTCTCAGTTTATATAGACATCTTCTTTTTGAGTATTTTAGCTATTCCTTTTTATTTCCTCTAATCATCACTCATATTATATTTCTTTTTTTTCTTATGCAACATGTGGTTTCTCCCACTCATTCAGAGTCCCTTATTATTAGGAGGTATCACTTCCTCCCTTGTTATTATCTTTTCCTTTTGGAACATTGGGGACAATGTTCATTCTAGTTGGGGGGAGAATTGAGGAAGTAATTTGTTGAATTTTTGGTTAAGTTTTTGCTAAAAAAAAAATAAAAAATAATTTTTTTTTTTTTCTTTTTGCAAACTCTCTTGGTTTCTCAAAGATAAATTCTCAAAAGTAAATGGGAGAAATTAAATTCTTATCCTATTGCCATAGTCTTAGAGTTTGTATTATGCTTATTAAAGTTGATAAATTGTTAAAGCTCCTTTTGATTTCAATCTTAAGTCTTCCACTCTAATCTTTTCACACACTGAACACATTAGATTCCAGTTATAAGATGGAAAACTTTCTCACCCCCCTAAACTTAGTAAATTTTCGACTTGGTGCCATTGACCTCATTCTATTAGTGTTGGGACACCTTATAAAAGGCCAATGTGTCTTATGAAAAATTTTTGCTTTGAAACCCGAGCAAGGTCTGAGGGGTATATGGTGAAAATCTTTAAAGCCTGGTGCCCTAAGCCTTTACTGGTTGGGAGTCACCGACTTCACTGCTTGTTACATGGGTGGATGAGTGGAGTTTATAAAAAATAAAAATAAAATAAAAATAAAATAAAATAAAATAAAATAAATAAATAAAAAAAGAAGAAAAGGAGGTGCGTTCTTAGCCTTTTATATATGAGTTAGTGTTGCTAAAGTTAGAGAAAAACCTTAGTTGGGGGGAGAATATAGTTTCACATACTATAACTGGAAACTAAGCATCTTAACACTTAGATTCTTGTGGAAAATTAAGAGTTGGTCCTTTGGGAGTGGAAATTATTTTGAAGCTCAAATTTGCATAATGCCCACTCTTTGCATGTTGTGATAGGTAAGTTATTTGATGACTCTTGTTAATGATTGAGTTTTATATCCTTGACTTGCCATGTGAGAGTTTAATCCAATCATGCCACTTGATTATTTTTTGAAGTGATCAGCATGATTTTGTAAATTATTATATTATCTATTTTTCTTTCTTTTTCTCTCCTTCATTGCTCAGGGACTAGCAATGTGTTAGTTGGGGGGAGTGATTACTACCCAAAAAGTGTTTTTTTACACCTTTAAGTCATTATGTTTTAAGCACTTTTGTGTAGTAGTTCTCCATCTTTATTTCAATTGGCATGTTAAGGACCTAGCAATGACTTCTAATCATATTTGTGGCTAGTTTTAGTGTTTTGACAGCTTTTTGGATCATTAAGACAAGCCAAGTAAAGGAGAGAAGCAAAGAGGAAAATCAAGCAAAGAGGAAAACAGAGTGAAGCTGAAACAGAGGACTGCAGCTGCAGTCTTCCTTCACACGTTTGGAGTACTTCCCGAAGTCCATTTTTTTCATGCTATATACCGTTGGAAAGATTTGGAAGTCAAGAATCCAACGCTTTAAACCGTGTATGATTTGGAGCTGAAATGAGGAAGATATGGCCTTCGGAAGACAACTGTATCAAGCTGAGAGAGAATTTCGCACCAGCTTCGCACAAGCCCATGCAAGTGCGAATTTTGCACCAGCTTCGCACCAGCTTCGCACAGCCCATGCGTGGTGCGAATTTTCCTCTGTTCTGCCGACTCCACTTTAGATCTTTTCTTTTGTATTTTTTTGATGTAAATTCCTTTCCTATCCTTGTAACTAGCCAATTACAAGCTTGGCTTTTGTAAAGACTATAAGAGGGGTGGTAATCACCTCTTGGATGATGTTATGCTATGTGATGTTTCACACTTAGAAAAATCCAGAGCTCTCTTGTTTTCCTTTTCTCTCTACTATTTTCTTTTTCTTGGAAGCCAAACAACCTCTGAGGATGTTTTCCCAGAGGATGAAAGGCTAAACTTTTAGTTTCTTGGAGTGAAGGAAGCTAGGTGAAAAGTCCAGATGCAAAGGTGGAAAACTCTCGTGCCTTAAATACAGGTAGTTGGAGTTCATAAATGACTTTTAAATCTAAAGTTTTGCTTTAACTCCCTTAGAATCACTTTGAATGGCCAATACATGGTAAGCTTCAGGTCTCTGTGGATGCTTATTGCTAGATCCATATCAGTCCATTAGTTATCATATACGAGCCATTGGAAAGTGGCTCAAGGTGAAGACCCATAGTGTTTAAAGCCATAAATGGAACTTGACTACCATTTCTATTGATTTTGCATGGATTAAATCTTCATTGTTAAACCTATACCGGTTCGGGAAATAACTATAGGTTAAATCCCCAATGCGAGGAAAAAAATCCGGAATTTTCCACTTTGCATTCTGAACTTGATCCTAGCAACCCTTAGCTCCGGGAGACTTTCTTTCTTCCATTTTTACTTAGTTATATGTTAGTTTAGTTTCAAACACCACTTTCAAAATGAATTTTATTTTCTTTTAAACTTTAAGTTTTTGGCAAAGGAAATCATCAGATTCAATTTCTAATCTTGAGTCTATCACTGGTAGAGTGAAAACCCATCCCAGAGTTCGACCCTAGAACTGCTATACTATAGTAGCTTTGCTACGCCAGTATGAGGTCATAGGTTTTATAAATGTTTTTGATTAAAAGACCCGACTGGGCTCCCGCGAATCACATACCCATACATACCACCAACTCTTTCAATACCCATCATGCTCGTCACCACCCTCCTCTCTCTGTATCCTCATACCCACTGCCAACTTCTTCATACCCATTTTTATACCCCCCACATACCATTTCTCTCACTACCCGATCACTACTCAACACTCATTCCTCTCACGCATGGCCACCCTCACTCTTCCACCTTGCCTATCCCTGAGACCCTGTCATTTTTCCATACCCATTCCTTCATGCTTCATCAAACCCACCACCGTTTCTATTTCTATCCTTCAATACCCATTAAACCCATGCCCCAAACTTTTTCATTGCCATGCATGTCCACACAAACTCTTGCAACTAATCCATTTCTCATCACCACTCTCTATCACCCGTATCACCACATACCCATTTTCTTCCACCTCATTCCACTTCACTCACCACCTTCCTCATCTTCGCAAACCCACCGCTCACCAATACCCGTTTCTCTCTCTAAACACCACATCCATTTTCATACTTGCATGCGTGAAGCCTCATGCACAAGGCCACCTCCATCTCGCTCCATTTTCAACCTTCATACCCATCTTACCCTCCTTCATGCTCGCCATACCCATTCCTTACCCATGCATATAACCATATTCATCCCTCCATTTATCACCCACTGCCACGACACCCTTACCACCATTCTTCAAATGTCCACTAACCCATTTCTCATCACTACTATCCATCACCCGTCCCATGCATCCCCCATTCGTTCATTTTCGTCATTCCACGCATGCATGGGAGCCATGCAAATCATGTCCATTTTTATCTCACTAACCTACTCATTTGATCCCCCATTCTACTTCATGCATGGAGAAAAGAGAGGGAATGGGAAAAATCAGAAAATGGATGTGAAAACATGAAATTTGCATCGATTGCCACGAGAATGTTTATCAACCATAGAGAATGATGATGATACGAAGAGGCGGTGGTAGGTACAGAATTTGAATTCGAAAATGCCATAGAAGGTATCGATAGCTTGAGATATTCCAAAGCCATTCAGCGGTACCATGTGGGTGTTTCGACAGTCCCCTAAACGTCTCAGAAAGAAACAGGGATTTAGCATGAGAACTTTGCGGGTTTGTCACATCTAATCAAAGGGGATTTATGAAATTGATTCGTGTAAAAATAAATTTGGTTTTGGTGAGGGCCCAACATTGGTGATGTTTTCTCTAAAAATAAATTTGATTGAATTTTGATATATGATGATTTCTCACTCTGTTTGGTGGCATGTGTGGCATATTCTATGATCATTTTGGTGCACTAATCACATTTCATGCTAACCTTTATCAATTGCTACTAAGGTACGTGTCTTTTCTCACTCTGACCACTCCTCATGCATGTTTCAGCTTTCAGTGTGTGATTATGTTAATATCCACCAATTTCCTTACCAATTGCCATGATTGCTTCATTTTATTAGTAGAGACCCATTTTAGGGGCTTAGAGGGGTACTATGGTTTTTACCGTACTTTCCTGATAAGTAACCTAATCCTCGAGCCCATATTTGGTTTTTCACAGACCACCTTTTCCAAATAAGGAGTCACACTTAGGGTTTTTCTTTCTTATTTTGTTTACCCTTAAAACAAAAGTAAGTGGCAACTCCAAATCATTTTCTTAATAAAAAAACAAATAACAAGTGAGCTCGCCATTGAGTGGAAGCGCATGAGCAGAAATGCGGGGTCCACACATACATAAATATATGCATGCATATATTTATGTATATAGCTACGGATATCTACAAGTGTGAAAATCCAAAATCCTATGCGTTTTCAGGAAAGAAAAACTAACCACACGGATATCTGTTGTTGTCAAGTCTTTGGCGGATGCTGCGTATTTGTCCTGTCCTACGGAAAGCGATCTTTCTTCCACTCAAATAATGTAAAGGAAATCATTGCGACTCAAAATTGATCTCACATCCCTAATCGCCCGTGATTGATTTTAAAGATCTAAAATAGTGATAGAATAAAATACTCATTTGACCCTTTGGACCATCATTTATTAAATTCTTAGTCTTTATTGCAATAGCCGCACTCTCTTATCCTTATTGTGACATGTTTGAATTTATAAATAAATAAAAAAATAGGTTTGGGATGGGTTTGAATTTTTTTTTTAAATATAGGATTAGTTTGAGGCTAGGATGGTGGTGACTTGAACCTATCCCGTTGTCATTCCTAATTGCACTATTATTCACATACCTAATTCTTAAGTCTTTATTGCACTACTATTCACATACCCTACACAATTCTATTTTAACGGTTTGAATTTTTTATTGGTTTTTAAAATTTTTTTATTAATAATTGAAATCAACATTATTTTTTTATTTTAAATTATAAATAAAGAAAAATTACATTTATAATTCAAAAACTATTTTAAAAAATACTTTCTAAAAAAATGGTAATGATTTTCATTTTTTATATTTTATTTTTGAAAATACGTTTAATTATAGAAATGAAAACTATTTTTAAAAATGAAAATTAAAAACTTGTTTAGTACTATTTTTTGTATGAAAATAACAAAAAGAATTAAATTCTATTTATGGTTATCCATTTTTATTTTTTTCATTAGTTATTTTAATAAAAAAAAATATATATAGTATGCTTACAATTAAACAAAGGAATTGGTCAATTGTGTATTTTTTACATGAAAAATAATTAAATAACTAAATTATACATATTTATTACTCTTTTTAATTTTATTTTCTCTATTATTTTTTGTGTGTAATAGAAAATTTTAATATATCCATAATTAATAAAGTAATAGATTAATTGTGCACATTTTGATTTATTAAAATAAATTACTTTCTAATTTAAATAAATAAAATAAAATAAGTAAATAAATTTAGGGTTATTTCAAATTTTTACTCTTTTTTTCTTTAATTCCAAAAATAAAATGAAATAAATAAATAAATTTGGTAATTTCTAACACATCTTATATTTATATTTTTATGATTAAATAATTTTTTTATTCTTTTTTTATTTAAAAAAATAAAAGTATATAAATAAATAAATTTGGGTTAAAAAATAGTTTTTAAATAATTTATTTGTCTTTTTTTTAATTATATTTTGCATTGAAAATAAAATAAAATAACTATTCTGTTTGTTTTAATTATTTTGAATATCAAACCATTTGAAACATAGTTTACACACTCATGTGAATATAATTTATGCATATGTATGCAATTTATACCATTATATAAGGGTGTTACACTAATTGTGCATGGAAAATACACTAATTATATAAGGGGTGTACAAAGGTGTACAAAGGTGCCCTTTGTGGAGGATTTCAGTTTATTTTGAACAACTTTTTTTTTTTCCTTCTTCTTGTCATCCAAGGACTGCACTTTCATACCACAAATTCTTTCATTTTATGTACCTTATTTAACTTGCATATGACAATTCAAATACTTACCCCAATAATGATGTTTAAGGAAAAATTTTATTTTTATATTTTACATCATTTTCTAAATCAAACTATTAGAAATATGGTTCACACATCCTATGTGTACATATAATGTATGCATGTGTATGGAATTTGTACAATTGTATAAAGGCGTTATACTAATTACACAAGGCAAATGTACTAACTGTACAAAAGGTATACAAAGTTATCTTTTGTGAAGGATTTAAATTTTGGACAACTTTTTTTTTTTCTTTTTTTTGTCTTGCCATCTAAGGATTGCACACTCTCATGGCACACATTTCTCTATTACATACTCATCTCATGCACTTTATTTAATTCGCATATGACAATTTGAATGCTTATCTCACTAATGATGTTTAAGGGAAAATTTTGTTTTTATGTCTTCCACTATTTTGTGAACCAAATCAATGAAAATATGGTTAACCTACCTATGGGCACACATTGAGTAGGGGCTATATGGATTGTGGGTCATTATACATGGTATTTGCACTAAGTGTGTAAGACAAATATACTAATTGTACAAAGGTGTACAAGAATGTCATTTGTGAAGGATTTTAAGTGATTCTTTCGTTTGTTTATTTCCCCTAACCGAGGATAGATGACATTCTTCACATACATTTGTTAAGCATGCATTCATCTCATATACTTTATCTAACTTGTATATGGTCATTTGAATACCTATTTCACTAATGATAATTATGGAAAGAAATTGTGTAACAATTTTTCCTCTTCTTTTAAACCAAACCAATGCAAACATGGTTAACCAACCTATTTCAGATATTCATGAGATGATGTATGGAATCTAAGTTATTATACAAGGGTATCACACTAGCCGCATAAGACAAATTTACTAATTGTATAAGGGTGTACAACACTATTTTTTGTTAATAATTTCAAGTGATTTTGAAAAACTTTATTGTTTTTTTTCTTTTTACTCAATTAAACTACACAATTTCCCCCACTCAAATTCCCTCACTTAAGAATTGCTTTGATTTTTACTTTAAAATTTTATCATGAAAATTTTGTAATTGTATATTTTGTTTTTGTAATTTTAGCAATGTTTTTTCTTTCCACCATTTTTTTTGGGTGAAATTTTATCCAAATGAATCTAGATTTAAAAATATAATTTAAAATTGTAGTTAGATTTATCCAAATTTTTACTAATATTATCTTAAATTCTTTTAGTATATTTATACTCATTTATTTTTAAAAGGAAAAACTAATTTTTTGTAAACAGGTTCTATTACCTTTCAAGTAAAAAATTAAATAAATTTGAAAGTCAATAAAAAAAATTAAATACCACTTTCAATAATTTTTAGATAAAATTTTATATAATATATTTTATTTGAAATTTAATTTATAAAATTTTACTAAAAAATTGTGTTGACAAATTTCTTGTTGTTACTCAAAATATTTTGCATTAGTTTATCTAGATAAGAAAAATGATTAATATAATATTAGAATTTTATATCTTAGTTATTTTTTCAATAAATTTATCTTTTCAAAAATTTTAAAATAAAAACATTAAAAAATAAAAATCTAAAAGGATATATTTATAATAAGAATGAAGTGATAATCAATTTTTATTTATTTTTTTAAAATACGGTTAATGTGTAAAATATAAAAAATAATTAAAAATGAGAGAAAAAAATTAAATAAAAGGGTAATGTAAATTTAAAATATAAAATAAAAATTAAATACAAAAAGATAAAAAGTATTTGGATGAAAAATCCCAAAAATTTTCTCCTTGCTTGTAAGAGTAAAAGGATTCAATATATCAAAAAATGAAAAGAAAAGAAAAATATTATTGCTTTTTATTTGATATAAAATAGAAATATTGATTGGAAGAAAAGAGAAAAAAAAAAAAAAAAAAAGAAAGTTAGAAATAGGTAACAAGCAATAAGGAATAGAAAAGGAAATTGAAATTCACACTCATTATGTGTCAATGCAGAGGTTAAGGGTATTTTAGGGATTAGTAAAGGATAATATCCTTCAACTTAATTTTTATACTTTATTTCAGTTTTGGACTAAAATATACATAGTATAAGGATGTTAGGTCAATTTTGAGGTCTATCAAGGTTTGAAATTTCAATAAATATGGATATATCGATACTTAGATTTTACATTTTACATATATATAAGAAATATTGGAAAAATATTATGAATATTTTGACAAAGATATCAATCAAATAAAAGTGGTTTAAAATTCATAAAAATGCTCAAAAAACATAAAATAAGGAAGAATACATATATTAAATTTATTTTATAAATATAATTGACATAAGTACGATTAAAGATAATATTTATCAAAATTTCATAAAAAAATTAGCTTAAATTCTTTTAATATATTTATATTCATTTATTTTAAAATTTTAAAAATACTTTTATTAAAACATGTTTTATTACATTTTAAATAAAAAATTAAATTGATTTATGTAAAATATTTTATTTGAGATTTAATTTCTAAAATTTTATTATAAATATGTGGTGATAACTTTTTCTATTAACATTAATTTAGTTAAATAATTAAAATTATTAATAATTTATCTTATCAAATTAATTTTAATTTATAAAATATTATAACTTCATTAATTTTTTTCTATATTATAGAAAATTTTGAGTAAAATTATATTTTAAATATTTTAAAATAAAAATATTTAAAATTAAATAAAATTAAAAGGATAAATAAAAAAATTAAGAGTGAAGTGACAGTAATTTTTTAAAACAGGATTAATGAGATAAATATGAAAAGTAGTTAAAAATAAAAGGATAATATAAAATCAAATGATAATATAAATTTAAAATAAAAGATAAATTAAACATGAATAGTTAAAAAAAACAAAAAAAAAACTGGATTAAAAATATTGGTGTTTTTTTTGTTTTAAAATTCCCCAAAAAATCGTCCATTTTTTTGGGGAAAAAAACTTCCCACTTGCCTATGCTTATTTGGCAAAAAAATGTCCGATAATCGATGACTGATTTCGCTTAAGGCATCTCCGATATTTTAGTGAAACATCCTAAAATTTCAATCTTTGGGTCCATTTCACCTCAAAGCATAATTCTCCCTATCATAAATGAGGGAGAATGTAAAGTAGTATATTTGATAGATGAATTGACAACCTGGGATAACCGACTAAAAGGGATAAATCTTTCCCACTTTTGAAAACTAACCCTTCACCTTTTTTCAACCTAAAAAATACCCATTTTTGACAAAAATGCCCTCATTTTTTTCTTGCAAAAGCAATCATTTCTCTTAAAATATAAAATGTTGAAGGGTATTTAGATTAAAAATGGGTTACTCTTCAAGTTAAAAAATGGGGGAGACTAGTTTTACTAATTTGGGATGTTTTCATCCTCTTTAATCAATTAATCTAAAAATAATAATGAAAAGTACATTTTGGGAAAATAACCCCTAAATAATGTTGGGGCATTCTTCCAAGACTACCCTTCAACTTTAAAGGTGGGCTGCCACTAACAAAGCAAAACTATTTATCATGCTATGTGTCTTGCCCTCATGTGTGTGTGTGTGTATATATATTTGCCAACTTTTTAACGATCTAATAGAGTGTGTTATTATACCTATATTATGGGATTTTTTATAATCTAATAGTGGTTCAAAAGATTAATTTGTAAATTATCGTAGTGAATTTTTTTTTTCAAATATATCATAGTTTTTATCAATTAGGTAAGGGAAAAGTAAAAATTGTCTCTTCAAAAGACAATTTTTTTTTTCAAAAAAATTATAGGCAAAATTCATTTCTTAAAAAGATTCCTAAAAGTTTTTTTTTTTTTTTTTTTAAATAATAGGTTCAAATAGTTTCTTCAAGAGACTACTTTCAAAAATTAATTTTTTCATTTTCTCATTTTTTAATAATATTTTAACTAATAATATATTTTAATAATTTTTCATTGTAAAATTAATTGATTTTATATTTATTATTATTATTGATATATTATTTATAATTACAATATTTATAAAAGTATAAATTATATTTATCATCTCATATTAATCAGGAAAATATTTTGGTGTTTATCTCAATTTTTAAGTAGTGTAGCATTGTATTATTAATTAAAAATAAGAAAACACATTACATTTATACAATAATATAATTATTATAAATATATGTATTATAAAATTAATTAATTTTATTTACTAAATTCAATATATAAAAATAATTATAATTATTGGGATATTTATCAACAATAATATTTATAAAAATATAAATTATGTTTAACATATGATATTTTAAAAATACTATTTTATATTAAGTTAGATATTAATATTAAAAATATTTTAGTCTTTGTTTCCAATTTTATTTAAATTAATTCAATTAATGATAACTATAAATAGAAACTAATTTAGTTTTATATTATTTTTTATTTATAAGATAAATAATATTTATATATTACTATTTGTTTCTTTAACTTTCATATTAGAAAAAAAAAACTATTATCAATTTTATGTGAAAGTTAAGTTTATAAAAAAACAAATTTATTATTAATTTATTTTTTAAAAAATTTAAATAATTATTTAAAAAATTAAAAAAATTAAAAAAAATTAAAATTAATTTTATTAGATAAGTTTTAAAATTTAAAAATGTTATTCTTTAATTTAAAATTAAAACAAAACAAAATTTTTTATTTTGTAAATACTTATTTCTCCCCTAAATAAGATGATTTCTATTTTATTTTTCTTTTAGAAATTGACACCCCTAAATTTTTTCAGTGGTTTTTTTCTTTTTCCTTTGAGAAATTGCCTCTTGAAAAGACAATTTCTTTTTTTTTTTTTTCCTATTTATTATATAAATTGTCTTTTGAAGAGAAGATTTCTCCCTTAAATTTTTCTTTTTCCATAAATCCTTTTTTTTTTTTTTTTTTTTTAGAAATCATCTTTTCAAGAGAAATTTTTGCTTATCATTTATTTTTTTTTTTGAAAATGAAATAAATTATCTTTTGAAGAGATAATTTTTACCATGTATCTCATTCTCTTTCCTTTCTTCCAACATACATGTTACATGTGAATTTGGTAAAGTGGTGGGAAAGATATATTGAACCCATGGTTTGAAATGTCGTGAAATTTGAGCGAATTATGACCGAATTCCGCTCATCAAGGATGGCCGACACAATAGCTGAGGGGGTTCGAACTAGGCCAAAAGGCTTGGGTTGAACCGTAACTACCACTAGGCCAAGTTTATAATTGTAAGTGCATGTTCACAATAAATATGTTAAAAGTTCCTTATTAAAAAATAAAAAAATAAATTAATTCTAATTATTTTATTTTAAATTTTATTTAATTGATTAATAAAAATATAAAAACCAACAATATAATTTTCTTAACAAGTAATTTTTATATTTAATTGTCATATAAATGATATAAAAAAATAAATATTAAAAAAATCATATATGCATCATCATTTATTTTACATTATTGAATGCATTTGAATTAATTAAATTATAGTTTTAATATTAAATATATCATCATTTGTCTATTAATCCTATTTTAAAAAATTACTATCACTTTACTTTTAATTTTTTTTATATTTATCCTTTTAATTTTGAATGTATTTATTTTAAAATATAAATTTATTAGAAAAAATACTAAAATATATAAATAATAATAATGAAGTTTTAATATTTTATAAATTAAAATTACTTTGATAAGATTAATAATAAATTATATATGAAGATGGGCATATCATTGTTTATCGATATTTTTCTCCTTAACCATATCTATATCAATTATACTTACGAAAAAACTTTAATATATGTATTTTTACTTATTTTATCATTTTTTGGGTTTTTCTAAATATTTTCATGAATTTTGAATAATTTTCATCTCACTAATATTTTGAAATCCATCGTTATTTCTATTATTTTTCGATATATCTATAATTTTCTATTATTTTTTTATATATCTATAAAATCCAAGTTATGGTATATTAGTATGTTTCTATGGATATTTCAAATCATGGTTCAACCCTAATGCACACACGTGGGTTTGGATAATCCCATAATAAATGTCCAAGTCTTTATAGATGATGTTTACCTTAAGCCCCCAAGGTTTTGTAGCTCTTTTAGCATTTAGCCCCTACTTCCTTTCCTCCCAAATTTCATCTCTTAGCTTTTGGATTTCAAGAATCTTAGACGACCAAACATTTCATATCTGCTTATAAAATGATCTTATTTTTATTTTTATTTTTATTTTTATTTTTTTTTGAAAAATTTTAATTCCTGCTATCACATACTATCATTAGTAAGTGAATCTAGTATGTATTCCAATATGTTGTCATAAATACACTAGTAAAAAAATTTGTATAGAAAACTCCCAAATTCCAATCTTTACATCCAAAAAAATCATTGCTGCTAATGTTTAATGTTAAATTCATCATTTTTTAAATAAACTCTGAAACATTACAGCTTTAGAAGCATATTTTAAAATAGTGGTGCTTCTTGAAAGCTAATATGAGGTGATTAGACAACTCAAAACGGTGGGATGGTGATGATCAGAGGATATTTCGTGTCCAAAGAAAATTTGTAAGGCCAATGGTTTGCCTCACCCCTCTTCACTCACAAATCACAACATGTCAATTTTCCATATCATGGCATGAAGGGATAGCTTCATTATTTTACTAAAAATATAACTCTACCCTTTTCAAAAACCCATTCCCACCGATAATTCAACGATTAAAAGTTTGGATCCTAATAATGACACTGTTGGTGTTGTGCCAATTGGATACAAGTCCATCCAACTTCAATGGAGTCAGACAGACTTCTTCCCTACACAAAAGGATGTCCAGACATGCCCCTTTGAAACTTAAGTCATAATCTATCAAAAGTGAATCCAACTGTTTTGAATGGTTATGTGCGTACGTACCTTTTTCATGCTTCTTGTGGGGTTTTTATAAAATATAAGGCGCCATTATCACAACATTGATTGTGAATTCATGCCTTTCTTGCATTGATAATAGCCATCATGATAGCTACTAAGCCTTAATAAGGTAGTCAATGTCATCATCTTAGTGCGGACTGGGCAATCATACCAAACAAGAGTTGTTGACTAGTGCCATTTATTGGCTGTCTTGCAAGAATCTAGGACCATGTCGTTGATTGTGCATTTTCATTTGTCAATGTTGCTGATTGAGTGTAACAATTGATTGACATTGATTTTTAGGTGTAAATGTTGTCTAAATTGTTGCTTAAGCATTGGGTGTGATTAATCATATATCAAATACTTGGAATTTTTTACTAGATTGGTTTATCTGTTTGGACGGCCCAATCGGCTTGGTTTGTCCATTCTATCTAGCATTAGGGAAGAAGGAAATCTATCTCTCCTCTTGTGCCAATTGGAGCTTATCTGGGTCCAAACAGATTGATCCCAAACAGATTATTTGCTTACTTTAGATAACCAAAGGGTCTTGAGTTTGGGGAGGACATGTGGAGCGAAACTTCTCGAGTTAGACGATTTAAGACGAACACAGATACCCTACCATGACGGTTCTATACTTACATTTTGTTAACTTTCTCTCAAGCTATACCTTTCATGTGCCCAACTAACGGGTGCATAGTTATCTACTACATGTTCTCGTGGGGTCATTTTATAATTTTTTTTTAATACCATTATATATATATATATATGATAAAAGAAATTTCTCAACCCTTACAAAAATGTTTTGGTAGTGGTTCTTAACATAACCATGAATAAGATTCAAAGTTGAATTTAAGTATTTTGTGTCATAATTATGCCAACTTGTTCAATATTTTATTGGAAACTTGTGTTTAAGGCTGGTAATATAAAAATATTATGGGATTGGAAACCTAACTTTTGATTTTTTTTTAATAAAACTATTCTAATCCCAAAAATAATATGGGCTTCATGCACTTTGGGTTGAGCTCTTTTTTAATGCCCAATATGCCCTCATCTTTTGCCAGGTCAACCTCCACATGTGGGGAAAAAAAAAAAAAAACAAAAACAAAAACCCAATAGTAGGGCCTTTTTCGTTCAGTTTCTGTATCTAAATCTTTGGGCCTCTGTTCATTTTCTCATCTTCTTTATTTTGCCCCTCCATTTGTACATGTCTAGCTAGTATAAATCTTAATGGAAAACCTCTTATTCATTTTTCCTCTTCATCCATACAGTACAAACCCTAATTAACAACCACAACTATGAGGCTAATGAAGAAAACAAGATTAGCATCAGCGGTTCTTCAATTCCTTGGCTTTCAAGTTTTTCTTGATTTAAAAATCCGGGTTTTTTTTTTCTCGATTCTACTTCTTTCTACTTGTTGTTTCTAATTTTCATATTTTAAGTTTGAAGAAAAACCTTGCATTTGCAATTGAAAATGAATTATTTCTTTGTTTTGAAGAATATGAGAAACTGATGCCTTTGTTTGGCTTTGTAGAATGATTTCTTGTGGGTTTGGTTATTTGTGCAATGTGTGGCACAAATCAACACTTATTTATAGCAACTTTCACTTATATAGCAACTTCAAAATTCTTGTTAAAGCAATTTTCATTTATAGCAACTTCAAGTATCTTGAGATATCTTTAACCTTATGGCAATAGTAAGTACAATGTTCATTATATCAAGAAAGAAAATTTTGGAGCTGATTTGGTGGTTTTTATGAATACTTTCGCATTTTTGGAGATCTTTGAGCTTATTTTGCAAAATTTTGCTTGCTATTAACTTTGCCAATTTGGCTATCTATGGGCTTATGATTTGCAACATTTTGCTATTAGGATGAATCCTACAATTTGAGTTTGATTCTGCCTAGAATCATATTCTCTTCAATTGGTTCACTTTTGGTTTTTTGGGTACTGTACCTTAGATACTACCTCAATAGCCCTTAGGTACCACCTTAATCTACCTTAAATACTACCTTAATCGACCTAAGGTATTACCTTAGTTAAAGTTGGGGACTACATATCCGAAGCCTCAGACCTTCCTTTGAGTCCTTTAGAGCATGCCATTATGTGATTATTTTGTGTGTTCAATTGGTTCACCATTGGTTTTTTAGGGACTGTACCTTAGGTACTACCTTAATAGCCCTTAGGTACCACCTTAATCTACCTTAGGTACTACCTTAACCGACCTTAGGTACTACCTAAGTTAAAGTTGGGTACTACCTATTCGAAACCTCGGACCTTCCTTTGTGACCCTTAGAGCATGTCATTATATGATGATTTTGAGTGTTCAATTGGTTCACCTATGGTTTTTTGGGGACTGTACCTTAGGTACTACCTTAATAGCCTTTAGGTACTACCTTAATCTACATTAGGTACTACCTTAACCAACCTTAGGTACTACCTTAGTTAAAGTTAGGTACTACCTATCCAAGCCTCGGACCTTCCTTTGTGACCCTTAGAACATGTCATTATGTGATCATTTTGTGTGTTCAATTGGTTCACCTTTGGTTTTTTGCAGACTGTACCTTAGGTACTACCTTAATAGTCCTTAAGTACCATCTTAATCTACCTTAGGTACTACCTTAATCGACCTTAGGTACTACCTTAGTTAAAGTTAGGTACTACCTATCCAAAGCCTCGGACCTTCCTTTGTGATCCTTAGAACATGCCATTATGTGATTATTTGTGTGTTCAATTGGTTCACCTTTAATTTTTTGCAGACTGTACCTTAGGTACTACCTTAATAGCCCTTATGTACCACCTTAATCTACCTTAGGTACTACCTTAATCGACCGTAAGTGCTACCTTAGTTAAAATTGGGTACTACCTATCTGAAGCCTCGGACATTTCTTTGTGACCCTTAGCGCATGCCATTATGTGATTATTTTATGTGTTCAATTGGTTTATCTTTGGTTTTTTGCGGACTGTACCTTAGGTACTACCTTAATAGCCCTTAAGTACCACCTTAATCTACCTTAGATACTACCTTAATGCACTTTAGGTACTACCTTAATGTATCTTAGGTACTCCTTATTGTACCTTAGATTGTACCTTAATATACCTAAGGTACTACCATAGTATACCTAAGGTACTACTTTAATGCACCTTAGGTACTACTTTAATGCACCTTACGTACTACCTTTGTGAACCTTATGTATTACCTTAATGGAGCTTAGGGTAGTTCATTTATGAACTTTAGGTACTAAGTTTATTGATCCTAGGTAGCTCCTTGCCCAACCATGGCAAAATTTGTTTAGGAAAACATGGATTAGGCTTCTTTAATAGGATTTAGGAATATGTAACTTTGGTAAATTATTTCGTGTGTTCAATTGGTTCACTTTTGGTTTTTTGTGGATTGTACCTTAAGTACTACCTTAATAGCCCTTAGGTATCACGTTAATCTACCTTAAGTACTACCTTAACCAACCTTAGGTACTATCTTAGTTAAAGTTGGGTACTACTTATCCGAAGCCTCAGACCTTCCTTTGTGACGCTTAGAACATGCCATTATGTGATTATTTTGTGTGTTCAATTGGTTCATCTTTGATTTTTTGTGGATTGTACCTTAGGTACTACCTTAATAGCCCTTATGTACCACCTTAATCTACCTTAGGTACTACCTTAACCGACCTTAAGTACTGTCTTAGTTATAGTTGGGTACTACCTATCTAAAGCCTCGGACCTTCCTTTGTGACCCTTAGAGCATGCCATTATGTGATTATTTTATGTGTTCAATTGGTTCATCTTTGGTTTTTTGCGAACTGTACCTTAAGTACTACCTTAATTGCCTTTAAGTACCACCCTTAATCTACCTTAGATACTATCTTAATGCACTTTAGGTACTACCTTAATGCATCTTAGGTACTACCTTACTGTAGCTTAGATTCTACCTTAATGAACCTAAGGTACTACCTTAATGCACCTTACTTACTACTTTTGTGAATCTTATGTATTACCTTAATAGAGCTTAGGGTAGTTCATTTGTGAACCTTAGGTACTAAGTTTATTGATCCTAGGTAGTTCCTTGCTCAACCCTAGCAAAATTTGTTTAGGAAAGCATGGATTAGGCTTTTTTAATAGGATTTAGGAATATGCAACTTTGGTAAATTATTTTGTGCGTTCAATTGGTTCACCTTTGCTTTTTTGCGAATTGTACCTTAGGTACTACCTTAATAACCCTTAGGTACTACGTTAATCTACCTTAGGTACTACTTTAACCAACCTTAGGTAGTACCTTAGTTAAAGTTGGGTACTACCTATCCGAAGCCTCGGACCTTCCTTTTTGACCCTTAGAACATGCCATTATGTGATTATTTTGTGTGTTCAATTGGTTTACCTTTGATTTTTTGTGGATTGTACCTTAGATACTACCTTAATAGCCCTTATGTTTAATCTACCTTAGGTACTACCTTAACCGACCTTAGATGCTAAATTAGTGAAAGTTGAGTACAACTTATTTGAAGCCTCGAATCCTCCTTTGTGACCCTTAGAGCATGCCATTATGTGATTATTTTATGTGTTCAATTGGTTCACCTTTGGTTTTTTGTCGATTGTACCTTAGGTACTACCTTAATAGCCCTTAAGTACCATCTTAATCTACCTTAGATACTACCTTAATGCACTTTAGGTACTATGTTAATGCATCTTAGGTACTACCTTATTGTACCTTAGATTCTACCTTAATGTACCTAAGGTACTACCTTAGTGTACCTAAGGTACTATCTTAATGCACCTTACATACTACCTTTGTGAACCTTATGTATTACCCTAATGGAGCTAGGGTAGTTCATTTGTAAACCTTAGGTACTAAGTTTATCGATCCTAGGTAACTCCTTGCTCAACCATAGTAAAATTTGTTTAGGAAAGCATGGATTAGGCTTCTTTAATAGGGTTTATGAATATGTAACTTTGATAAATTATTTTGTGTGTTCAATTGGTTCGCCTTTGGTTTTTTGCAGATTGTACCTTATGTACTACCTTAATAGCCCTTGGGTACCACCTTAATCTACCTTAGGTACTACCTTAACCGACCTTAGGTACTACCTTAGTTAAAGTTAGGTACTGCCTATTTGAAACCTCGTACCTTCCTTTGTGACCCTTAGAACATGCCATTATGTGATTATTTTATGTGTTCAATTGGTTCACCTTTGATTTTGTGCGGACTGTACCTTAGGTACTACCTTGATAGCCCTTATGTACCACCTTAATCTACCTTAGGTACTACCTTAACCTACCTTAGGTGCTATCTTAGTTAAAGTTGGGTACTACTTATCTAAAGCCTTGGACCTTCCTTTGTGACCCTTAGAGCATGTCATTATGTGATTATTTTATGTGTTCAATTGGTTCACGTTTAGTTTTTTACGGATTGTACCTTAGATACTAACTTAATAGCCCTTAAGTACCACCTTAATCTACCTTAGATACTACCTTAATGCACTTTAGGTACTACCTTAATGCATCTTAGATACTACCTTACTGTACCTTAGATTCTACCTTAATGTACCTAAGGTATTACCTTAGTGTACCTAAGTTACTACCTTAATGCACCTTAGGTACTACCTTAATGCACCTTAGGGTAGTGCATTTGTGAACCTTGGGTACTCAGTTTATCGATCCTAGGTAGCTCCTTGCTTAACCATAGTAAAATTTGTTTAGGAAAGCATGGATTAGGCTTCTTTAATAGGATTTAGGAATATGTAACTTTGATAAATTATTTTCTGTTTTTGTTTTAATTAAGTGTATATAATGTTCATGTAGTCCCTAAGATTAATTAGAAAGTTTTTATATACATTTTTTTATTCTCTTCAACAAATATTAAGCATCTTATAAACCATGTGTGAACCTTACCCATTTATTGTTGCTTGTGCAAAGAAAAAGAAGAATCAAGCGATAACCAAAAAATCCAATATCATTGTTTTTTTTATTTATGAAGTTTAGTTTCCCCTCTATTTGAGGTGGCTTGGTTTCTTCCCTTACAATTATGGTTGGTCAAATGTTTAAGAGATGTGAGTTTTCTTCTTTTACACTTATTTGCTTCAGGGTTGGTTTCATCCATTGTGCCTAGCATATAGTTTTGTTTTTTTTTTTCTAGCTTTGATGGAACTTGTGTGCTTTCTGTGACTTAGATCATACCCTCCTTGTTAGACACTTTATCTAACATATATCCTCTTAATTTTCCCATACATGTATGATTGCTTGAGCTTGATAGTGCTTTGAACTTTTTTAGCTTCTAAATCAATCCACAAGTTAGCAATTTGACGATGATCATTATTTTAGAGATTTCTTCATTTTTCCCACTTTTAAGAAGCTCTAAGTATGGATTTGGGAATTTCTTCCTGGAGACTAATTAATTTTTTTAAGTGTTTAGTAATCATCTAGATTGAATATTTGTAAAACATGTCAATGTTTGTAGTGATAACCCTCATTTTGTTTCTCATTATGCAACTTGTGGATCAAAGGCAACATCTTTCTATGTGCTTTGACAAACTTATGACAAACATAAATCAAAGCTTGAACTCAAAAAATAAGGACAAGTTCAACAGAATCTGGCCAGGTTCAAGGACAAATTCCGTAACAAATAAATTATGACAGCCTTCACGCAACAGCAACAATTTTATGCCACTAGAAGGAATTCATGTGTTTGTCACCTTAATATCTGAGTAAAAAACAAAATCAAGAAAAGAATGGGGGAAAGAATAGGAAACCAACTTCCTATATTGTGAAAATGTGCTACAAATTCCTTGATTGCTTTATACAGGAAGTGATTTATGTGTAGTTTTCTCGTGTGGTATCATAAATCATACTGGGAATCGGTGAAAAATGTAGAAAATGTAAAGTGTCTGCTAAGCTTGTATGGGTTCACCAAGGTGGGATTAGAAGATTGTAGTTTTTTTTATTTTCAATTCTTTTTTAAGAGAAAAAGGAAAAAAAGAAAAATTATGATTTGTTATTTTTTTTACAAAGATAAGTGGTGGAAACTTAATTTGCTGAATTAGATAATATATGTATATTTTTTCTTCGCAAAGTTCATGTTCTTGTTGGAGTATTATAGGGTATATTCTCTCTCTGATCTCTTTAAACCTAGAAAGAACACTTAAAACTTTACAACTATTATACCAACTAGATAGAAACCAAAAGGTCTTCTGTCTTTTTAGGTTTCAAAACATTATTGCCCTATAGTGGCAAACTATAAGGTTCAAGGCTCAATTCAATTACTACAATAAGTTTGATCAAGTCAAATTCTCTTTGCTTACTGGAAACCGTTTATACAAGGCATTTTTTCAGTGAGCTATACAGATTATAAACAATGGTGGTTATAAACAACAACCCATAAGAGGATTGTATATATTTCTTTTGCTACACTTCTATAACCTAACATACTAAACCGGTAAAGGTAATAGTGTGAGTCTCTCTCACTACTAATCCTCAGCATCCAAGAAGAGTAACCAAGAAAGGTACTTAGGCCCTTGACACAAAATAGAATCTGATTGACTTGGTGGAGTCACGCCCTTCCGCAGCAATGCTTTTATAAATGGGGACTTCCTCTTCCTGCCACCCTTTGGCCTCAGCCTGAATTGCTCATCAAACCCCTCAAAATCCCCCTAAACCAATGTAATTACAAAATCACTTGTTTTTTCCACAGTGGTTTAAAGAGCTCCACCAAATAAAAGCACAAATTCATCATCTACAATGACCTTGAAAGAAGGTAAAACAAAACTTACATAGGCATAAACATGGCATCCAATTTCCTTGTGGTTATCTCTCACACGTTTGAACGGGAATCTCATGCCACTCCCCAGAATGCCATTAACAAATGGTCTAAGCTTAAGATGCACACACATGTTGATCAAGATTTCATTTCTATGGAAACCAATTCGAAAAAAAAAAAAAAAAAGTCATCAAAAGTTTTAAAAAAAATGAAGTAAAAAACAAATATATTGCAACACTGTCTGGATCTTACAGTTGAAAACACATGGAGACAACCCTTGAAGTGAATTTGACTCTCTTAGAGGAACATCTTGATTCATGTGTCCTAAGGTGCCTCTTGATGTTCTTCTTCAGTTGATTGGTGCCACATATGTCATATATAATGTGTTGGTGGCAAGATTGGAGATGAGCCTTGAGAAATTGTTCATTAGTGAAGTGTTTAAAATAGCCTGGTTCTGAATAGACCACCTCCACTGAGTTTAGTTCAGCTACAATGAGAAGAGCATTCATAAGAGTTTGCATACAAAAATTGGAAAAATCCCAAGGGGTAGATATGTTTCCAAATTTTAAAGAAAAATGCAACTAGATTATGTTAATTTACATTATCCACTAAGAAGATACGTAAGAAGGATTTTTTTAATACATAAATAAAAAGAAATTGATAGATAAAAAAACTTGCCATGAGAATTGAATTGAATTCATCTAATTTCATATAACCAAAGGAAGATAGGGGAAACTTACAATAATGACATCCACATCAGTTTCAGTATTTTATATGGAAGCAAGTTCAACAAAAAAAAACCTAGAAAGGGAAGAAAAAATTTGGTACTACTTCGTTTCAATATAGAAAAATGTGATTCAAGGGAGTACTTGCTTAAAACTTCAAAAAATATAAATCATAGAGAAGAAAAGAAATAAATCAAATTCCTGAAAAAATTATTGACTTTCACTTATCCTAAAATTCCAGTATTCCTTGTCTTCCAAATTATCCAAATCAAAGTGAGGCTCACCCTCGAATATGGGAGACCAAATGGTTAATGAGTTACTTAAGATGAGAAATCAAATGGATTTGTAAGGCATATAACTCCTATAAGAACAAAAAGTTAAAATTGTGGTTCAAGTAACTGATAAATGGGTCCTAAAAAGAGATTTTGTATTATAGAAATTAAGTGAATTGAAAAACAGATTGCTTTTTGGTACCACCTGCATATACCTTTTATACCTTAGTGTATAGAATCCTTGTTCTTTATTTATAAAATTCTCTCATTTACCGATCAAAATAATAGATTGTAGCCATCATATATATGACACTAATTTTGAAATTTAGTGTCTATAAATTGATAGAAAAAAAATGAAAAATGTGGCATATCATGATTAAAAATGATCTGAGCATCTTCTATTTTGTCTTTGAATCCTTTCCTACTTGAGAGAACTTTAGGGGAGACATTCAAAATGAGAAGTTCCACTTTGTAAATTGATACCATTGGTAGACAACCATCAAGGATTACCATGAACTAGTTGTAAATGACTAGAATGTTTATTATGATAGTATGTATCACTTTGACATAACTTATCACGAGAAAGTATAGGTTCCCATTGGTGTACCGAGGTAATGTAATCCTAAATCGATAACATTAAATCCTTGATTCAACCCCCATATTCCTTAATCACATGATTCTAAAGCCACAATTGACCATCCTATGGATTTGCATAAGCTGCCCATATATCTTCAATTCCTTAGAATTTCTTGGTTTGCAGTTCACACTTCATAGCCAATATAAAAATAGGGAAAAAAAATTATCATAATGTAATTTAATCATGAAATGACGTGATGAACTTAGAGGATTTGGGCAAAAAATGAGGTATTGGGCACAAAGTATGCTTTTCATTTTCCTAGGTTAGTCTTGACTTTCTTGGCAACCAAACAGATCTAAAATATGAAAACACTAAGAAATTTGTTCCCTCTCTGCTCTAAAACCAGTAAACTTGTTATGCTTTCATAAGCATATCCCAAATTGCAATCTCCTTTACCCTAACTTTCTTGGCAACCAAATAAAGGGCAAATATGAGTGAACACAAACATATCTAATCCCCCTAAAATAGTTACATTTCCCTAAGTATATTCCAAATCAAATCCGGGTTTCCCAAAAAATTTCAAAAAAGTTATTGCATCAATTTACAACTAAATAAACAAAGATTTCCCATAAACTATGGCTCTAACATCTAATAATTCAGTATCCAAACAACAAAGTGCAAAAATTGATGATAAACCCTAACAATACTCTTACTCCTCAACACTCAAGAGTTTAAGAATTCCAAATAATGAAGAATCAAAATCACACATAGGAATCACCAACGATATGGAGAAAACAAAATTAAAGCAAAAACCCCTGAATCTAAAATGGGTTGTCCCAAAATATATAGAAAAATACATAAATAAATAACCTTCTCTAAAACATACATACATATATGTACTAAAATAGACATGAACACAGAAAATCCTAACCTTAATAAAACACCAAAATCAAGTGATTTTGATATTTGAATCCTAATACCAAAACCTTAATTTTGTACCTCAACATTGAAATAGGAACCCCATATTTGGACATGAGCATTGCTGATAGTAGTCAAAGACAAAAGGCAATAAAATCATACATGCGGACGAACAAAGAAAGATAAAGAACAAAAAAGGCAGATGTCCTTCAATGAGAAATATCAAACTAATAATGCTGACGATGTTGCTACTCCAACACAATTGAGAGCGAGAGGATATGGGAGATGGAAAGGAAGTAGCTTAGCAAGTGCAATGCAACTGAAACACATATAAAGAAGTTGATGATGATGCGTATCCCATGCCCTCTAATTTGCATCATCCAATTTTGTCAAGAAGAGGTTAGGGTTAAGTTTCATCATATTCTTGGGATTTCGGGAATATATGGCAAAATAAGAGGTCAGTTTTTTTATGGGATTTGGGTTTTTAATATTTAGATCAACATGAGGAAGGTGTTAGAGTTTCTGAATTTTTGTGTTTCAAGAGAGAGAAAAGCAGATGCAAGATGGAGTCTTCTATTGATTGTTGTGTCAACCAGGGTAGAGAGAAAAGTGTAAAGTGTTTTCCAATTTTTTGTTTTTTTTTTCTTTTTTTTTTTTTTAATTTGATGTGGAAGCTGGGCTGGAGGACACAAGAGGGCAATTTGGGTATAAAATAACAATTAAGTTGAGAGTGCATGAATCCCATATTATTTTTGGGATTAAAATAGTTGTATTAAAAAATCAAAAGTTGAGTTTCCAATTTCATATATTTTCCATATTACCAATCCAAAACACAAGTTTCCTTGTTTTATTTATTAAACATGCTTACTTCACTAGTAGACCTTGGTTCATTTGGCTCATTTTAATTCATTTAAGCGGGCTTTCACTAATATAATCTTATTTTGTTGATACGATTATAATTGGATCATATGTCTTGTTTAGTTATATAATTGTATTAACACCATGGATAAATCTGTTTTTATAAAAATTTATATTAACTTTCCTATATTTAGAAAAAAACATTGAACAACATAACTTCAATTTTTATGAAGACACTAGGGTCCAGGATAGGGAATTGGGTGTTGCTTTGCAGAGCAAAATGATCATGTTCTTGAGGGCTTTGGAATATTTCAGTTCTTGGTTGTGGCTATTAGGTTTGGAGAGGGATTTAGATATTATTATTTCGATTACGATTGGCTTCACTAGGATTAGGGTTAAAAAGGTCAAGTCTCAGAATCTTAGAACTTGATGGGTCTGATTCATCAAGCCTAGACTCATGTCGTGATCTTTTGTAGATCATTTCGTCTTCCCTATAGACTCCGCATAGAACATAGTCATCCAACTGCAACAAAAACAAACAAACAAGAAACATTATGATATATATTAATCTGCAAAAGTATCTTAACATACAATATAAAATAAATGAAAATAGGACTTAATATATACCCTCATATCATTGACACCACTTCTTCTTGGGGGCTTTGGAGGTTTAGCAACTTTGAATGCATGCATGATCCAGTTGGTTTTGAATCCATTTTTGAAAGCTTCATCCATGAAAGACTAAAGCCTTCCGGTACCCCACCATTCAATCCTTAAATTTGATCTCTTTATCAGCTCGATATCCTTCTAGTATCCATCTCCTCCGACTGACCTCTTGGTACGTTGCCCATTCCATATTTCCTATCCCTTAGAGTGAAATAGAACCATTCATCATTCTCAGATGGCTTGTATCTCACTAAGTAAAATCAATCAAAATAAAAATCAATTCATATATGCTAGTAATACTAAGGAGAGGTAAAAACCTACTAAAACCCTAGTTTAAAACATCTTTGAAAACCATTTAAACTTAAATAGCGAAAAACAAACGACCACCCATGTTACATCTCATTCAATACTCATGCAAATGATCATTTAAAGCAAAAGAGCAAGAGTACTAAAGAATATATAGAGAAGTAGTTGAACTTGAACATAGAAACAAGCAACCTGCAAATTCATCAGGATCATAAGCATAAAGATCGACTTCTATTATCTTGTTCAGTGGCAATGACTGATGATCTATCTTCTTCCTCGAGTAGAAAACTATTATCTCTGCATCTGTGGGATTAAATCTATATCTTGGTGGTAAAGAATTAAGATAAAAAGCTCTCCACCTTCATTACGATTATTTTGCACTTCTTCAGATTTTCCCTTTGTTGCTACTGTTTGTAGGCTTGCATCCTCACCAAGTTCTGAAAGATTCATTTTTCTTTGAGATTGAGAGTGAGCCTGAGTTTGAGTTTGCTCTTCTTTCACGTCTCTTTCCCTGAGTTTTCTCTATTCTGTCGTCTTCTATTGGGAAAAATATAATACCATTATGATTTGAGGTCAAGGAGTCGTATAATTTGAAATATATTGCTCCTCATATATAAAACACAAAATCCACCACAGGGACAAGGGACTATCATCATTGTGATTTTGCATCCAATATGACCATCACAATTAGAACAGTGAATATCGGTCATATCAGTTTGAGTCTTTTAACCTTCATCTTTAACTTGAATGGATCGATGTAACGATAGTTGGAGCTTGATTAATAGTCTTTCTTCCTTCAAGCTTCACATCTGGGTGGTCTGTATAGCGGTGAACCTGTATATGATATTCATCATATCCATATATTTTATGTACACATAGAGAAACTCGGCAATTAACAAGTGTTGGAATCCGTGCAACAATTAATAGCGAAAAATTGAAAAACGAGAAAGAATAACATGCAAATTTAACATGGTTCGGTTAATTGCCTACGTCAACGGGAACAAGGAAAAGAGGATTTTCACTATGTATCAAATTAGGGTTACATAAAAGGGTATTTATACTAACCCTTAGGAATGAAATTCCAAAAATACCCTTGAACCACCCCCTAACCTATCGTTCACCCACAATAATAAAAGTACAAGCCTGAATGGCAAATGTCGTCACGACCCTTTTTCTCCAATATGAGCCACATACTACAATAATCTCCACCTTGGCGACTATTCACTCCCCCCTTAAGAGACAAGAAACATAGCTTATAACTCCACTTAGGACAATAGGTTGGGGTATCTCCCATCTAGCAACCGGAAACATTATTCAAGTTCAAGCAATGCTTGAATTTTTTTGTGGTAACAGGCTTTGTCAACATGTCTGCTGCATTCTCAGAGGTGTGAACCTTCTCAAGTAACAGTTCACCAGAAAAAAACCAATTCCCTGATCTTGTGAAACTTCACATCTATATGTTTGGTCCTTGCATGATACACCTGGTTCTTTGCCAAATAAATGGCACTCTGACTGTCACAATATAATTGAACTCCACCTTGTTGAATACCCAACTCCTTAACCAAACCTGTATGCCATAATGATTCCTTTGCACTCTTAGCTATTGCCATATATTCTGACTTAGCAGTAGATAGTGCAACTAAATACTGTATCATAGACTTCCGAAAAATAGGTCCTCCACCAAGGGTGAATACATAACCTATGGTAGACCTTCTCTCATCCAAGTCTCCTGCATAGTCTGCATCAACATATCCTCTAACTGAAGGATCACTCTGTTGTTTTTTGAACATGATGCCATAGTCTGTAGTACCCCTTAAGTATCTACAAATCCACTTGATTGCATCCCAATGCATTCTTCCCGTATTTGATAGAAACTTGCTCACCATGCTAACAGCATGCGCCAAATCTGGTCTTGTACAAACCATAGCATACATCAAGCATCCCACTGCACTTGCATATGGAACCTTTGACATGTCTTTCACTTCATCCTCTGTCTTCGGATATTGATTAGTAGACAACCTAAAATGATTTCCAAAGGTGTACTTATTGGTTTTGCATCATCCATGTTGAACTTCTCCAATACTCTCTTGACATAGCTATACTGAGATAATCATAATCTCCCTGAAGCTTTATTCCTGTGAATCTCCGTTCCAAGAATCTTCTTGGTTGCACCTAAGTCCTTCATGTCAAACTCCTTACTCAACAAGGACTTCAGCTTATTGACCTCAACCATATTCTTTGCAGCAATTAACATGTCATCCGCATAGAGTAACAAAAAAATAAATGATGAATCATCATCTAGGCTATTTACATAAACACAACAATCATACTCACATCTCTTATAGCCAATCCTAATCATATAGGAGTCAAAATGCTTGTATCACTGCCTTGGAGATTGCTTCAACCCATAAAGTGATTTCCTTAATTTACAGACCAAGTGTTCTTGTCCAAGTTGAATAAACCCTTTTGGTTGTACCATATAGACCAAATCTTCCAAATCACCATGAAGAAAAGCTGTCTTTACACCCATTTGCTCCAACTACATGTCAAAATGTGCTACCAAACCCAACACTGTCCTGATGGAAGTGTGTTTGACCACGGGGGACAAGATCTCATCATAGTTAACCCCTTTCCTCTGTGAGTAACCCTTTGCTACTAAATGAGCTTTGAACTTTTCACCCTCTTTTTCTGAAACTGCTTTTTTCTTCTTATACACCCATTTGCATCCTATTGCTCTCTTCCCCTCTGGAAGCTTCACCAAATCCCATGTCTGGTTCTTATGCAAAGACTGAATCTCCTACACCATAACACCCATCCATCTACTTTTCTCTTAGTTGTGTATTGCCTCTTGAAAAGTAGTAGGATCCCCGCTACTAGTAATCAATGCATAAGAAACCAAATCTTCAAAACCATACCTGATAGGTGGCTTAATAGTGCGTTTGGGTCTATCCATGGCTATACTGTGATGCTGCTGATCTTCTGAACTAGACTTCCCTACATTCCGAGCATGATCCTCTATATCATGGGTCTCTAATTCCACTTGTATGAGCTGCTCATTACTACTACAACTTTTTGGTTCCTATTTCTCTATTTTCTGAGTACACTGTAACATGGGTTTCTCATAAAAAACCACATCTCTACTAATCACCACCTTGTTTGCCTTTGGATCTCAAAGCTTGAAGCCTTTCACCCCTTTTGATAGCCTAGAAAGATACACTGTCTAGACTTCGCATCAAGCTTTGATCTCTTCTCATTAGCAATGTGCACATAGGCTGGGCACCCAAATACTCTCAAATCAGAGTAATCTACCGGACTGCCTGTCCATACCTCCTCTGCTACTTTCCCATCTAATGCTGCTTTGGGTGACCTGTTGATCAAGTAACATGACATGTTGACTACTTCTACCCAAAATTTCTTTTCAAGGCCTACATTCAATCTAAGACATTGATATTTTTCAGCTACTGTTCTATTCATCCTTTCTACTACACCATTCTGTCGTGGTGTCTTGCGTACTGTGACGTGTCTCTTAATCCCATGCTACTCACATAATTTCGTGAACTTTGAATCTATATACTCAGTACCATTATTTGACTTTAGGCATTTTATCTTTCTGCCTGTCTGGTTTTTTACTTCAGTTTTCCACAACTTAAACTTGGCAAACGTTTCTGACTTGTGCCACATGAAATACACTCAAACCTTTTGTGAGTAATTGTCAATAAAACTCACAAAATACATACTTCCTCCCAAAGATGCTACCCTTACTAGTCCCCAAACTTCTGTATGAACGTAATCAAGAACCCCCTCTGTCTTGTGTGTGGCTATCTTGAACTGCACTTTATTCTGTTTTCCAAAAACACAATACTTGCAGAAATCAAGTTTACATGTTTTGATACCCTTCAATAGATTTCTCTTATGAAGCTCCATCATCCCACGCTCACACATATGCCCTAACCACATATGCCACAAAAGTGTACTATCTGACTCAAACTCTGCGGTTGCAACTCCACCTACAATTGTGGTACCCAATAGTTTATAAATATTTCCTACTAGTTTCTGCCCTTTCATCACTGTCATAACACCTTTGCTCACCTTCATTACTCCACTTGTAGACTTGTTACTAAATCCATTATAATCTAAAGTCTCTAAAGAAATCAGATTCTTCCTTAGATCAGGTACATGTCTAACATCACACAACGTTCTAACAACACTATCAAACATTTTAATTTTGATATTCCCTATTCCAACAACTTTACATGAAGCGTCATTACCCATCAAAACAGAACCAGAATTTATCGACCTGTATGTGCTAAACCAATCTTTATTTGGTGTCATATGATAAGAGCATGCTGAGTCCAGGATCCAAGAATCTGTAAGATGATTTGAACTGGATGAAATCAATAGCATATCACCATCACCACTCTCTGAACCTTTTTTTGCCACTACATTCGCAGACTTTGATGGACCCTCTTTATTTTTTGATATCGAGCCCCCTTTATTTTTCTCTAGACAATCTCGTTTCATGTGCCTCTTTTTTTCGCACTTGTAACATTGTATGTCCTTTCTCTTCCTGGATTTAGATCAAGATTTATTGTTACTCAATTCACTCCAGAACTTGTTTCTCCCACTTCCTGATTGCTTTTTGCCACAAGCCCTTCACCTTGAGAACTCTCATCATTAGCTTTCTTCCTCTTATTAAATCCTAAAAGAACACTCGTGATCTCCTCCAAATCAAGAGTTTTTTTCCCCCACATCAGAGTTGTAACCAGATTTTCATACGTAGAAGAAGTAGGAAGGGAATTTAGTAACATCAACACCTTGTCTTCGTCTTCGAACTTCACATCAATTCACTTCAAATCACTAATGATCTGATTGAACACGTTGATATGCTGGCTTAGATCTGAACCCTCTTCCATCTTAAGACCATACAGTTTCTGCTTAAGATACAACTTGTTCATCAATGACTTGGACATATACCGACTTTCCAATTTCAACCAGATTGTTGTCAGTGACTCCTCATCCATGACATGGTACATCACATCATCGGCCAAACAAAGCCTAATCGTTGCCACAGCCTTTGCTTCCAAATCCTTCCAATCCATGTTGTTCATTCCTTCTAGTTGTTTTTCGTATAACACCTTCACCATTCCTTGCTGCACTAACAAATATTTAACCCTCCTCTACCATAGGCCAAAATTCCCAAATCCATCAAACTTGACCACGTCGAACTTCGCAGAAGAAATCCTAGACATCAATCCTAACCTCACTTTGATACCAATTGTTGGAATTCGTGCAACGATTAATGGCAAAAAATTGAAAAATGAGAAATAATAACACGCAAATTTAACGTGGTTCAGCTAATTGCCTATGTCCACGGAACAAGGAAAAGAAGATTTTCACTATGTATCAAATTAGGGTTACATAAAAGGGTATTTATACTAACCCTTAGGAATGAAATTCCAAAAATACCCTTGAACCATACCGCCAGGGCAACACCCCTCACACCCCCTAACCTATCGTTCACCCATAACAATAGAAGTACAAGCCTGAATGGCAAATGCCATCGCGACCCTTTTTCTCTAATATGAGCCACATACTACAACAACAAGAAACAAAGAAGTATACAAAAATACATGCATGTGTAACAAGGGTGAAAATCCAAGATCTTAAGACTTTTCACGAAAGAGGAGCCAACTACTTTTGCTATTGTGATGTGCTATGTATGTTATTACTTAAAAATGATGTGATATATATACCTTAATGAGACCATTAAAAGGAGCAAGGCTGTTATGGCAATCTTTTATAACAAAACCATAGTTCGGCTTGGGATATTGGTGACTGACATTGCAATTTTGAACAAAATGAGTAATCCAAGTGAATCAAAGTATTAGCTTCTTCAATATCAATGCTGAGAAAGCAAAAAAAAAAAAAAAAAAAAAAAAAAAGTGGGAGCTGAAAAAGATATCAGCCTCTTGAAACCAAGCTAGCTCATTTCAATTCTCCAGAGAAAGAAAGAAAAGGAAAGTGGAATCAGAAACTCTTAAGTGAAAGAGACTATCAGTTTCTTGAAGACTTCTTTGAAACCACGCCCCTTAGTTGAAGTCAGTGAGAGAAATTAACAAAGAAAGTTGTATACCTGGTTAATGAAGAAGTCCAACAACAATATATTGAATGTCAAAGCAACTACTACTTCCAACACCTTCTTCAAAGCCCTACAAACCCAACTTCAATTCTCAAAAGTAAGAAAGAAAGTAGCAAAACCAAGGAAAACGAGGCAAAATGAGAGAAAACAAGAGAATGTGAGTGAGGGAGATGTGGGAAACAATTGTGAATACGATATTTATTCTTTAGATTGAAGTTACCTACTTAGTTATTAATTAACAGATTCTTGTTATATTTTCACGTCATCAATCAGTTCTATAATTTTCTATTAATTTTAATCAAGAACATTGGTGTCTTATAAGTTGATCACTAAGGCATTCATTTATTAATTTCATTAAATATAATAATACCCTTATTAAGCATTATGTTATATACATTCAAAATTCATTTGGACCTTTCATATAGTGAATTCTTAAATAAAGTTAGTTATTTTTAATAATAATAATAATAATAACAATAATAATGTAATTTATAGTTTTTAAACTCTTAGAAAATTTTCTAGTCTTGAAATATTTTTCAACTAGTAAAAATTTGTAGCAACTTAAAATCTAAAATATTTGTTTTTTCGATATTATTTTCATGTAAAACATTGATCATAATTATAATTATCATTTGATAAGTCATTTCCAATTTAATGTTTGTAACTAGTAAATACCATTAACACAATCATAATAAAAAAGAAAAATTCAAAGTGTATAATTTAATTGAAATATTATTGTTTTTAGTGAAGTGGCATGAACTTGTTTAGATTTGTTACCTAATAGCATAAAGGGTTAGTTTGCTACTAATGCAGCTTTATAGAAGAATCACTAGTTACTATATTAAAAGACTCGATTATAATATGAAGAAATTGGGTATTAGAGAAACAATCTTTTCAAAAGTACCGTGCAATTTTTTATTTTTTATTTTTATGAAATATATGTAGAAATACTATCAATTCATTCTTTTCTATATTTTGAAAATATAAATATGTCAAGTCATGTTGAGTTGAAAAATTCTCAATGTCAAATGAGCAAGAATATTAATAGAGGGGTAACTAATAGAGTCCTGTTAATTATATAATCTGAAGGATGCTAGGCACTTCTTCATTTGATACATACCTTGTAATAATCTTATCAAGGCAACATTTGAAGACATGGATCATTCCATAGAAATTCCTAATTTAAAAAAAAATACTCTTTCAATCTTTGGCACTCCAATCTTGAGACTTTGCTTACTACGAAGTAGTTCACAATGTGCGTCAATTAGGGCATGGATTACATGGGCAACTAGTAATTGCTCTTCCAAAAAAACATCATTTATGAGAATTAACTCTTCTTTCTCTTCAAGTAATAACCTTAATTGAGAAGGGATCAACCACCACATTATAGACTTCTTTATGCTTATTGATCAAATGAATCTCTTATAATAAAAAGATCTATCTGATCAACCTATGTTTGGCATTTTTTTAAATAAGCAAATACTTCAAGGCTGAATTATAGATATTAAACAACATAATTGGTGAACCTATATGGTACAAATTAAAGTTATTCAAAGTGGACAACATTGCTAGGAGCCTTTTTCCCTTATGGAATAGTTCATTTAGGAACCATCTTGAGATTTATTAGAATAGAAGATCACATGGGGCTTCTCATCCATTCTTTGCCCAAGCATGGTTCCTATGGCTTAATTACTAGCATCACACATCAGCTCAAAGGGCAACACTAGTATGATAGCTACATAATAGGTGTGGTGATAAGCAAAGGCTTAAGCCTCTTAAATACCTCTTGGAATTCATTGATCCACTTAATAGATGGGTTCATCTTTAGTTAATAATGGGCACAGTGGTCTAACTATACTAATAAATCCTTTAATAAGCCTTATATATCCTTGAAAAGTTCTCATATCTCACCATCTTGGAAGCAGAAAGATTGGCAATTACTTCTATCTTAGACTTATCAATTTCAATACCCTTAGCTCACACAATGTGGCTTGAAACTATGATTAAAGTGACCATGAAATTGTAAAAAATAGAACCTTGAAACGCATGATATGATGTAATAATAATATTGTAAGAAAATTGGACATTCTCAATTTAGATGCTACACTAGGTTCCTAGAAAGGTTTGAAACTAAAATGAATAGACTTATGAATGACTTCAATTCTCTTAAAAATAACATCTTAAATAATGGGAAAGGGAATAAAACTAATCAAAAGCCTAGAAGTCAACGTAGTCATCTAAGTCACCACCTAGGACTAAACAAGTCTGGTTAAGAAATGATAGGTTTAAATGTCAAGTTATGTTTAATGCTCTTAAAGTTAAATCTTCTAGTGAGTGGTACCTTGATAGTGGCTACTCTAAACATATGACACGAGACAAATCCTCTTTACTTCTCTTGAAATTTATAATGTTGGGCCTATTACTTTTGGAGATGGAATCTTAGCTTGTGTAAAAGGCAAGGGTGGTATAGCTATCCTTGGTTGTCCCAAATTAGATGGAGTTCTATATGTGAAAGGACTTAAGGCAAACCTCCTAAACATTAGTCAAATGTGGGACTCAAAACTTATATGAGGTAGTCAATAAAAAAGGAAACGTTGTCATCACAAGACAAAAGACAATTGATAGCTATTATGCTACAAATCCTAACTCTAGAACACCTTTTGTGTGTATTAGGGCAAAACTAGATCCTAATGAGCTCTAACATAAAAGACTAGGTCACATAAACTATAGGGACCTTATGCACTTAGTGAATACTAAAAAAGTTAGAGGTAACCCTAGGCTTAGTGGTGAACCCAAACCCATTTGTGGTGAGTGCATGAAAGGAAAACAAACTAATAGTTCACACAAAAAGGTTAAGGAGATAAGGACCACTAGACCTTTAGATCTTCTTTATATGGATCTTATGGGTCTAATGCGAACTAAAAGTAGAGGTGGGAAGAGATATGTCCTTGTGGCTGTGGATGATTTTTCAAGGTACTCTTTTGTGAGTTTTCTTAGGGAGAAAATAGAGGCCATAGAGCACTTAAAGTCTTTATTCAATAAAATACAAGTGTAAATAAGTCATCTAATTGTAAGGATTAGGAGTGAAAGGGGAAGAGAGTTTGGCAATGTGGATGTTAACCTTCTTTGCGAGTCTAATGGAATTAAACATGAGTTTTCAACCCTTAAAACTCCTTAGCAAAACGGAGTAGCTAAAAGAAAGAATAGTGTGCCACAAGAAATGGCTAGGGTGATGATTCGCATGCATAATACCCCTATGTAATTTTGGGCAAAAGCTATTAATACAACATAGTATACTGCTAACAGGATTTTTCTTAGGCCTGGAATAAAGAAGACATCTTATGAATTATGGACTAGGAGAAAACCTAATTTTAAATATTTTAGGACTTTTGGTAGTGAGTGCTATATACTTAGGGATAAGGAGAACCTTGGAAATTTCGATACTAAATTTGATGTAGAATCTTCTTAGGCTATTCTACTATGAGTAAAGCCTATATGGTCTATAATCAAAATTAATAGATTATCTAGAAATCTTCTGATGTGGTTATAAATGATACCGAGTATGACCATGATATAATTGAGAGTCAGATTTTAACCTAGGAATCAATTGGAGATAGCCCTAAGGACTTGGAAGTCACAAAAAAAAAAAAAAAAAAAAAAAAAAAAAAACCCTAATGATATCCCTAAAAGAAACGTTGACCTTAACAATGATGAATTTGTACCACTAGATAATACATCTAAAGAAACAAGAAGTAAGCTTAGATCCAAAACACCTAAGAACTACTCAATCTCAAATGTTATAAGAAATATTAATGAACAAGTAGTTACTAAGAGACAATCAAGATTAAATGAGATGAGTTTTGTATGCTATACCTCCCAATTGGAGCCAAAGAATGTGAAGAGAGCTTTAGGAGATGAATCTTGGACTACTGCACTCTTGGAAAAGTTAAATCAATTCATTAGGAATGATATGTGATACTTAGTCCCTAACCTAAAGATAAATAAGTCATAGGTACAAAACGGATTTTCAAGAACAAACAATATGAAAATGGGGTCATTGTGAGAAACAAAGCAAGATTGGTTGCCCAAGGATACTCATAGATAAAGGAAATTGATTATGAAGAGACATTTGCACTTGTAGCCAAATTAGAATCAATTAGGATACTTTTGGAAATAGCATGCTCCTTGAGGATAAAGCTTTACCAAATGGATGTCAAGAGTACTTCTCTAAATGGTATTCTAAGTGAAGATGTTTATGTTGAGCAACTTAAGGGATTCGAGGATCCAAAATTCCCTAATGTCTGTAGGTTAAAGAAAACTGTTTACAGATTAAAGCAAGCTCTTAGAACTTGGAATGAGAGGCTTAATGCCTAACTTTTGGAGAAAAAGTTTGAAAGAAGAGGAGTTGATAGAACCTTGTTTATAAATAGGTCCAAAGATGAATTGTTAATAACTCATATTTATGTTGATGATATAGTTTTTAGAGCTACATCTAGTGACCTTGTTCTTAGTTTTGCAGAAGATATGAAGATTGAATTCAAGATGAGCATGGTAGGTGAACTAATCTTCTTTCTAGGATTGCAAATTAGACAACTAAAAGATGGAATCTTTCTTTCTCAATCCAAATATGCTAAGGAGTTAGTTAAGAAATTTAGTCTAGAATCCTCTAAATAGTCTAAGACACCTATGAGCACTACCACTAAGCATGGTAAGAAAGCATTTGGAAAAGATGTTGGGCAAAAACTTTATAAAAGTATGATAGCAAGCTTACTAAACCTCATAGCGAGTCGTCCTAACATATCTTTTAGTGTCGAAGCTTGTTCTAGGTACCAAGCAAACCCCAAAGAATCACATTTAACTACCGTTAAAAGAATAATTTGAGATATAAATAGGACTCTTGATTATGGTTTGTGGTATCCCTATGATTCTTCTCTTGTGATTGTTGGATATTTCGATGTTGATTAAGCCAAAAATGTTGAGGATAGAAAAAACATATCTGGTGCTTTTTTTTTATTGGTGATTGTCTTGTGGCTTGGCCTAGTAAGAAACAAAACTCTATATCCTTATCTACTGTTGAAGCTGAGTATATTGTTATTGGGAGCTGTTGTATGCAACTCCCATGGATGAAGCAAATGCTTAAAGACTATGAAATTGAGCAATAGACCATGAACAACATTGTGACAACTCTAGTCTATAAATACCTCAAAGAATCCTATTCTTCATTCTCGTACTAAATACATTGAAATTTGTCATCATTTCATTAGGGATCTTGTTGAAAAAAATATCGTTTCTTTAGAGTTTGTCCCCACTAAACATCCATTGGCAAATATTCTTACCAAACCTTTGGATTATCTTAGGTTTAAGTACCTTAAGAAATCCTTGGGTATATGCCTAATCGATTGATCATCTTAGAAATAGCCTTCAAAGGTTTTCAGTTTAGTATTTATATCTTTTTTGTTTCCTTTAACCTAATTTTACTTTGGCCATATGAATTTTGTTTATTTACTTGATATATTAGCATGATTCGTAATACCTCGAGTTTATGATTTGGAGAAATATACTATATCTACAAGATTTGATGTGAATGGAATTATAGATATTTGTTAATCACTATCAATGTATTTGATTCCTGATAAAGAAATATCTTTGTATGTGAGAAATTCAATATTAGTTACATCTTGTACTTGATCAAGAGGGAGACTTCTTAAGTTGAACTCATAAAGTAGACCTTGATTGCTTTGGAAAGATTCGTTGTCATGCTCAAATCTTATTATCCACATATCTTGTTTGACTATGATCATTATATTTGTTTTCCAAAGTGAGTTCATGCAAAATATTGAATTTTCGGTTAAACATAACTCTCATACTCTTTCCAAGATTCATGCTCTCAACTATAAGCTACTCACTTGCAACATTTGGAAACACTCCTAAGTGGATACAAAAGAAACCATAAATGAAAAGAAAATGAAAAATAAATATTGATCATGGTGTACTATGCCTTCACTTTCAAAAGAAAAAGAAAAAGAAAAAAAAAATATGATTTCAAATTATGGGAGGAATCAAGTTATGTTATATGTAGATCAATGAGGCTATGTTAAACAAAAATCCGGTGATCTTAGTTTAAATTGATTGGATGTGTTCTTTACTTTGACCAAAGGCATGATTGGATCCCTTCTAAGTGATCAATTTCGAAATATAGAACTAGATAGTAAGTCATATTCCCTTCAAAATCAATACTTATGTTTTTATGTTGGCTCTCTTATACATTGATGGTTATGCAATGAGCTTTCAAAATTGAGATTATAATTAACTCTGACCTTTGATCTTGAAACATCATTCTTGATGGATTGATATGTATTATCTGAATTAACTTACTTAAGTTATTATTGATTGATCTAATGTTGAGAGCTTTTGGACATATTTATCTACTCATTTGAATTTATCTATAATTTTTTTTTTTTTTTTTTGGTGTCAATCCATGATTCTAAACTTTTTGGTTGAGTCTTTTATCCTCTCTAAGTATTGAAATTAGGTTCAAAATACTCGAGCACTGCATCCAACACTCAAGCTCAAGCACCTCTTGTAGTGGCACTACCGCTCAAGCATTCTTAGTTGCATCCAACGACACATCCATCAAGTGTCTCATTCGAGTTCTAATTTGCATCTAGTGCTGCATCTGACTATAAATTTCGATATTGCGCGCCTTTTGGTTTTCAAACATTTTCTTATTCCTCTTAGGCACTCTAGGACTCTGTCTCTTTGTTTTGACTATAAATTCAAACTTGACATGTTTTTTAAGCCAAGTCTGGGGGACTATAAGCTTGGTTCCGACCATTTCCACTAAATAAAAAGCCCTATTCTTGACGAAAGTTCACTCAAAAGGTAGGCGATCAGACCTAGGACACGTGGGATAGCAAAAGCCTTCGGTAAGGGCTAAAAGCTTTTTGAAAGCTCCATTTGAAAAATTTTGAAAATATAAACATGTCAAGTCTAGTCGAGTTGAAAATTCTCAAAACAAGACAAGTAAGAACATTGATAGGGCAACAACTAGTATACGCTCATCAAAACATATCGGTATCTAAAGGAAGGTGGAAATGATTCCGTGAAATCAATTCCTTAAAGATTGAAAATCTACTAATTGTTATATTAGATGGGAAATGGTTCCCACAAGTCTCCTCATGATAAAAGTCAAGGACATTACATTGCCTCATTTGGTACATAACTTGTAAAAATCTTGTCAAGGCAACATTTTAAGGCATAGGATCATCCTATAAAAACTCCTAATTTTTGAAAAAGAAAATTTGTCAATCTTGTGCATTCCAATAATGAGACCTTGCCTACCATCAAATAGTTCACAATTTGTGCAAAATTATCACATCTCAAATATGATGAAATAGGGCATGGCATGGGCGCACAACTAGTAATCGCTCATTTGAGGAGTCATCATTGTGGGAATTAACTCTTCTTTCCCCTCAAATAATATCCTTGAGACGTGGTCTACCACCACATTCTAGACTTTTTTATGGTTAATGATCTAATGACACTCTTGCAATAAAAATATTAAGCTAATCAACTTGTAAATTGATATTTTTGTTGGCTAGCTAATACTTCAGGGCTGAATTGTAAATATTAAACATCATAATCAACAAACCTATATGATAGGAATCAAACTCATATAAAGTGAACAACATTGTTAGGAGCACTTTTCCATTATGGAATAGTTCATATGGGTGCTATCTCAAGCTTTATTAGAATATAAAATCACATAAGGCTTCTTATCCTTTCTTTGTCTAAGCAACACTAGTCTGATGGATACATGATGGGTATGGTGACATGCAAAGGCTTAATCCTCTCAAATGCATCTTGGAATTCATTGGTCCACTAGAAAGGATAATCTTTAGTCAATAATTGGCACGATGGTCTAACAATACCACTAAATCATTACATAAACCTCCTATGAACCCTACACATCCTATAAAAGATCTCACATCTCTCACCGTCCTAGGGGTGGGAAGTTTGGCAACTAGCTCTCCTTAAACTTATCAATTTCAAAGCCCTTATCTAACACAACATGGCTTGAAACTATGCTTGAAGTGACCATAAATGACAATTTTTCCAATTGAGTACAAGTTGTTTTTCTTGACATCTCCTAAGATTAGGAGAGTTATGAGTAGTATGAGATTCAATAATAGGATTACCCTTATCTTAATAATTAGTCTATTGTCCATCAAAATTGAGAAAATAAAGGCTAATCTTAAAAGAGAAAACACCCAAGAGTGAGAGGGGAGGAGGGGGGGAGAATTGGGATTAAAAAATCTTTTTAAACACAACAAATTTAAGTACAAGAGAAGCAAATATAAAAAGATAAGGTAAGAGAAATCAAACTCAGATTTTATAGTGGGTCGGCACTTCCTTCCCTACGTCCACTCTCCTCAAGCTCCTAACAAAGTGAGGGTTCCACTAACTTGAAGCTTCAACCAAGCTTCTAATCACCTTTACACTTGGATTCCAACTCCAATAGGCTCTTATAGAATCTCTTCAAGTCTCAACTCACTTGAAGGCTTTATCACTCAAATAAGATGTTTAAGTCTCTCAACCTAGCACAACAATGGCTCAAATACAACTCAAGGCTAGGATGAATCACAAAAGTGCACTAAAGAGTATGCAAATGGATATTTAATGCACCAAGAAAAGAATGAGAGCTTTTAAGGCAAGAATAAGTAGGTAAACAAATAAATGCAAGTGGTCTCCTGCTCATAAATGAAATAGAGCTCTCTATTTATAGGTTTCTAACCATAAGAGCTAAAAAAACAAAAAGCAACCTTGACCGATCGAGTTGGGGGTCGACCAGTTCACTAGCTGTTTGATCATTTAATGCTTGGCAGGTGACTGTTACCCTCAACCGGATCTCGACCGGGAAAAAAAGGCTATTAGAAAAAAGAGTGTTTTTTGCATCTCTCGACCGGATTTTAACCGAGAAAGGGTAATCGGTCGACCGGTACCCTAGCCAGGTGAGCCAGTTGGCTAGTGTCCATATTGGTTCACCATTTTTGACTCGAAAACCTATCTTTTTTTTGGTTTTTTTGCTTTTAGCACTTAGACAAGGTCTTTAGGTAAATTAATATGCCAATTTTGACGTGATTTGCTTAAGGTTCATTTGATAAAACTCGGGTTTTGATGAAAATGTAACTTTAAAGCATAAACTGAGTTTTTCAAAGATGCATGAAATGATATGTAAATCCTAAGTGCACCCATGCATTCATCTTACATATGTTTCCTATGATTAAAGGTCTTCCAAAAGTCTTAATATTGCATCCATTAGGTCCTTTGGTGAATTTTCAAACTAACACCTGAAATTATTTATAATTCAAACCAATTAGTAACTTAACCATGACTTGTTATCATCAAAACATGATTAGGAGAACCCTTGGGCTAACAATCTCCCCTTTTTTATGATGACAAGCCTTAGTTATCTAAGAGAAGAAGAATCTCCCCCTCAAACCAATCATGGATCCTTAATCAAAATTTACAAAGTTAAAACCAAGATAATTAAGATATGGTTAGAGAGAATTTGCAATAAGAAACAATGTAAGTCATCAAACATATAAGCATATCATATATAAGTCAAATGTATCAATATCCAATATGCAGGACCCAAACAATGATATGACAATGATATGCATGTAAGTCTCTTGTAGTCTCCTAGTTCCTAAAATATCTCCCATTTTTGGGAACATTTAAAAGAAACAAAGGGGGCCTCTAAGGAATCAAGGATGAGGAGGTGGAGGTGGAAACACAAAGCGCAGATAAGCCATCATCTCTTCATGTTGACTCTCCAAACGATCCTCAATACGCTCAGTCCTCTGCTGGAGATACTCAAACTGTGAAGTGAAGCCAACCTGATACTGATCTATATGATTCTCTATGGAGTAGAAACGAGTATCACTTATCACAACAAGCTCTTCCATGCGAGTACCTAGAAAGCTAATCTGAGCAAATAAATCCATTCATGGATCATGGTTAGGAGCGAGAGTTGCCAAAGGAGGTGGTATCTCAATATGAGTAGGCTTAGTGAATGCAGGTTCAGAGGAAGGCTCAGTGTATGACGACTGAGTAGATGGACCCATTGTAAAACTTGGCTCAGACAACATTAGCTCAGAGAAGGTAGCCTCAAACTGCACACCCTCTGACTGGAGTGAAGAAATGTCAAGCTCATGTTCTCTCTATTGATAGCCACTTTGAGGGTCTACTCCACCTTCCATCTTTTGTATCTCTGCCTCTTCCTCAACTCCGAGGTGTGCTTGTCCCTGTTCTTGGGCCTGTGCTAGTGCTTTATCTGCTTTCCTTACCCAAAAACCATTTGAGGCCTTCTCAAATTTCATCCTCCCCATGAACTGATCATCATATGTATCATAAGTGCTAGAAACCTCAAAATATGTCTCTCTACTCAAGTCAACGCTGACATCCTTGAATACTCTGGTAAGGAAGCAGCCATAAGGGAGTACGCGAGTTGTGCTCTCGCAACATGCGATCATGTGCATCATCATCAAGTACCCCAAGTGGATCCGTCTCGTAGTCATAATAGAGTCAATAAAGAATGCCTCATAATAAGAGACCTCGTCTCGGTGTCCACCCTGTGGTAAAAAAATAAAGCATAGCATATGGTGTAGTACTCGACTGATGACCGTCAATCTGCATGTTGAGGGTTTGCCCATCCCATGGGCGTTTTCAAGTCCGTAAATCCTTTGAATGACCTCTCTAGGCTCAAATCCTAACATAGTGGGCCATATCTTGGACTCATATACTCTGAGTCTAATTGGAGCAATATAAAAAATATAATAGATGTTCTCTAAGTCCAGACGAATCTCAACTCCTCTAATAATAGAAATGATCAAGCCACCTATGCCGTAAGTCACCCTCGAGTAAAAAGCTAGCACCAAAGTTTGAAAAATTGGCCCAAAAACAGTAACCAGAAACAACTAGCCCACCCTAGTGAATAAATCCTCAAATCCGAAATGCTGAAGTTAGGGAAAATTAATATTTCTCCCGGGAACTACTCGTCTCTAAGCAAAGTGTTGTTTGTACCATTGGTAGTCTTCCATGGTACTGAATAGGACGGTATCAAACCTCACCTTTTGGCGTGCCTCCGACTAAGATGGCTTAGCTAGGCACTTGCCCTGTGCCCTAGAGGCAGCAGGCTCTTGTCTAGGAGCTATGTGGAAGAAGAAGCTTGAGCAAAGGAGTGGTGGCTGGTAGAGAGAAAGAGAGGCTCACACCTAAAACCCTGGGCGTGCGAAAATGGAGAGAGATTGAAGCTTGAGTCAGGTTGTGATGCACGGGAGGAAGAGAAGGCGATCCCAAATCCAAAACCCTAGCCTCCAATCTTCTTAAAAACTAATTCAAAGGCTTCAATCTGGTGCAATGACCCTAAAAATCACTCCTTGACAGCTGAATCAGCGAAACTCTTAAAGAACCAAAGGAAATTGGTGAGAAAATGAAGCATGAGAGTCTTTTAATATCCCAAATCCTGAAAAACCGGTTAACCGGTTCTAGTTCGGTCGACTGCATGGTCAACGCGGTCAACAAATTTTGACTTCTCAAAAATTGTGCACTTTTTCATTTTGTGATCCTCCCTCTGCCCTTTTCAGTTAAAATCCCCAATTTTTTATGCCCAATGCCAAGAGAATTTTGATTTTTGGTCGAAATTTAACCATTATATAAGTATATGTCTATATGATGCATAAGACATGAAATTCATGCAATCAAAAGGTATATTCATCAAGAATTCATTAAGCAAAAATTTGATCATAAAGAAATCACCCCTAGTTGTCTTCTAATATTAACAAGTTGTTCTTCACTTAGAGGTTTTGTAAAGATATTGGCAAGTTGATCTTTAGTGCTTACAAATTCAAGTGTTATGTCACCCTTTTGTGCATGACCTCTAAGAAAATGATGTCTAATCTCTATATGCTTAGTCCTAGAGTGTTGCATAAGATTTTTTGATATACTTATGGCACTAGTATTATCACATTTAATAGACACATGCTCAAAAGATAAATCAAAATCACTAAGTGTTTGTTTTATCCAAAGAATTTGTGCACAACATAAACCGACTACTATGTATTCGGCTTTTGCCGTTGACAAAGCTACCGAATTTTGCTTCTTACTATGTCATGAGACAAGTTAGTGTCCTAAGAAATGACAAGTGCCACTAGTGCTTTTTCTTTCAACCCTACAACTGGTAAAATCGGCATTCGAAAAACCAATTAATTCAAAGTTATCACTCTTAGGATACCATAAGTCTATGTCCATTGTCCCTTTCAAATATTTGAGGATTCTTTTTATGGCACTTAAGTGAGATTCTTTAGGACAAGATTGAAATCTAGCACACAAGCCTACACTATACATAATGTCAGGTCTACTAGCGGTCAAGTATAGCAAACAACCTATCATGCCTCTATACATAGTAGAGTCAATGGATTCACCTTTCTCATCCTTATCAAGCTTGATGGATGAGCTCATTGGAGTCTTCATTGTTTTGGCTTTCTCCATATTGAACCTTTTGAGAAGATCTCTTATATATTTTATTTAATTAATGAAGGTTCCTTCCTTTAGTTGCTTGATTTGAAGTCCAAGGAAGAAGTTGAGTTCTCCTATCATGCTCATTTCAAACTCATTATGCATGCACTTAGAAAAATCTTCACAAAGAGAGACATTAGTAGCACCAAAAATGATATCATCAACATATATTTGAACTAAGAGCATATCTTTTTATTTGGTTTTTATGAGAAGAGTTGTGTCAATTTTTCCCATTTTAAAACCTTTTTCCAAAAGAAATTTACTCAATCTTTCATACCATGCTCTAGGTGCTTGTTTCAAACCATAAAGTGCCTTTTTAAGTTTTAAAACATGGTTAAGAAAGTTGAAACATTGAAAGCCGGTGGTTGTTCGACATATACTTCTTCATTTATAAAACCATTTAAAAAAACATTTTTCACATCCATTTCATATAAAACAAAGTTTTTAAAACATGCAAAGGCAAGTAGCATCCTAATGGCTTCCAACCTAGCTATGGGGGCAAAGGTTTCTTCATAATCTATCCCTTCTTCGTGATTAAAACCTTGGGCTACCAACCTTGCTTTGTTTCTAATAATTATGCCATTTTCATCCATTTTATTTCTAAAGACCAATCTAGTTCCAATAACACTTTGATTTGAAGGTCTTGGTACTAATTCTTATACTTCACTTCTTTCAAATTGATTTAATTCTTCTTGAATAGCAATCATCCAATTTTCATCATCTAAAGCATCATTTATATTTTTAGGCTCAATTTAAGAGATAAAAGCTAGATTATTACAAATGTTTCTAAGAGAGGATCTAATTCTTACTTTACTAGATGGATTACCTATAATTTGATCTTGTGGGTGATTGATGACAAACTTCCATTCTTTAGGAAGGTCTTGACTTGATTCACCTTGCACTTGTTGAGAAGGGGGTAGTGCTAATGGTTATCCTTCTTTCTTGGGATCCTCTCCATTTTTTTCTTGTTGTGTTCTATATTCAATTTGTGATCTTCCCATGGAGGTCTCAAACCTAAATCATCATCAACAATTTCTCTTTTTTGGAGAGAATTGTTAGATTCATAAAAAAATAATATGAATGGACTCCTCTACAACCATGGTTCTTTTGTTAAAAACTCTAAAAGCTATACTTGAAGTTGAGTAACCAAGGAAAATTCCAACATCTGATTTTGCATCAAATTTTCCAAGATTGTCTTTGGTGTTTAATATAAAACATTTGCATCAAAGACTTTGAAATAGCTAATGTAAGGTTTCTTGTTTTTCCAAAGCTTATAGGGAGTTTTCTTAAGTATGGGCCTCAATAATACTTTATTTAAAACATAACAAAAAGTGTTAACCGCTTTAGCCCAAAAACATTTTGGTAGGTTGTTTTCATTTAGCATGGTTCTTGCCATCTCTTGAAGAGTTCTAATTTTCCTTTCAACTATCCCATTTTGTTGATGAGTTCTAGGACCCAAAAAATTGTGACCAATTCCATGCTCATTGCAATACTCTTCAAAATCTATATTTTCGAATTCTCTCCCATGATCACTTCTTATACAAGTAATTGCAAAACCTTTTTCATTTTGAACCTTATCGCAAAACTTTGAAAACTCATAAAAGGCTTCATTCTTTTGACTTAAAAACAAGACCCATGTGTATCTAGAGAAGTCACCCACAATAACATATACACAAGACTTTCCTCCAAGACTTGGTGTCCTAAAAGGACCAAATAAATCCATATGCAACAACTCAAGTGGCCTAGATGTGGAAATGAATTTTTTATTTTTAAAAGAGTTTTTGATTTGCTTTCCCACTTGACAAGCTTCACAAACTTTATCTTTTTTAAAATTTATTTTGGGAAAGCCTCTAACAAGTTCATCTTTGTTGAGTTGGAAAATGAGGTCCATGTTAGCATGTCTCAACCTCCTATGCCACAACCAACTTTGATCATGCATACTTGAAAAGCATCTATCATGACCATCATATTTTGAAATATTTATAGCGTAAACATTATCACATTTATGGCCCATGAAGATGGTTTTATCATTTTGAATATCCTTGATGATGCAATGAGATGCTTCAAAAATCACTTTAAAACCTTTGTCACAAAGTTGACTAATTCTTAAAAGGTTATGTTTTAAACCATCTACTAATAAAACACTTTCAATGAGAGAGGATGTCTCATTACCAATGTTGCATTGACCAATGATCCTTCCTTTTGCATTGTCTCCAAAGGTAACATATCCTCTCTTTTTCTTTGTAAGAAAAGCAAACTTGGATTTGACTCCAGTCATGTGTCTTGAGCATCCACTATCCAAGAACCACTTATCCTTCTTTGAACCCTACACCATAAAACTCAAGTTGATTTAGGTACCCATATCTTTTTGGGTCCTTGAGGGTTAGTGACCTTGGATTTTTCAATCCAAATCTTTTGACCTTTTGCATTTGAATTCTTTTGAGAACCATTTCTTAAAGGGCATGTACTAATAATGAGTCTTCCTCTTCCACAAAAGTTGCAAGTAGCGGAAGGACTTGCACTTATGGATTTCTTTACAAAATAGTTTTTAAAATACTTTTGATTTTTTGAAGATTTGAATCCTAGTCATTGTTTGTCAAAAACACATTTTTGGCTAGCTAGAATCATTTCAAAATATTTTTGTCCATAAGAAAAGATTGAAAGAGAGGAGGTCAACCATTCATTTTTCTTTCTTATAATCTCATTTTCTTTTTCTAGAAACTTCAACATTTGAAAATTTTTCTTTTACTTCTCCAAGTTCTTTTTCAAGTTGTTGAACTTTCTTTTTAAGACAAATATTTTTCAAACTAAGTTTTTCAAAATCCTCATACAATTCTTCAAATGCATCATGTATATTTTCATCACTAAGGTTAAAGTTTACCTCACCAAGTTCATCTATTGCCATGAAGCACATGTTTACCACTTCTTTCTCATTTTCTTCTTTGAAGGATTCATCTTCACTTTCACTCCAAGTGGCCATCATTGCCTTGTTCTTTCTTTTATTGGCTTCACTTTCGTAGAGAGGGCAATCATATTTAATGTGTCCTTTTTTCTTGCACTTGAAACACACCAAGTCTTTTTTCTCTACCCATCTCTCCTTGTCACCATGAGATGAAGATTCCTTTTTAAAAAAGTCTTTTCTAGAAGTGAACCTTCTTCCTTTCAGCCTTTCACCCCTCATGAATTTGTTGAACTTTCTTATGATAAGGGTTAAATCTTCATCTTCTTCACTTTGTTTTTCTTCTTCAACTTCTTCTTCTTCCTCAGTTGTAACTTTGAGAGATATGCTCTTCTTCCTTTTGTGTTCACCTTCTTGTTGCTTCTTTGCCAAATTGATCTCATATGTCATCAATGACCCTATGACCTATGAGCTCCTCCAAAGGTAGCTTGGTCAAGTCTTTGGCTTCTTGAATTATGGTGACCTTTGTATGCTACTTTGATGGAAGTGAACTCAAGATCTTCATCACCTTTTCGGATTCCTAGTAGGTCTTTCCCAAGGCTTCAAGACCATTGACAATGTCAGTGAACTTAGTGATCATCTCAACAATAGTCTCATTATCTTTCACAAAAAACAATTCATAGTTATGAACAAGTAGATTGATTTTTGACTCTTTAACTTGATTTGTTCCTTTATGAGTTATTTCAAGTAATCTCCAAATTTCTTTAACTGATTTGCATTGACATATTTTATTATATTCATTTCTATCCATAGAGCATTCCAAAGTATAAATGGCTCTAGCATTTAATTGAAAATTACTTTTACCACGCTCATCCCATTCTTGCTTGGGTTTTGGAACCATGACCCCATCAACTAGTTTTGAAGGAAAAGTTGGGTCATCTTCAATGACGTCTCATACGTCTAAATCAGTTGATTGTAAAAACCAAGTCATTTTAGTTTTCCAATAGGGATAATCGGTTCTTGCAAAAAATGGAGGTCTATTGGTTGCAAAACTTTCAATGTGAGCTATGTAACCACCTTCAAATAACAATGGTTAAAAATGCATTTTTAGATGAATTTTGACAATGATAATTTCATATAGAAACTACGGTAACAATAATGAGACTTTATAGTACAAAATTTAGACAAACTTGCAAACATAATTTGGTTGGATTTATATGCTTAAGAACTCATTTGGTAGTGATTTTAAAAAGTTTTTTTAATCTGTAAAGTATTTTTTTAAAAAAAAAAATGTTAGGTATTTGACAAATTAAATTTAAGAAATACTTTTAAAATTTTTAAAAATTGCTTGTAATATTGAAAAATCACTTGATAGTGTTTTTTAAAGAAACACTTCATAGATGATTCTCTTAGAACTCATTTGATAGTGATTTTAGGAAGTGTTTTTAATATTTCTAATACTTAAAAAATTTTATCATTCAAGTGTTAAAAATATCATGAACATTTTTTAAAATCATTCAAACACACTCTTAAAACCACTTCCACTAAAAACACTTCTAAACACACTATAATTATCATGAGCAAATTGTAAATGATTTATTTATTACTCGAGTAAATCATGTCAAGTAAATTACATTGCACATAATTTTTTATATGGAAGGATGGTTTTTATTGAATATAGCTATATAGAAATTGGAAAGAATGCATGAAATCTTTCATATATGAGTATAGGGTTTGTTTTTGTTATGAAATATTAAATTAAATTCAATACTCAAAACTAAGTTATTATCGATGTTTTTTATTTTGATTATTTCAACACTTCTAACATGTAACTCCTAGCTTTCAACAATAGTGTTTTTCAATACTTAATTTTTAGTTTTGTCAAATAACCTTGGTACTATTGAGCAACTATTTTTTAAAACAGTTTCAAAAAACGGTTTTTGGAGAGTAGTTTTAAAAAAAACTATTCTCTAATGTTTTATAGAATAAAAGTTTGTTTAAAAACCTAAAATATTTTAATCTGTTTTTAATGTTTCTAAATATGTTTTAAAAATAATTTTTATATTTAAGTCTTTATTTTTCATCATTCTTCATATTTATATAATTATTTTTTAAAACAATCCTTAGAAACAAGTGAAAATAATTAAAAGACGTTCTTTAAAAACATCATATTTTATGTTTTTAAGAACATAATGCAAAAAAATAATTTTTTGGTTATCAAACATATTTTTCTATTTTTTGTTTTTATTTTGAATAACAGAAAATTGTTCTGAAAAATGGTTTCCAATATCTTGTGTTCAAGAAGAGTTGCCAAAGGAAATGGCAACTAAGGTACATTTTTAAACAATATCAAATATACCACAATACGAAATCAACACGAATAAGTTGACCATGGCTTTTGGCTTATTCAGAAGGAACTTTTCCAAAGCTTTCGTTACCCTCAAATTCCTAGTCGGGTGTTACATATATGTTTGATTCAATTGTAGTTCCTCAAAAGGAATTATAACTTGTGACATATATGGCGAAATTAGATGGACAAAGCTAGATACACACTACTTATAGATAACGTTTCAGGTATTCATCCATTCTTATGTAGCGAACCTCTGGGTAGAGCTTTGAAGCTTCTTCTCCCTCTTCCCCTATTTCAAAGTTTGTTAAACAACCTTCATAGTAAATGTGATAGAAATGTCCTACTCCAACTTGGCTGGCATAGTCAAGACCTACATAATGGAGGACGAAAGTAAACTTATAGAAACTCCATCCATATATTAATGAATTCAAAAATAATTCAAGCCATAATTTCTTGATTACCTTTCATGGAGGCAAGGAAGTCTTCTGCAGAGATGCTAGACTTGTCTAGTTTCTTCCCTGTAAGCTTTTCCCACATCTCAATTATCTGTCTCTGGGAGAGAATGTTTTCTGGTGGCCTAATGTAGACTGTCTTGTTCAGTGTACGAGGATCATCTATTGCTTTGATTGTGTATGCTGCAACATCATCTTCGTCCACAAAAATAGCTACATAGTATCCACCAAACAAGCTCATTTAATAAACTCCATTGAAATGTATGCGGATTTAACCCTAAGTCTAGTATAAAAACAACTTTAAAATTGTTATCATTCTAGTCAAAATCTTATAATTCTTTTAGGCTATATTTGATTGCCGGAAAATAATAAGAAAAGAATTGAAAAAAAGTGTCAAGGAAAATAGTTTACTCATATTTGGTTTCACCATAGAAAATACAAAAGAAAATGAAATATAATTAAAATTTCTCAAAAATCTATGTATTTATAAATTATTTAATATTTATATATTAAAGGAAAATAAGTAAAATAAGTTTAAAGATGCGTATAAAAATAATTTATTAATTTTAAACTTTTTTTTTATTACTTTTTTTTTTTTTTTTTACTTTTCCTCTCTATTTTCTTTCTTTTACATTTTCCGACAACCGAATATAGCCTTAAGAGAATTGTTCTTAAGCCACTCATTAATCCAAAAACTTAAATTATTATTAAGTTTGTTGAACTATCAATTTTCCTAAAAATTTAAACTTCTAGAATTTAAGTTAAAAAACATATCAATTTTAGAGGAGAAACAAATGAAGGAAATAAAAATGTAAAATTGCAAAGATGCGACTCGAACTCATGACTTTGTGTCAAACGAGACTTCAATATCATGTGGAATTATTAATTTTCTGAAAAGCTTAAATTTACTGAATTTGGGTTTATGCATGTCATTCTCCTTAACAAAGCTAGTTTTTTATACCTTTGATGTTGCCGTCTCCGTATATAGAAACTTTTTCTTTTGGGGGAGTGAGGGTGCCAAGTTGGGAGCAGTTAGGAACAAAATAGGCTGCAAAGCAGTTGGAAGACACATAAGTGTGGGGGATGTTGGCTTCTTCTATGGCCTTCCTCACAACCATCTTCTCATCAAATGTCACTCTTCCTGGTTCAAGTGCATCTCCCATTCTTGCTGGATCCATTCCAAACTCTGAAGGCAGGAATCGCTGTAATAATTTGTAAAAGATAAATCGATATCCATTTTAAATATTGTTAATATCAAATTATAATGGAAGCATAATAAGAAATGTTTTTATTATTATTTTTTTTCTTTGAAATCTAAACAGAATATCATGAGATAATAGTAATTAAAAAAAAATTGAAAATGGTTCTTATGCCAGACAAGCTTGATACAATGGCTCAAAGTGTCAGATGATCAATTTTATATCTATTATGACACAATTTAATTACTTTTTAATAAAAGAAAAGTGACTATGCATAATTGTGATTGTTTAACTACCAATTTTCTTAAAAGTTTTTCCTAAAACCCGAGACGTCCTACTAAACCTAACTCTAATACTATGTTGAACTAAGTTTTGATTTTATGTTGAACTGTAAATTTTTCTAAAAATTTAAACTCAATATATATATCATGCTCCTTAACCATACAGTGACAAGTTGGAAAAGTCATTTCTAATCTCTTAAATTAATTAAAGTATTTATTTAAAAAAAAAAAAAGGATAGAGCTTTTAAAGCTTCTTTTAAATATTATTGGTGGATTTTATTAATATAAAATTATCACTTTAATAATAAAAAAAATTAATAATAGTAAATAGAACTAAATAATAAGTAATTTTAAGAGTAGAGATGATTAAAAACAAAAAAAAATAGATGGAGGAGAATGTGGCCATTCCCACAAATAAGATAGACCTTTAAATTAATTTTAATAATTTTAAGTATAGACTAACCAATATCATGTCTTTGATATAATTTTTTTTAGAAGCTTCAAAATTCTTTGGTAAACATATACCTACCTCCCGTGAATTCAAAGTAAAGTGTTGAAATTATTGCCATTTTTTATTATAATGGTTTTTCCCATGACTTGAGATAGGGGGAAAACATGGGTGTAGGATAGAAAATAAAAGTAATAATATAAAATATAAGCATATCCAACAAATCTTGAATTCCTTTTTAAAATTATAAAAGTAGATAACAAAGGACCTAATGATGAATGACAAAAATATTAATTTCTTGGAGTAGAATATTTCAGAAATGATGTATGCGCGCCAACCCATTAAAATCCATAGTTGATCGAAAAGGTTATCATGGCACAAGGGCTTACCTAACAAGATGACATTTTATATAATTTTGTCACACCCATGCCTTGGTACTATTTTTCTTGTCAGATCTATAGAATATTGCTGAAAATATGAAAAATTCTAGACCATGCAGTATAGACTATAGGATTAATGAGAACAACTTTTGACCATTGAATTGATAGAATGAGAAACAATGACCCAAAAAGGCATGTTACATCAATCTTGACCCCAGATGACATTTCCACACCCTAACCAACCCCACTACACCCAAATAAATAAATAAATAAAACTGTCACCACTGATTCCATTTCTGGCTAGCTTGTTTGTTTTGGGATCCCACCGACATACACCTCCTTCTCTTAACACCTATGCCATTCTTTTCCAAGTTTGGTATTGATCTGTGGACTTAGTATTTTCCAACATTTATAAGCGCTGGTCAATCTATGAGCCAACCTCTCGCTCCTTCCTTAATTTTCCAAAGAAAATCGTGCTTGTTCAATCTCTTAATTCCGTCTCCAAGATTAGTTGAGAAGAAAAAATGAATTAAGGAAAGAAGAAAACATGCATTATAGCTCATTTGGTAAACCCTAGTGAATTAATCAAGGGTATGTATATATTTCCATTAATATTCAGACTACTTAATATCCTCATTCATGACAAAAAATTATCCCTCCCTTTTTGTTATCTAATGTGCATCTCACACGTACCTTAATGTTTCCAGCTTCTTTGATGGCCTCAACAAGTTTGAGCTGAATCAAAAGGTTGTGACTCCTGAAATGAACCCCAGACATGGTGCAGATCACCACATCTACTTTCTTCACTGCTTCCACCAGACTCTTATGATCTGCAAAGGAGCCCTCCACAAGGGTAGCCCCTTTGGCCTTGAAGGACAGCAGCATCTGCAGTTTCTCGATGTCCATACCGATCTCCGGGCGTTGAAGGACAAAGGTGGGATGGCCCTGGGCTAAGCTTGCCTCCACCATCCTCCTTCCAATGTAGCCTGTGCCACCCACCACAAGAACCTTGCTCTTATCCATCTTCCCTTCTCTACTCTTATTTTGGCCTCTACACTCACAGCCAAGGGCTTGTTGTATATATAGAGAGGATGTGATATTAGTCCTACAAACAAATCTTATGATGAGATTGTTTTCCTTTAATAATAGAGGATATATCCTCGTAAGTTTGAGGAATTTGTAATAATAAGAAAATATAAAGGAGTTACCAATTAAGTCAAAAAGAATTTGATATTTCCATAAGAAAATCTCACCCCTTCGACAATCTCTCCACATCTACACGTTTTTTCAAATTTTCTTTCATTGAAAAAAAAAAAAAAAAGGGGGTTCAGCGCCAAATCAGGCTGCTATTGCTTGCCAGGCTGGCGGAAGCACCTAGCAGCGTGGCAGTGGCGCAGCCAAGCGCTGTCATCGGTCAGGGTGGTGTCAGCAGCTTGATTTATTTTTCTTCTTTTTTTTTTTTTTTTTTCTCATCTCAAAGTGAAAAATAATAATAATAAATAAATAAATAAAATTAAAAAAAGGGAAAAAATAAAAATAAAAAAAGACAATTTGAGGAAGAAAGATGAAGAGGAAGTGAAGTAAAAGGGAAGGGAAGGAAAAAATAAGATATTTTTAGATATATAAAATTTATTAAAATAAAGATAGGTGGATGTGTCAATAAATTTAAGGAAAATAATAAAACCCAATGATATCTAAATATAAAAAATATCAAATCTTTCTACCAAGAAATTAGACTTTTATAAGGTAAAAAAGAAGAGAGTGAAATATTTTAATATGATAAAGAACTACTTTCATACCCATGAAAAAAAAAAACAAACTTATTCAATTTACTTTTCAAAAAATATATAAAATATAAAAATTTTAAGAGTCAATTAATTCTTAATGTAATTTTTTTTTATCAAGTTTTGAATATTTTATTTAAAAATTAATTATCTTATATCATAACCGATATATTCAATTAGAGTAGACTAAACATAATTTCATGATATTCAATATCACAACCGATGATAAACCTATTGTCAGAGTCACTACATCAATGATATAAACTTAAAAGAGATATCATATTCGATATTACTAGAAACATTACGCGTATCAAAGAATGACATCATTCATATTTATGATAAGGGTTAATTTCATTTACGTCCCTGAAATTTTGGTTAAATACATCTTACTTCTATTAAATTGAAATTTTATCTTATATTTCTTTTATTTTTATTATTTGATGTCCTTTATAACTCAAAATAGGGGAAGTGTTTCATAATTTTTTAAATGGGATGGATTGTATTTAACTAAAACCTATGTAAGTGAAATTAAGCCGTAGAGATTACCTCACTTGACATGAAGTAGGTTTACCTAACTTGAAGGTCAAACACTTACAAATGCCTGGACGGTCGGTACGTGTTAAAGAGTCGGTTTCCTCTATGGTTACTCAAATCAAAAGTTAAAATGGGATCAGGGATTAGGTGGCCTACTCAAATGACAAAAATCATTGCTCATTTATTTAACTAAAGACACATATGCTTTGTCTTACGTAATTAAGCACATACCGCAATGTTTAGATAGCTAGTGTCCAGTCTCACTTTGCTTTGATTTCACATGATATTGTTGACAAATATGTCTGTGAAGTTTATATTATTTTAGAATAGAAAGTGATGGCTTTTCCTTAGGTGGAGAATTAAGCAACCTTGGCTGGTGAACCTAAACAAGTGGTTGTCTGTCCCTTGGGCCCTTTCAATGTAGCAACTGTCATTCTAAGTATTTCTCACCAACCCTCCCATGGAAACCATACCAACAATGAATGACCATTCATCTATTTCCCCTGTGAAAAATGCCTGATTAATAACATGTTTTTGGCTTCCCTTTTTTTTTTATTTTTTATTTTTATCAAAATTAAGTTTATTTTTATTTTGTTTTTCAAATTTTAAAAATTTTTGAATGTAGATATTGTTAAAAAGTATGATAAGTATATTGAATTTAAATTTTAAAAGGTTAATTCTTTAAAAAAAATTAATTATTCAGTATGAATCTGGTTTGACGATAGGGGATCATAAATTCAAGTCATATCTATACAATTTAGATATTTGTTTCCTTCATTTATTTTTCCTCTCATATCCCTTCATGTGCGGATATCTGACCGCAGGAGGGTATTCATCATGTGTTTTCAAAAGGTACGCAAGCTTCCAATAACAAATGGAAGCAAACCCCATGAATGAAAACGACAACACTCCAAGTTACTTTCATTGAAAAATGTAGCAAATGAAATTTCAAAGGCAACCTCTCTTCATGGCCAACAATCTTATTATACATTGAAGAAAAGGAGGGGTTTGACTTTCTTGTGGAGGAGTTTTCTACCAAAAATTGATGGACAACTACCAAGCCCACCGTATCAAAGGAACATCTATCGTGTACAAAAAAACCCTATTTACTTATTTCTAAATTATATATATTGTTTTTTTTTTTTTAACTTTTATTCATATATTTTTTTCTGAGTAGACCAGCCTTGCAAGGCTATACTATTCGGTCTTAAGTAGCAAAATATAAAAAAAGTTCAATAATTTTGAAATGGAATCATATCGATTATGAATATACAACTAGAAGGCAAATTTAATATATATAGCTTTTAAGTAGACACTTTACAAGTGTGACAAACGGTGTTTACATCAGGATTTCAGTTGAGATGGACACTTCTTAGCAATAATAAAATTACAATTATTTTGAGTTAATGACAAATTAAAAACTCAAATATTGATAAATAGAAGGCTGTTTGAACATGTGATTTAAAAATAATTTTTTATTTTTAAAAATACAAAACTATATTTAAAATTTTTTAATATTATTTGATTATTGTTTTGTAAAAATAATTTTTAAAAATAAAGTGAAATAAATAACAATTTTTAGAAAATAAGTCAGACTTGTTTTCACTAGTTTTTAAAAAATGAAGAGTTAAAACATTATAAAATTTTTGTATTTGTATTCTCTTTTTTCTATAAAAACAAAAGGAAAACACGAGTCCATTTGATTATATTTTTTAAAATTTATTTTTAAAAATTGTTTTTAAGTTAAAGAATAAAAATTCATTTTTTAAAAAAAATTTTAGAAAACATGATCAAACTCTAAATATTATAAAAAATAATTTTTAATTGAAAAACAGTTGAATTACTCTTATGTTAATATAGGGCATTTCATTTTTCCTATCAAAAGCGTCATTAATATGTCACAAATATCATTTCCCTATCGAAAACTTCCCAATTGATACAATTGTTATCAATTTCCTTGAATCTAGATATATTATGTAACTTTTCTACTATATGACTAGCTTAAGTTTAATAAGAAAATTTATATTTATTTTTTGAAATTTTAATTCATACGTAATGGGTAGATAGTAGACATTTTAATGTTGTCCTTAAGTCTCCAACAGTAGTGGAGATCATTCTGATCAAGTTAGCTTCCAAAACAAATCTGATAGTTTTTCAAAGAGATTTCCAATAGAAAACATTCCCCTTGGAAATCCTTCACCCAATTACAAGAAATTTCTTCATTTCTTTTCTTGAACTTTCCTTATCCAATCATGGGAGAGAAATTCTAAACCCTTGGGTACTGTTTTGTTGATAATATAGGCTTAGAAATAATAAGCTCTTCCTTTCACTTCTTTCTTTTCCCATTTTTCCTTTTTCTCTTCTCTTCTTGTTTGTAATTTTTTTTTTCTTTCAAGAAAATAATTTTGGAGGGAAACTATTAAAATGGTTGTTATATCCCCTCAAAACGTAGAAGTAACTTAAAGGACTAGAAAAATCTTAATATATATATAGATATATGTATCCAAACTTAAACAATATGAAAAAAGAAAGAAAGAAAGAAGAAGAAGAAAAAATGAAAAAGAAGGAAAAATACATAAAAATATTCCCTCCCTTAACTAGACCCGACTCAAAGCAAGCAAACTTTTAGTATGGTTGTGTAACAAAATCCTATTATCATTTTGTACAAGTGGTTTGATCAAGAGTTTAAACAATTTAAATATGATTTGATACTTTGATCTTATTCTTAGTTGTTTTATGGAAGTGGAATGAGTGTTGATAGAATCAACAACCAATCATGTGGTAAATATACCCTTTAGGAATGAAAATCTACTCCTTGTCCCTCCTTATGTCTCAATATTTCCATCTACCTCTCTTTTCCTCTTATAGACCCACTTGCATGCTATGAGTTTTATCCCTTTAGGTGTTTCTACAAGATCCCAAACTCCATTAGAATACATAGATTTTAACTCTACCTCCATAGGTCCTTGCCATAGAATAACATCATCACTACTTATTGTCTCATCATAATCTATGATATTAGTTTCATGTTTCTTTAGAATTGTCTCAAAAACTTTCTCAAATACATGAACCTATCCAATTGTATAACAACCCTCCACTATGACGAGGCTTTCATGTGTTAGAAGTGATAGGAATGACAGGTGGAGGAACCTTTAAACCCATAGTCTTTTAAACTAATGTGAGTCTGTCTTTAAGTGCTCTCTACTCAATTTCACATTTTGCCCTATTACTCGCCATATAATTTTCTTTTAGAAATTTGACATTTATGCTAACAACTACTTTCTGGTTGACCTAACTATGAAAGTAATGCTCTCTCGTTCCTTTTAGATAGCCTACAAATTTACATATCTCTAACTTTGCTTCCAATTTGTCTACCTTTGGTTTAAGCATGTGTGTTAGGCCACCTCAAAGGTGAATGTGTCGTAAACTAGGTTCATGACTTGTCCACATCTTCATAGGAGTCAATGTATGGAATCTCGGATTACTTCATTCCCTATCCTAAGATTAGGTTAGGTACATGAATTTCTTTCTAGGGCTCTAGATTCTAAAAATGGAAACAAAAGATACATTTTTAAACATAAATGGATCTAGATTAATAGTTATTGAAACTTTACCTTAGAATTAGATGTTCTCAAATCAAATCCACGCAGTTGAGATAAAGCCTAAAGTATCCAGAGGTCTCGTACACTTAAGGTCTTTCGCCTGATGACTTTAACTCGATCTTAGCACTCCAAAGATGGGTCTTTAGAAGGGAGAAGACCATGACTCTCTTCTCCTTGAATGGTGGAAGACTACTAAATTGTAAACCCTAACCCCTAAGTGGGTATTTATAGGTTTCCTAACTAGGCTTAAGTGACTCAAGCCTACCAAGAGCTTGAGTCACTTAATTTAACTCAAAATGTGTCTTAATTGATTAATTAACCCACTTAGCCTTCTAATTAATTAATTAGCTCAATCCAAAAACTTTATTTACTAACCATGTGCAACCTTACGTAATTATCAAAATGCCCTTATGCACAAAATTAAACCAAAAGTCAATCCAACCCTTATAAACTATGCCATCAAGATATATGAGCTTTAGTGGGGATTACTAGGACCCATAGGAGAGCATTGATTCCCTCGTAATTAAATTATAAAGTTGATTCAACATCTCATTATAGATAATCAACTACACTTTAATACCCTATGTAAATAACAACGAGACACTAAGTGTATGAGTATGTAACTTACTATCTATTGTATTTAGTCTTCCCATGAACTAGTGTCTGTAATCTAACAAAGTGAAAGCTATTAATTATTCAAGACTACCTCTACCCTCTTTGGGTTATAGATCCTTCTATTATGTGATCAAATGACATATTTTAACTCACTAAGAGCACATGTTAAATTTTACTAAAGAAATTATTGTGGGCCTATAGATTTCATGATCATACGTCCTTAGGATCACCTAAGGGGACACACTGTCTCAAAGTCCATGAGTAGGAACCACTAGGATTCATAGGAAAATACAAGCTTTCTTAAAATCCAATTCTAAAGTTGAATTGACACTCCACTAAAAAGAGTCAAGTCACTATAGTATCTTATAATATTACAAAAGGACAAAGCTCGAGTTCATAACCTACTATCAATTGCACACAAATCCCTATATGAATTGATTTTGTAATCTAACGAGGTAGTGTTATCAACTTCTCAACTTTACCTCTCTCATTGTTGAGCTACAGATCTTCCTATTATATGATAAACTAACATACTCTAACTCACAAAGAGCATATGCTCTTTGGAACATACTCTAACCACGAGGTTATGGGACCAAATAGAAAGACACCCCTTACGAGGCCAAACAAACCCCCACATCGAGTCAATGATCAATTTTGATACCATTTGTAACGACTCAAACCCAATCGTATAGATATTGTGATCCACTCTAGTTCCACTTTAGTTCCAAAGGGTCCTTACGACTTTGAAACACATCTACAAGGTTAAGAGAAACTCATACATATATAGCCTTAGTAACTTTCTCCTCTATCCAATATGGGATATCACACTTAGTGCTCCACATGTTCACTAAATCTCTAATTCTTTTAAATTTAGAAAGAAAAACCACAAACAAGTTAAAAAAGTTAACGAGAGCACTTAGCCATGATAACAAAGGAGTAACTATACAAATGGGAATGAAAATCAACAAGTGTAGAATAATGTCCTAACTTAATCCATGATTTTTACAACATGTAATATATAAGATAACCGCTACAATTCATATGTTTTCAAATACCATTTTGGATGGTTTTGATATTCTTAATGAATAATTGATCCAGGAATACATAAAGGTGCTATCAAAGAAAAAAAAGTACCAGTTTTCATCATGATTTTGGAAATTAAGGCGAAAAGGAAACACTATTCAACCAAAGATTTACCAAGTTCTAAAAGATTATTTATTATCCTTTAATAATTAGTTGTGACTATGGAATAAAATATTTAATCTAATCTTTAAATGTGCAACAATTCATCCTCAACTTTATACATAGATAGGCAAAAAAGCAAAACATTTGGTAGACATGAAGCATCCCAACCCTTGCAATGGAGAATTGACATCAATTGAATGGAAAATGAAGCATCCAAACCCTTGCGATGGAGAATTGACATCAATTGAATGACATTAATAGAATTTGAGAAATAAACCCAATAGAGAATAATATAGTTCATTTTTCTTATAAAAGCTATACTAAAGACATAATTAGCATTACTTATTTCAAAGCAAAATTATTAATTTAACATGTCATCCATAAAGACACCTAACAAAGAGATTAAGGAATCTCACCTACAATTACCCCTCTTACTTTGGCCTTTTGGAGCATCTCAAAAGTAAATTTGGAGGTGTCATACTAGAACCAACAACCAAAGCTTTTATTACATCATCATATGATAAGCTTGGTAGGCATATATACTTCTTATACATAAAGCTTCAGGTATTCATCCATTCGCTTGTAATTAACTTCCGGGTAGAGCTTTGTAGCTTCTTCTCCCCCTTCTTCGATTTTAAAGTTTGTTAAACAACCCTCGTAGTAAATGTGATAGAAATGTCCTACCCCAACTTGGCTTGCATAGTCCATACCTACAACATACCATGCATAAATGGAAAGAATAAAAACAAGTACTAAACTAAAAGAGAATAAATAAGTACTTGTAGATGAATGAATGTAATGTAAAGTTGGAAGTTATTATTTCTCAGTTATAACCTTTCATAGAAGCTAGAAAGTCTTTTTTGGAGATGCTAGACTTGTCTAAGGTCTTCCCTGTGAGCTTTTCCCACATCTCAACTATTTGCCTTTGGGAGAGAATGTTCTCTGGTGGTCTGATGTAAACTGTCTTGTTCAATGTACGAGGATCATCTATTGTTTTGATTGCATATGTTGCAACATCATCTTCATCCACGAAAACCGCTGTATAATACCCCGTAAAACAGGTTCATATACACACAATCGTAGTGCAAATAGTTAAGTTGTATCACAAAATTTTATAATTAATTTTAAGTACCTTTGACATTGCCATCTCCATATAGACAAACCTTTTCCTTTGGAGGGGTGAGGGCAGCCATTTGAGAGAGGTTAGGAACAAAGTAGCCTGCAAAGCAGTTGGCAGAAACACAAGTGTGGGGAATTTTGGCTTCTTCTATGGCCTTCCTCACAATCATCTTCTCATCAAATGATACTCTTCCTGGTTCAAGTGCATCTCCCATTCTGGATGGGTCCATTCCAAACTCTGAAGGCAAGAATCGCTGCCAAATTTTTTTGCTCAAAATTAGTATCAATCTTAGAGTTTGATATTGATAGAATTTATAATGCAGGCCCATCAAAAGAGTGGGGAAATTACTAAGAGTCAAAAGCCGAAGGTATCACATGCCAGGGGGGCTTGGGTGGCCTAGTATGGAATAAAGAAAGAAAAAAGTAAATAAGAGTGACACTGAGATTGTCTGTGGACCAGACCCTATGCTCCATCACTCCTTTGGACACTTTTTGCATAGGACAAAATATATTGTCTCATAATTCAAGATATTGAAATACAATTCGAGTTAGAATTCAGAGAAAAATAATATTTTAATCCAATAGAAATATTATTTTTGCTACTTAATTAATAATCTATGTATTTAAAATTAATTCATTTATACCTTCAAGACACAAAAATATTGAGATTAATTAAATAAATAAACAGAGTATTTTACATGCTAATTATGACTTTAGGAATAGAGTTTGACTTTATTTGGATTTATTTATCAGGGTTGTCTAAAGTAATGAGATTCGGTGGTCCAATGATTATAAATATAGAATAAAACAAAATAATAACCAGAATGTCTTTTAGCTTAATTAGTATTATAACTTAGATTTTTTACCAACTCGGGCAAATTGATTAGATTGATTGCTAAGTTATGTCAAATCCAAATTAAAAAATAATTCATTCAAGCCTAATTTATCCTGATTTCTAATTTAAAGTACTCAATTTAAGTTTAACTCAACTTCTTTTTTTTTTAAGATCAAACTAAATTTGAGTTGGTTGGTTTATATTTGAGTTGATGGAATTATATCATTTAAAATTCATCTATAATGTTTTTTTTAAAAAAAAATTCTATATATTTATACTAAAATTTAAATAATCAATAAAATAAAATATCAAGATAGTAAAAATAAATATAAATAAATTTATATATCTTTCTAAAATAAATAAATATAATAGTTATAGTTTGATATTTTTTTGAAAAAAAATAAATCTAAGAAGAAAAGGAACATTATTATATAGGATGATATATTTTAAAATATTATAAAAATATTAAATTGATTCATGTTGTTTAAACCTTGATTGGAGTTCAATTAAAATATTGAACTTAAATTAAAAATTTTAATCCAAACCCAACTCAATTATAAAACTATTTTCCCACATTCACACGTAGAGTTCGGATTTGATCGGGTCACTATTTCTGAAGTTATTTAGCTTAGTGATTTTCTTCATCCTCTAAAAACACTTTCTAGTACTCAAAACTTGATCACGTGTTATTTTACCCTTTATTATTTTCCATTCCCTAATAAAATAAATATTATACAATAAGTTCTCTAGAATATAAATTCAAAGGCATGTCTCTGAAACAAAATAAGAGAATGGTTCACACAAACATTAATTTTTAGTTTCTAGAATACAAGTTCTCGTCATAGGCCTCTATCGAGAATATGAATGCTTAGTCAAATGTGAGATCACTTTATTGACAGGGGTTCAGGGAACTTGGATTCTTTTAGGAGACTCACACCACCTTTTCTTTTTACTCTTCTGTTGTCGACACGCTGGCCCCTAGTGTGTGGTTTCCGTTTTTCTCGTATGGGCCATAGTGTGGTTTCCGTTTTTCTCCTATGGGCCATAACCCACTCGATTCTACTTTTCTACTTCAAAATACAGGTAAACCTTCTTTGACCAACCACAAATTTATGCTTCATTTTTCTGGTGTTAGTTTGACCGAGAAGGATAGAAAGTAAATAAAGAGCTAATTTAGACCTTAATTAAAACACCTCCTTTAGTAAATTATACCAAACTTTGCAGAGGTTCTAAAAGGAAATATATATGTACATACCTTAATGTTTCCAGCTTCTTTGATGGCCTCGACAAGTTTGACCTGCAACAAGAGGTTGTGAGACCTGAAATGAACCCCAGACATGGTGCAGATCACCACATCTACTTTCCTCACAGCTTCCACCAGACTCTTGTGATCTGCAACGGACCCCTCCACAAGGGTAGCCCCCTTGGCCTTGAAGGACAGCAGCATCTGCAGTTTGTCGATGTCCATACCGATCTCCGGGCGTTGGAGGACAAAGGTGGGATGGCCTTGGGCTAAGCTTGCCTTCACCATCCTCCTTCCGATATACCCTGTGCCACCCACAACAAGAACCTTGCTCTTTTCCATCTTCTCTTCTATTATTTTGCCTTCCACACCCACAAATATATGGAGGATTTAGCAATGGTTTTCTACTCTCTTTTTTTTAAGCAAATTGGGTTGGGTTAGAGCCCACCAATAAGGCCAAGAACCCATATAAATAAGATTAAAATAAAGATGATAGAGATAGTCATAAAAGTGGACCTACAAAAATTTTAAAATAAAAAGGAAAACGTGGGATTTGATTCATTAATATTAATATGAAAATATATGAAAAAAATATATTAAATTTTTTAAATTAGTATTATCTTCATCTATTTAAAATACATGCACTTTTAATGAGTTATCTAATTATTTTTAAAAATATTCCTTTACTTGTCATGTAATCTAAATCAATTGACAACTAAAAATCTCCATTTAAATGTTTTCCTTCCTTTTTATTATTATCATTATTATTATATTATTTTATTATTTGAGATTTTTTTTTTCTAGAAACAAACACCTCGGATTCTTATTTTAGTTTCCTAAAAATTTAGGAAATATTGTGCAAAAAAAATCCTATTTAAATAGGATTAATATTTTTTTTTTATTTCCTAAAATTTTAAGAGGAAATATTATCAAATAAATCCTATTTAATCATAATTATCAATTCAAAGAGTAATAAGGTTGTTTATTGAATAATAAATAATAAATTTAATAATATATATTTATTTTAATTATGATTAGTTTATTTAATATAAAATAATTATTTGTTTATTTATTTTTATACTATATATCAAAGTACAATCATATTATAAAATATTTTATATCTGAAAAACACTTATCACAAATTTTATTCTCTATTATATTAAAAATTATTAATATTATATATAAATATAAATTTATTATTGGTTTATTTATTATCAAGAATGTGGATTTATTTTTATCTTATTAATCTTAGAATAAACTCTTTTTTAAAAAAAAAAAAAAAATTCTTACTTTATAATGTTTTTAGAGAAAAAAAAATCCCAAATAATAAAATAATAATAATAATAATAATTATTATTATTATTATAATAAATCTAAAAGGAATAAAAAGATCTATATGGAGGAGTCTAATTATCAATTAATTTAAATAATATGGCAAGTAAAAGGATATTTTTTAGAATAATTGGATGACTCATTAAAAATGACATATAGTTCAAATTATTTTTAAATAAATAAAGATAATATTAATTTAAAATTTTTGAGATTTTTTTTCATATATTTTATATTAGTGAATCAAATTTCACTTTTCTCAAATAAAAAATAGTATTTATTTATTTTTTTTTTTATTTAAAAAAAAAAATTGCCACGCACTAGGAACAACCATCTCCACTTTCCTTCTGTTTTCTCGTGAGAAAAGTGAAAACAGTAGAGTTTGGATCGTGAGAAATTAAATAACATAAAGTCAATTATTATTTGTTATCATAAGTGCTGCCTTGCACGAAACGTAGCCAGCAAAGAGCATCAACAAGTGTAGGAATATTGTTTGCCTGGGTGGTCTTCCCCTCTATTACGGCCTGCAAATACAATGTTTTTATAATTAAATCAGTCATGATTTCACGATTCACAGTTGATTGATTGAACCGGTGGCCAAATTCCAGTTCAACTAATGATATGATAAATATATAATTTATATATTATTAAAATTTAAAATATTTATAAAAAAAATAAACATATAAAAAAATTAAAAATTAATAATATTTATTTGTGTAATATTATCAAATTAGTATATAAATATATTAATATTTTAATATTTTATTAAATAATATATATATATATATATATAATATTTAAATATGAAGTTATTTATTGAAAGTTATTTAATATATATATATATATATTAAAAGTAATATATTTAATTATTTTATAGTTTTAAAAATATTATATTATTTTACTTTAAATTATTTGCATTTTTATTATTGTGAAAATTTTGGGAAGGATCTATTTTTTTGGGTTGATGTAGAAAGGTTTACACAAGTCATAAATAGCATAATGGTAGGCATGATTTATTGAGTTTTGACCCAAAATAGGGTATTTAAAAAACAAAAATTCAAAAAATAAACCGATTTTCAAAATAATGCTCAATCTAGTGTGTCTATGCCACGTAGGAGTCCAAGTCAAGAAACCGTAGTCACTAATTATGGTTTTGAATTTTTAAAAAATTAGTCAAAACTGTAGTTATTAGAGATGTCTAATAGGTCGTGCTGGGCCTGCATGACCCAATATTGACTGGACCATTAGGGGCCAACATGTCGGGCTAGCACGACCCACTTATAAAGCGTGTCGGGCCGGGCCGGCCCATGTAAGTAAAAGAGGTGGCTCAGCACGACCCATAAGTCCGCGAGCTAATCGTGCCAGGCCGTGCTGTGCCGGCGGGCCACCCACTTTGTTAAAAATTTTAATTTAATTTTTTAAGTCATCTTTTCTTAAGTTTTTTTCATTATTAAATAAAATTTCTTTTTGTTTCTATAAACACCTCTAATAATTATATTTTTTTATTTTTTATACACCTCTAATAATTATAATTTTTATTTTTTACATTTATATTTATCAAGTTTGTAATTGTAAAATTTATAGAAATGTTAATTTTTTGTTTTTAAAAATAGTAAAAAAATTATATTTGAATTTGTTTATTTTTTATCAAAATAAAAATAAACTTAAAATAATGGAATATAAAAGGAAATGAAATATAAAAAAATAATTCTTTTATTCAATATAAAAGGAAATGATTGCCTTTTGTCAACCACATAAGTAGAAAAAACAAGAATAAATTGATTGCCTCGAGATAAAATGTACAATAGAGCAAGAAATGGGGAAGTTATGAGGGTTAAAACTGAGTCATCATGGGTAGGAATGGCAACGGGGCGGGTTTGGGACGGGCTCCCCCTATCCCATTCCCGTCCCAAAATATATAATTATTTTCCATCCCCATCCCAAACCTAGGGCGGGGTGGGGTTTGTGGTCCCGTTTCCGTTTTCAAATAACCATTAAAATCCCATCCCCGACCTGTCCCGACCCATCTTTTCCCACACTTTCTCAGAAATCAAACATAACATAGAGAAAAAATGAAAAATTTTCCCACACTTTCTCAGAAACCAAACAGAACATAGAGAAAAATTGAAAAAAAAAATGATTACGGATTATGGAGTTGTTAAATTTTAAATAGCACATAAACGAAGTCTATGTGAAATGGAAAATTTGAAAATAAATATGAAAATAAAAATGATCAAAAAAGTGATTTCGGATTTCAAATTAGGGTTAAAGCAAAGAAATTTTTTTATTACAATTAATGAGTTGATAAAAGGGAGATAAAAATCATAAAATCATTCATTGTTTTCATGCATGCGAAGCCACTAAATCAAATCGATTTGGCTTTGAAAATAACCAATCACATTGAGATTTCAGGCAAGAACAAGAAAGAGGAATTCGAGCATATAAAACCTAGAAATTTAGGGTTTTTTTTACCTGAAAACAAGAAATCCAAACAAAACCAAAACCTTTAGACCTCAGATTTTGGTACTCTAGGTGAGCTTCGACTTCGTTTTCTTCGTGTTTCAAGAAGGCCGAAAATGAAGCTAGAGGGGTTGTCTTCTCCATAAGTTGTGAGCCCTACCTCCTTTCTCCCTTAACGGCTCAAAATCTAAGATAGAAATTTTTTGAGTTGGGAAAATCAATCCGAGAGCTAGGCAACAGTGAGAAGGGGAGATTTTTGTGTTGAAGGGGAGCATTTGTTAACAGTGAGGAGGGGAGATTTTTGTGTTGAAGAGGAGTAATTGTAAAAAAGAGACAAGAAACAAATATTTGTAGGGGGAGTTTTTTGGTATTTTGTAAGATATAAATGGTAAACTTGTAATTTTCTATCCGAGGCGGGGTGGGGTGGATTATTACAAAACCCGAACCCGCCCCAAACCCGATTCGGGTTTTAAAAATTAAGCCCAAACCCGTCCCATTCCCAATTACTGTCTCTCATACCCATCCAAAATGGGGCGGACCGGGGCGGGTGACCCGACAAACCCGTGAAATTGCCATCCTAATCATGGGCTAGTTCTAGTCCAGAGATTTAAGGCATTATTTGCATTCTTTAAGGAGTCTCAAACTAAATAGTTTTAAAATTTTCAATATTTCAACTCTACTTGATTTAGACTCTGCTTGGATATTCTTGGGATTTGATTTGTTGTAACCATAAGTTGGAGACCTTATCTTTAATTCTTTGTTAGGCTCATAATAAGGTAGCGATGTTCATGGGTGGAACATATGAAAATTGGTAAGTTTTTCAGCTTGCTTTGGTGTAAGCATGGCTGAGAACCCTCTAAAGCTTTTACTGTAATGGTGAAGTGCCACTGCCTATGCCCTATCAACACTGAAAACAATCCACCACAACATTTAGAATCATGGAAAAATAGATCAAATGTTACAATCCACACTGTCAAAATCAGGTCAGGACACAAAAAACCAGCGGCCTATTCTTTTTAGGGATTATAGCCCCTTACCTTCCAGTAACTGAAGCTAGCATCTCATGGTTAGCTGCAACCACAAATTCTGAATCCTGGTATGAGTGATCCCCCATATAAACAATGTAATGCTGCAAAAATCACAGAAAAAAAAAAAAAAAAAAAAAAAAAAAAAAAAAAAAGACAAAAAACTAGATTATACTCAAATTAGCCCCCCATTATCCTCATACTTCTCCACATAACAGCAGTTACTCTTTCTATACCTTTCTATCAATAATGCCTCCCTCCAAGAAAGCAAAACTAAACATGAAGAGAAGATTGAAGACTTAAATTAAAATTAAAATTAATTTATAAATGATTTTTTTTCTATAATTAAAACTAATATTAAATAGATTTATAAAAAGTTTATTTGTTTTCAGTTTTAATATTCAAATAATGTTTATATATATATATATAAATGATTGTTTTTTTTTCTATAATTGTGTATTTGATATTTTATTAATATATTTTTCTGTGGTGAGTTATCTTTTATTTGATTTTGAGATTTAAGTTTTTTTTCGACTTTTAGGTTTAATCAAATATCAAGTGATTTATGAATAAAAACATAATTATTTTAATTATATATTATTTAATGGTTGATAACATTTAATTTTATTTTAATATATGATATTTTATCAAAAAAAAATTATTGGTGGATTATTTGAGAAAGGTCATCTTGTTGGCATCAATTTTATTAAAATTAAAATTAATATTCAATATATTTATAAATTAAAATTAATTTATAAAATGTTTTTTTGTTTTTATTTTTAATATTCAAATAATGTTTATATATATATATATATATATATATATATATATATATATATATATATATATATATAATAAATGATTTTTTTTTCTATAATTGTTTATTTGATATTTTATTAATATATTTTTCTGTGGTGAGTTATCTTTTATTTGATTTTGAGATTTAAATTTTTTTTTCGATTTTTAGGTTTAATCAAATACCAAGTAATTTATGAATAACAACATAATTATTTAAATTATGTATTATTTAATAGTTGATAACTTTTAATTTTATTTTAATATATGATATTTTATCAAAGAAAAAAATTGATTGGTGGATTTTTTTAGAAGGGTCATCCTGTTGGCATCAATTTTATTAAAATTAAAATTAATATTTAATAGATTTATAAATTAAAATTAAAATTAAAATTAATTTATAAATGATTTTTATAATTAAAATTAATATTAAATAGATTTATAAAATATTTATTTGTTTTCATTTTTAATATTCAAATAATGTTTATATATATACATGTAAATGATTTTTTTTTTCTATAATTGCGTATTTGATATTTTATTAATATATTTTTCTATAGTGAGTTATCTTTTATTTGATTTTGAGATTTTAATTTTTTTTCGACTTTTAGGTTTAATCAAATATCAAGTGATTTATGAATTACAACATAATTATTTATGACATCAACTGGAGTGAGTGTTGCGATAGTTTGGCCTTCAACAAGGGATACCTCCATCTTGTTCTATAGAGCAAGACCTCCATTCCGTTGATAGGCAAGGACGACATAAGTATGATTGGGGGTCATTCCATGCACAGTATATTACCTTATAGGCTAGTTGTGTGAATCAATTGCAGCCGCACCACCTATAGTGGGTGCTACGCAGTTTCATGATCGATATATGGACTGGTACTGATGTATTACACGACGTTTGATCACACCCCCTCTCCATTGAGATTAGATGAGGTATCATAGTACAACAACAACTGCACAATTGTTGGTAAGATTTTTTAATTTAGAAATGGTTTATTAAATTATAATTAATAAAAAATCATCTTCATCTGTTTAACCTTTTTTTTTTTTTTAGATCACTGGTATGGTTGAGATTGCTAATCGATCCGTTGGGCCTACTTCAGGTGCATTAGGCGACATTCATTGGATTGCTATTGATATTGTGCATGTTATTGGAGAGAAGCATCGCATAAATTCAGTCCGTCAGTCGCCTACATCATCATACCCATCCATGGACCACCTGTGTCAGCCACTATAGTTAGGATGCAATCTATTTGAGGCCGAGGAAGAGCTAGTAGGTGAGATGATGGGCGAGCTATTCGACAGCCTCGACGATCTATGCATCCACCCAAGACCATGTTAGCACCATCCACATCATCTACCCCATTTGCACCTGAGGCTTCCACACTTCCCCCTTCACCCATACCATCACCTTCACCTAAACCTTCTCCTTTAGAGCATGTCGTATCAGATACCACTCTACCATCACCTGTATTTCTTCCCTTAGAGACCACTATACTTAATGTTACTACACCAGAGACTACCCCACTATCTACTAATCTACCATTACCTCTACCTTCTCTCGAAGAGACCACTACACCACATGTCACCTCACCATCATCACTTATATCTCTTCTTCTCGAGCCCACTATGTTAGATGTTATTGCACCAGCTACCACTACATCAGATGTCATTCTTCCATCTTCTATATCACCTCTCCTAGATGCTACCATATCAGATATCACTATACCTAAGATCGCCCCACCATCTACCACCTTTCCATCACCTACACCTCTTCCTATAGAGACTACCATGCATCATACCGTTACACATGTTACACAATTAAATGTATGTCGACCTAGGCAATGTCGTGGTCCATGTAGACGTCGAGTCTTGCCTCCATTAGCTCCATCTCAACCTATACATACTAAGACATGGTAGATTGCACAGATAGATTCGACAAAGATGTCTCTATATCATAGGCGTCTGTAGAGAAAGAGGAAGACCCCATCATGTGGCACTCATTAAGGATTTTTTTTTAGTTTTTGTGTTTATTTTCATTTGCATTATATTGTAAACTTTTTTATTATGAACAAATTTTTATATATTTAAATGAAAATATGATAAATTTTAAACTTAAATTGAACTTATATATATGTGATATTATATAACACTTACATATAGCAATCTAACAATCTAAAAAATTGGTTTTAGGTTTAAATTGAAACTAATTATATTTATTACTAATTAGTTACAACAACAACACTATATTGATATAGAAAAAATAATGCATTAAAAAAAAATTACAATCAAAACAATTCTTAAAAAATTGAACATTCGCATGATTTGAAATTTGAACTTAAAAAAATTGGTTTTAGGTTTAAATTTAAAGTTATGATCACCAACTACTATTTTGACAATTTAAAAAAAATTCAAAAACCGTGATTACCAATTACGGTTTTGTGATGTGAATACCCACATGAATAAGACACACATCACATTGAAAATTATTTTGAGAATAAAATTAATTTATGATTTTTTTGTTTTAAAGAAATCATTTTTGCCCAAAACTCCTGTTAGTACCCACTAAGGAACATTTTTCTTATTCTCAATGAATTTACAAAAATATTCCACAAGTATTTTCATCTATTTACCAATACAGTTAAACTAAATAGTGAATTGATTGGAAAAACAAAGGTATTTTCTTTCTAGAATTCTATATTTTAAGAAGTGGAAAAACAAATTCTATTAGTTGGCATTTTAAGTTTAAAATTTTAAGCCTTTCCATTCCATTTTGATCCCATTTTGAAAGGAAAAAAATGGAAAAAAAAAATATTTTTGTTGTATTTAAGTAATTTTCCTATCATTTACCCACTTGAAGTCATATTATATTTTGTACAAATGCATAATTGGATTTAATTTTTGCACAAAGTTATAAAATAGTATTATATTCTTCATTATGAGGGTATAAAATAGTATATTTATAACTAATTATATTTATATTGAGTATAGTGTCAATTATTTAATTTCATATTACTATTCTTTAAATAATGAGATCAATTAAAGTTAAATATTTTAAATCAAGCAACATAGTTTTATATATATATATATATATAAAATTAAAGTTAAAGTCGTAGTTGGTGACTACGGCTTTGACTATTTTTAAAGTAGTCAAAGCCGTAGTCACCAACTACGGTTTTAGAATTAAAGTTAAAGCCGTAGTTAGTGACTATGACTTTGACTACTTTTAAAAATAGTCAAAGTTGTAGTCACCAGCTACGATTTTGACCGTTTTTAAAAAATAAAACCATAGTCACCAACTACGGTTTTATGATGTGTTAATCTACATGGCACAAGCGCACTAGATTGGACATTATTTTGAAAACCGGTTTACTTTATGGAATTTTTTTTAAAAAATTTTGCATTTTGGGTCAAAACTCTTATTTATTAAGCTTAATGTTACAGGGTCGAATCCCCATGTTGCATTTTATTCTCCCAGTTTTCATAATAGTTCCACATCGAAATGGCATGATATTGTTGGCTTGCCCAGCATATGGATGTGGCTTATGCAATGGCTCACTTCCCATATTTAAGCCCAATAGTGTGGCCCATTTTGGCTAAAAGAATTCAGGCTCGAACTGACAGCCCGCTCACCAAGTCAGTGGTCCAACTGTCGGGTTGTCCGGTTCGGGGGTTCATGACCCTTCTAGCTCAAATGTCGACCCAGACCGAATTTGGCTAGGTCACTCCATTTTTAAAACAATGTGCAAATATTAAAATTGATAATTTTCAAATATGAAGAAAATACCAAAATCTTAGTCATTGGATTTTGTGAATATATATATATTTAAATTACACATATTAGACTGCATTTGGTAGTGTTTTCTCTTAAAATGTTTTTAAAAGAATCATCTACAAAACATCTCCATAAAACACCACAAATGATTTTTCAATACTATAAGAATGTATTTGATAGTGTTTTTACTAAAACTATTTTTAGTAGAAATATTTTCTCTTTTAAAGTGTTTTGAGGAGAATTACTTATCAAGAATTGTTTCTCCATAAAACATCACAAAGATTTTCCAATACTAAAAATAATTTTTCAGATTTTTAAAAGTGTTTTCTAAATTTTATCAAACACTTAATTTTTTTTTGTCAAAAATACTTTTTAAATTAAAAGTGTTTCTTAGAATCACTGTCAAACAGAATCTTAATATTAAAATTCCATAAAGCGTTTTTAGTCTTTCTAATACTTAAAAAGATAAAATTTTCAAGTGTTAAAAAAATTAGAAGTGTTTTTTAGAATTATTATAAAACGGACTCTTATAGTGTATTTGACACTGTTTCTTTTTGAAGTATTTTTATTGGAAATATTTTCTTTAAAAGAGTTTTTAGAAGAATAACTTGTCAAGTATTTCTTTAGAAAACACTGGTGATGATTTTTTAATACTAAAAGTGATTTTTCAAAATTTAAAAAGTGTTTTTTATTTTTTATTAGTGTGTTTGACGGTGATTCTAAGAAGTGTTTCTACCATTTCTAGTACTTAAAATTTTTTATTTTTCAAGTATTAGAAAAATTAAAAACACTTCCTAAAATTGCCGCCTAATGCACTTTTAGTTTATGAACATAAATTTGAAGAAAAAGTTTTCTACTAAAAAATTAATAATCACTTTCAAAACCATCTTCCTTACATACTATTTCTTAGGGCCAAAAGGACTTTACATTAATATATAAAAACTAAAGGTTTGTTTTGTAATGCTTTGAAAATAGTTTTTAAAAAATAATTTTTGAAATAATGGTTTTTAAAAATAGTTTTTAAAAATAGTTTTCAAATAATTTTATGACTAAAATTTTATTTGTGAACTTAAATATGAAAAAAAAAAAAAAAAACTCAACTATTTATTATCTCATACAAGTGATATTGTACACTTATGAATACAAAAGTTCTCAAAATTTCTCTCATACTTTCAATTGTCATCTAAAATACATTACAAAAAAATTAACAAAAAAAAAAAACACATCAAATTTATTTTAAAATAAAATTATTCAAAAAATAACTTACTTTTCAAATAAATTTTCATAAACTATTTTGTGTTAGAAGTTTATCAAACTTGTTTTTCTAATCTAGAAAAATGTTTTTTTTTTTTTTCTAAACAATAAAATCCAACATTTTAAAAATCGGACTAGATCGATGGCTCCAACTGGTCCAACCACCGATCGGTGGTCTTCCCGATTTGATCCCTTCTTCTAAACCGTTTAGTTATTGAACCGGTCACGAACCATCTTAACCAACGATTGGACCGATAAACTGGTGGACCAGATGGTTCTTTAAGAATCAAACGGTTGAATAACCCCCCTTTTTCTATTCAAAACAACCCTTTTGCTCATTAGCCTCCAAGTCTCTAGTGGCCTCCACCTCCAATCCACCAGAAAGATGATGCCGGTGACTGGTCGACCTCCACTGGCGTGGTAAAGCTAGATAAGATGTGAGAGAAAACGGATAGTAAAAGAGAGATTGTGAGTTATAAAAGAGAGATGATGAGATGAGAAGGAATAAGGGGAGTGTTGGCTGAAGTAGTGCCTGTAGTTGCATCGCTGATGATGGTTGACAAGAGTGGCAGCAACAGGGGTTAATGATGACAAGTTGCAATAGGTGTGGTGAGGGAAAAAAAAGAAAGAAAAGAAAGAGAAGGGAAAGATGGGCAATGAAGGTGGTAGGGCTTATTTTTGAATGAACGGTTAGGATGTAGCCTAAAAATGGAGGATCTAGATTAGTTCTCTAAAAATTGATATAAAGGAATGAGTTTGAATGTTAGACCAAAGAAAAGGCCCCAAAAAAATAAAATAAAATAAAAAGGATTAAAAACAACAATTAAAAATGGGCTTGAAATAGTTTTTTAGATATTTATATTTATCTTTATAATTTAATTTGACATATCAAATATAAAAATAAAATAATATTAAAATGTTTAATTATACATATTTTTAATTTCTTATAAATATTTTTTATTTTATATAATATATAAATTATATATTTATGACATCATCTGTTCGACCGCAATTCAACCATCGATTTGATCAGTGAACTGTGAACCGACAACTTTTCCGGTTCAATGACTGGTTCGGTTTTGAAAACATTGATAAAATCTATTTTTAGTAACAATTCCAAACACTTCAGATTTTGTGGTGTCCTAGAAAAAATGCTTAAAGCAAAAGGCCAATAAATTTTATGAAAACCATACAATGTTTAATCCTAATAAACATTCATTCAAGCACAAGTTTCAATGAGTTTGACTTTATTTGGATTTATTTATTATGGTTATTTGAAGTAAAGGGAGTGGTTGGTCCAATAACTACAAAAATAAAATAAAATAATTAAAATAAAACAAAAGAATAACCAATACTTAATATTTAGTAGTTTGTTTAGGTGAAGGTTACATTAGAGGAGCAAATAGCTAATATTTTTACCAAATATAAATTAGAGGAGTCAATAACTAATATTTTTACTAAAGTTGTAATATCCCACATCAGATAAGAGAGAAAGTTTCTAACGCTATATAAGTATGAGCTCCTGTTATCTATGTTATCTATGTAGTCACGTTTTAAAGATGTGAAGACCCCTTAAATCTAAAACGGATAATTTCTATAATGTTGGGTGTGGGCCATAAATGGTATCAGAGTCGATCTCCGACCCCGATCCAGGGATTGTTTAGCCTCGTGAGGAATGTTTATTTGTTTGGTCCCATAATCCCATGTAACACAACGAGAATGTTGTGTCTGCATAGGTGTTGTTTGTGATATTTCACATCGGATAGAGGAGAAAGTTATTGATGCTATATAAATATGAGTTCCTTTTAACTTTCCAAACACATTTTAAAACCGTGAGGGTCTCTTAAGCCCAAAGTGGAGAATATCTATAGGATTAGGTTCAAGTCATTACAAAAACTTTATCTTTAGAGAAGTTTATTTATTTTAGAAGGCTTTTAGGAGTAGAAGATGTCACATTAGAGGGAAGATTGTTACATAATGTATTAATGCTACATTGTTTTGCAAGAGTCTAGCTCACTCCTTACTTTTGAGGAAGCAATTTTTGAATGCCAATGTAATTGTGCCAAATGAAGCTTTAAGTGCTCTTGTACCATGTTTGAGCCTCACTTATGTAAAAATTTAATTTTTTATTTTTAAAATCCGTTTGGAAATTATCCATCCATATAAAGAGATTTACTTGGTTCAACTCCAGTCCTCACCTAACATCACTAAGTATGAATAATATAATTTTTTTTTTATTTTATTTTATCTCTACATAAACTTATCACCCAAAATATTCTCAAACAATAAGATACTCATGCAAAGCTTAGTGTATAAGAAGAGAAAAACAATGACAATGAAATTTATGTCTCTCTCATAAACATCTTCCTAATAAGTAAAAAAATAAATCAATATCTCTACTTTTGGAAATAATTACAAAATATTTCACAAATGTGAACCGCAAAATCAAAAATTTGTATAATCAATAATTTTTTTCTTCTTCTTTTTGTCAAGAAAAAAAAAAGAATGAATGTAAATTACACATTGGTAAATCAAATCATATATTATGGGATGCCATGAAACATATGTAAGTAATAAAAGCAATAGGCACTTAAAATGGACACTTGATTTTTGAAAAATAAAAATAAAAAAACACTTCCTAAAAGCAATTTTAATCCTAAAAATTATATATTTAAAAGAGTAAAAAAATACATGGTTTTAAAAACCGGACCAGACCGGCTGGTTCGATTGATCTGATTGTCGACAGGTCACAATTCTGGTCCAGTTCGGTCAATTGGCCCGGAAATAGGTTGAACCGGAATCGGACCGATTGAACTGGACGGTTCAATAATATATATATATATATATTTTACAATATCAAAACGATGCCATTTTGGAGGATATAAAAGCACCTTCCAAACCTTCCCTCTTGCAATCCGAATCATAGAAGCTACCGCCCTCCAACACACCATGACACCCACGTTGAGACAACTCCCATTGGCGACCTAGAAGCCTTGCAAAACCTTTTCTCCACCGGCCGTTACAATGCTGTCTTTTCTCCCCATGCTGTTGCAAGCTCCCCCTATCGCTGTAAACCCCCTCCCCTCCTTTCCCCCTGTGCTGTAAACCCCCCACCCAACCCTCTTCAACCAGTAGCTGTAAGCTTGTAAAGGTTTGATAATTTCAAATTTATTTATTACAATTTTAATTTATAAATTTTAGATAAATTTACCCATTGATTCATCCTAAGTAAGATGTAACCCCTGCCTTCATTTCGACTCAGATGTTAGGTTACATTGGTGCATGGTTTACTAAAATAAAAAAATTTGTTGTCTACAATCCATTGTTGAGGAGTAGGATAAAAATTTTAAATATTGTGACGTGGAATGAGCATGAGAAAGTCTAGGATTGGTCTGTTATTTTGATTCAAATTAAGAGTGATATTTGGTGAAATTTTAAACTCATGATGTATGCAACCCTTGTTTCATAGACTATTTTCAAGATGAAGTAAAGAGAGTGTAAGATTTGACTAAGCATGTGGGCTATGGTGGCAAGATATGAATTTTCAAATGTTCACAAAGTCCCCTCCCCCTAGCTGTGGTGGCAACAATTTACAAATTTTAGATAAATATTTGGTTTGAAAGTAAATTTCTCATTTTGAAAAAAAATTCTTTAATAAATTTCAAAATTTTTAATTCTTTGATTTTTTAAATTGTTGATGACTTTTATTCTCTAGATTAATATGGGATTTTTATAAATTGTTGATGACTTGATTATAAATCATTAAATCGTTGATGACTTTCATTCTCTAGATTAATGTGAGATTTTTATAAATTGTTGATAACTTGATTTTTTTTAAAATTAAATTGTTGATGACTTTGATTCTCTAGATTGATGTGGGATTTTTATAAATTGTTGATGACTTGATTTTTTTTTAAAAAAATTAAATTGTTGATAACTTGATTATAAATCATTAAATTATTGATGACTTTCATTCTTTAGATTAATGTGGGATTTTTATAAATTGTTAATGACTTGATTTTGTTTTTTAAAATTAAATTGTTGATGACTTTGATTCTCTAGATTAATGTGGGATTTTTGTTTCTAATTTGATAGAGAAATAAAAAATGGAATCAAACTTAACCCCATCATTTGGTCAAGATTCGCCTACCAATTTACAAACAACTAGAAGTAAGACCGATCCTATATGGGAGCATGTTTATGAAGAAAGACATACAAATGGAAGGAAAGCTCTTATTTGTTTGTATTGTAAAAAGATTGCAAAAGGTGAGGGTATTCATAGAATGAAACAACATCTTGTTGGAGTGAAAGGAGATATTAGTCCATGTAAATCAGTTCCTCCTGATGTTAGATTTCGAATGGAAAATTCTTTACAAGAGTTTGGAGAGCAGATGAAAATAGAAATCCTTATGGTCCTAATGTGTCACAATTTGAAGGGGATATGGTAGAAGGTGAAGAAGAGGTTCAAGAAATGCAAAGTCCTATGGCAACTAGTAGTGGAAAAAGAAAAAAAATCAACAGTGGATAAGTATTTTGTACCAAGAAATACTCAAGGAGCTCAACCTTCCATGTGGAGTGTAGTAGCTGGGAAAGAAGCTATTTGGAGAGTAGATATGGCAGTTGGGAGATTCTTTTATGATGCATACATTCCTACTAATGCTATGAATTCATTTTACTTCAAGCCAATGTTGGATGTTATATCTGCAATTGGTCCTGGGTATAAGGGTCCAAATTACCATCAACTGCAAGTTAATCTTTTAAAGAATGCCAAGAAGGAAGTTCAGTTACTTGTGGACTTTTATCGTGCAATTTGGGCAAAAGTTAGGTGTAAAATAATGGGTGATGGTTGGATAGATATAGATAAAAAACACTTATCAACTTCCTTGTGTATTGTCCTGAAGGAATATCGTTTGTGAAATCTGTTGATGCTTCAGACATTGTCAAGGATGCAACTAATTTGTTTCAATTATTTGATGAGGTGATTGAATAGGTGGGTCCACTCAATGTAGTTCATATAGTGACTGATAATGCAACAAATTATGTAACCGCAGGGAGATTGATTTCTCAGAAGCATAAACACATCAATTGGTCACCTAGTGCAGCTCATTGTCTTAATTTGATCTTTAAGGATATTAGTAAGATGGGCCATGTTGTTGAACTTGTAAGAAGTGCATCAAAGGTGACAATTTTTGTGTATAATCATGTTGCTTTGTTAAGTTGGTTGAGAAAAAGAGAAAGATGGATAGGGCTTCTCCAACCTGGTGTAACTCGCTTGCTACTACATTCATTGCACTCAAGAGTCTTTATGATCATAAACATGACTTGCAAGCTTTGGTGACTAGTAAGTTCTTTGTGGACTCTGAATATTCAAGGGATAATAAAAGCAAAGTTGTAGTTTCCATCATCTTAGATAATAGATTTTGGAATGATTGTTTGATTGTTGTGAATTTTATGTCTCCACTAATGTGCTTATTACGTATTGTTGATTGTGATGAGAGGCCTTCAATGGGATATGTGTATGAAGGCATGTATAAGGTTCGTTTAAGCATCAAGAAATTGTTTAACTACAACAAAAGATTGTACAAGCCTTATACAGAGATCATAAAGCAACGTTGGAATCAACAATTAAAGAAAAACATTCATTCGGCAGCTTATTGGTTGAATTCATGTTTCCAATATGATCAAGAAAACTTTTGTAATAAGCCAACTATTATTGGAGGTGTCATGGATGTTATTGATCATAAATTTTTAAAAGGCAAGCTTGATACAATGAATGAAATGAAGTTGTTTCATGATTGATTGGGAAGTTTTGGAAAAGACCTTATTCTTCACGTGAAATACTTCGATCTGTAAAAGATAATTTTCATTTATTAGTGTGTTTGTTCTTTTTCATTAGTTACCTACTTACTATTTAATATTTTAAACTTGCTAATGCTTTTTTTTTCTTATTTTTAATGTGAAAATGGTAACTAGATGAATGGTGGAGGCTGCATGGATACAGTGCACCACATTTACAAAAGTTGGTCATTCAAATATTGAGCCAAACTGCATCGTCTTCTGGATGTGGGAGGAATTGGAGTGTCTTTGAACGTATACATACCAAAAGAAAGAATAGATTGGAAGATCAAAGGCTTAATGATCTTGTATACATTCATTACAATTTGCGGCTAAAAAATCAATATAAATGTTTTCTTAGTTGTTTTGAATTTAAATGCTTTTATTCAAATTATGAATAATTATATGCTTTTCTTTTTTAAGTCTTATAACAATAAAAGAATCTATGATCCCATTTACTATGCATGCATTGATGAGACCGATTTTTGGATAGTTGATGAGGATCAGCTAGTAGAGATAGATGTTGAAGAAAAGTCAATTCCAATAAATGAAGTGGAAGGTTCAAGTTCTCACATTGGTTAGTAGAATATTTAAACTTATAAAAGTTCAATAATTATATTTTTTTTCTTCAAAAACGATTTCTTGTTGATATATATTCAATATTTTTGTAGATGATTAGGATGGTGGTGGTGTGGCTATAGAAGGGCTTGATGTGGAGAACTTTGGTTTTTCAGATGCTCATTTTCAATCTTCATATTCCAATTTTCAAAATGAATGAAGACATGAATTTTATATTTATTAGTATGCAAACATCTTCATGAATATTCAAATATTGACATGTTATATTTTGAGTAAGTATTTAAGTGTTGTGGTTGACATTTGTATTATCTATTATGGACAATGTGTTAAATTAACAACTCTTTGATAATTTGGTTATTATAGGATAGTAATGGTTTGATTATTTGATAAATATTGAATTTATTGACATTATGAATGTATAACATCTTATATTGTATTATAGATATCATATATGATGATTGATGACTTCTACAGGTAAAAAATTTTGTGAAAAAACTCAATAAACAAAGTAGATGTTGTCAAAATTTAAATAGAATTTATTAATTTTTAAAAGTTTAATAATATATAAAATAATAAAATATATATATTTATAACGTCACCGGTTCGACCGCATATCCGACCAGTGAACCGTGAATCGATAACTTTTCCGGTTCAATGACCGGTCTAGTTTTGAAAATATTGCAAAAATATGATTATATGTACATGTGATTAGTTTTTTATTTAAAAATATTTATATTTTTACATCCATGATTAAATCTCTTGTATGTATATAAAGGTTGCTTAATTCCATAAACTTGATAATGAACTACTCATCATCTTACAAGGAACTCATGATGTAAATCTTTTATACGACATTTAATACACCAAAATTATGTACAATACAAATGATGTATAAGTGAACAATTAAGGATACAATAAAAATAATAAATCATGACAAATAAATTTATTAATGAAATTTTATTTTGTTATATCACATTATATTTTTTAGTGTTCTATCCTAATAGATTCCAACCCTTAGCAATGGAGAACTCGATTCGATTGAATCACATTAATAGAATCTAAGAAATAATTCTAAAAGTGATCTAATAAGACCCCAATAATGTAGTTAATTATTCTTTTAAAACTATGCTAATTAAATGGCATAATTAACATTATTTATTTCAAAACAAGATTATTAATTTAATATGTGATCCACAAAGACAACCCAACCAAGAGCTTAAGTAGCTGTAGACGCCAAATATGATTGATTTAATGGTTATATATATAGCCCCTTTTACTTTGGCCTTTTGCATCATCTTAAAGTAAATTTTGGTGGTATTATTTTATATTCGGTTTGACAATTATTGTAAAAAGCATTTTTAACTTAAAAAAAATTTCTGGAAAATAAAAATTAGGTGTTTAGTAAAATTAACAAGAAAACACTTTTAAATTTTTGAAAAATCACTTATAATGTTCGAAAACAACTTGTGTTATGTTTTGGAGAAACACTTAAAGTGTATTCAGTAGTGATTTTAAAAAGTGCTTTTAGCACTTGTAATACTTGAAAGATAAAAATTTTGAAATGTTAAAAATGCTAGAAGTGTTTCCAATAATCACTGTCAAATAGACTCTTAGATAAGTGATTCTCCTACAAACAATTTCTATAAAAATGCTTCCATTAAAAATACTTCAAAGAGAAACACTTCCAAACACATTCTTAAGTAAATGACACGCCACTTGGCTACCGATTATTTGATACAAAGTATAACAAATAAAACAAAATATATTCTATTCTAAAAAAATTTATTACATTAAATAAAAATAATATAATATTTTTAAAAATTTTAAAATTAAGTTAAAGTAAATAATTAAATTTTATTTTATTTTCAGTATATTCATAATTAAATATTATATACATTTCATTTAATAAAATTTAAAATATTAATATTTTTATAATTATGCATAATTTAATTTAATAATATCAAAGATAAAACATAATATTATTGGTTTTTAATTTATTCATATATATTTTTAATTTTATAATTATTTTTAATTTTAATAATATATATATATATATATATTACTCCTTATACTTTGACCATTTGGATCATCTTAAAATAAATTTTGATGGTATTATTTTAAAGTCCGTTTGAGAATGATGATAGAAAATATTTTTAACTTAAAAATTGTTTATGAAAACATTTTTAAAATTTTGAAAAATCACTTGTAATGATAGAAAATCACTTGTGTTATATTTTAGAGAAACATTTGGATAAATGATTCTTGTAAAAACAATTTTTTAAAAAATACTTTCATAAGCAATGCTTGGAAGAAAAACACTTCCATCAGAGTGAAATAGGAGAACTAATAACCAAACTCCAAAGCTTTTATTTCATCACCATATAATAAGCTTTGGTAGACATACATACTTCTTACACATAATCATCCATTCGCTTGTAATTGACCTCCGGATAGAGAGTTGCAGCTTCTTCTCCCTCTTCTCCGATCTTAAACTTTGTTAAACAACCATCGTAGTAAATGTGATAAAAATGTCCTACCCCAACTTGGAATGTAAAGTCCTTACCTACATCATAGAAAGAATAAATGAATAAATGCATGCAGATAAATGAATGCAAAGTAAAGTTGGAAGACAATATTTCTCATTGATTACCTTCCATAGAGGCTAGAAAGTCTTCTTTAGAGATGCTAAACTTGTCTAGTTTCTTCCCCGTGAGCTTTTCCCATATCTCAACTATTTGCCTCTGGGAGAGAATGTTTTCTGGTGGCCTCATGTAAACTGTCTTGTTCAATGTACGAGGATCATCTATTGTTTTGATTGTGTATGTTGCAATATCATATTCGTCCACGAAAACCGCTGCGTAATACCCCATAAAACATGCACATATATACTCCATCATCATGCAAATAATTAAGTTGTATTACAAAATCATATAATTGATTATATTCATGAGCTGTATGTTGAAAGTACCTTTGACATTGCCATCTCCATATAGACAAACCTTTTCCTTTGGAGGGGTGAGGGCAGCCAACTAACTAAGGCTCGGAACAAAGTAGCCTGCAAAGCAGTTGGAAGACACGTAAGTGTGGGGGATGTTGACTTCTTCTATGGCCTTCCTCACGATCATCTTCTCATCAAATGTTACTCTTCCTGGTTCAAGTGCATCTCCCATCCTTGCTGGGTCCATTCCAAACTCTGAAGGCAAGAATCGCTGCCAAAACTTTGTACACAATTAGTATCAATCTTAGATTTTGATATTGATAGAATTTATACATGCCCATCAAAAGGGTGAGGAAATTACTATGAGTGGTTGACTTCGGAAAAAATTAAGGTAAGGTGTAAAAATCATTCAAAGTACAAAAAAAAAAGAGGGATATTGATGAGAATCAAGGTTCGCATCAGATATGATTTTCGGGGAGCCATGAAGGAAAAATAAATACAGATTCAAATTCATATATGATTTTCAAAGGCATATTTTTTATACTAATACAGTGCTTCCATTAACCTGAATTTAATTGAAATCAAATAAACTATTTCATCTTAACCATTACTACGCTTTCTAATCTCATCAAAAAGGATTATTATACCTTTGTACTACAGCTATGGTTGATGCGCTCATCAAAATACTATATGCAAAAAGGAACTACATGACTTAAAACAATATGTATATTTCCAGCTTCTTTGATGGCCTCAACAAGTTTGAGCTGCAACAAAATGTTGTGAGACCTGAAATGAACCCCAGACATGGTGCAGATCACCACATCTACTTTCTTCACAGCTTCCACCAAACTCTTATGATCTGCAAAGGAGCCCTCCACAAGGGTAGCCCCTTTGGCCTTGAAGGACAGCAGCATTTGCAGTTTCTCGATGTCCAGACCGATTTCGGGGCGTTGAAGGACGAAGGTGGGACGGCCTTGGTCTAAGCTTGCCTTCACCATCCTCCTTCCAATGTAGCTTGTTCCACCTGTTGGGATTTAAGGGTATGGAAACTAATAACTAGCCTAAAAAACACAAACAAAGAATATAATGAATAAGAAGAAAAAACTTATCAGCTAAGACGTGACAAGCACTGTCCTTGAAATAGATCCACGCTCCTCGAAGACGAACTCGGTGCACTAGGGAATCAGTGGTCTACCTCCAGGATTCAACAGCCAGATCTCGCACAGCTCGGGTTTTGAATAAATTCCTCCAAATAGATGTATGAAAATACCCTGAAAAACTCTCTGAAAAATTCTCTAGAAAAAATTAGGGAATTTTTTTTATGAGAGAGGGGTAACTTACTTTTATAGGCCACTAACACAGTCCCAAAAGGAATCTACTTCTTTTGGAGATGACACAAAGTATAAGGTGATTTTGAATAAAACTCCACTATCACAATCCCAATAGGACTCTTCCCAAAAAGATAACCCTAGAATATAATAAAATAAATTAAAAAATAATTCCCAAAAATTAAAATTAAAATTATTTACACTTTTCCTACACCACCCACCACAAGAACCTTACTCTTTCCCATCTTCTCTTCTCTACTATTATTTTGCCGTCCACACTCACAAGTCACAACCAAAGGCTTGTATATATAGAGGATCTAGCAATGGGATGGAGTTTGTTTCATTGGGTGGTTTTTTTTTTTTTTTTTCTCCTTTTTAAGTAAATTAACTTGGGTTAGACCCACCAATAAGGCCAAGATTTATTTATTTGACATGTCTATCATATGATTCATATGAATAAGAATAAAATAAAAATAAAGATGATACAAATAGTTATAAAAGTGAAGTGATAGTTGAAATTTCAGAGCAACAAACTATACTTATTTTTATTTTAAATAATAATAATAATAATTTGCCATGCAATAGAAACAGCCATCTCCTCCCCCACGAGAAAAGTGAAAGCGGGAGAGCTTCGAATGAGAAAGAAATCACATTGATTTGCGTGGTAGTCAGCAAAGAGCGGGGAGGGGTGTCCCCTCTGTACAAGTGACAAGTGACAACCATTACTTGCATGCATAGGTAATCAGCAAACAGTATGACAAGTGTAAAAAAAAAAAGTGACAATTATGTTTTGGATCCCATTGGACCCAAAAATTAAATTTTAGCTCATCAAAATTGTATAATTAATAAAAAGAATGTAAAATGTGAAGAGACTGATATATTTTTCAAAACTATTTTAAGTATTTTCTACCATAATATTTGACAAACTTTTTTATCTGAAATTTTTTTTAATAATTATTCTAAAAATTTATTATTTTTAGAAAATTAATTTTTTAAAAAAATATATTTTAAAAATATATCATTTAAAAAAAATAATTTTGACATCTTTTTAGTTATTTTTTACATACACAATTTTAAATATATATATTTTCCAAGATCTTTGATTTTTAAATAAGAATAATAATAATTTATTTTTATTTTTTGGAAAATGGTGTATTTTTTTTCCAAATCACTAAATTAAATTAAATTTTATTGAGGTTTATAAAAGGAATAAAATTTAAATTAATGTTTTTCTACTTTTTTTTTCATATTCAATAAAGGTCATTTTTGGAAAGATAAAAATTTATATCTTCTCAATTTTCACACTTTTTGTAGGTCTTGGGCTTAAACAGTGAACTTATCTAAACTAAAACTTAATTTTTGGGTCCAATTAGGTTCAAAACACAATTGTCCCTAAAAAAAAACAATTGAAGATTTTAAAACAATGAAGAAAATGCCAAAATCTAAGTCATTAGATTCATTGAATCCATACATAAAAATTTTGATGATTTTAAAATATAAAGAAAATGCCAAAATATGAGTCATTGGATTCTTTGAATATATATATATATATATTGATTATTTTAAAATATGAGGAAAATGTCAATCATTTGATTATGTGAATATGCATAAAAAAAATTATAAATATGGAAACTCATATTAAAAAAAGAAAGAAAGAAAACATTAAAGAACCTAAAAAAATTCATTAAACCTTGTAAATCCAGAAGAAAAATAAAAATCTACCCCATGTGCTTCACCCCTTATCCCTTTAAAAGAGTACGTTTCACTATATTTTTATTCGAAGTATTTTTAGTAGAAATATTTTTAAAAAAATCACTTATAAAATATTTATCCAAAAAAATTATAAATAATTTTTCAACACTACAAATAATTTTTAAAGTTTTTAAAAATATTACCTAAAATTTATTAAACACCCATTTTTTTTCAAAAATATTTTTAAAATTAAAAACTCTCTTTAGAATCAGAAATATGTTATATGTTACGAAAAAGAAAAATTGTTGTTATAGGATATTTATCATTTTACTTTTTTTGTTATGTTTATTATTTTATTTGTTTTTATTTTACAATTCTTCAAAATAAAATTAACCATATAATTTTGTAATTATATAAGCATTTAATAAAAATAAGCTTGCTAATATTTTTTAAAATATAAATTTTAAATAAAGGATTAATTTGATAACAAAAATTATAAATATAAAATCCAATGACTTTAATAATTTAAAAAAATTAGTAACAAAAAAATTATCAAATAAATATTTTTAAAGAGATTTTTATAAAAAAAATAAAATGAAAATCACATCCATGATCTTAATTTTTCTAATTCTATGAGAATTTTGCTTTAATGTTAATTTTCGAGAACCAAACATGTAAATCAAAGTCAAATGCGCATAAAACCCTTCCATGTTGACCAAGATTCTCTCAACTAGCCTTGGAAGAATATTTTAAGACGAGGGCGGCCATCTACCCAACACATTCACAATCAGATCACGTGACATCTTCTTTCGTGCAACATCGTCCTCACCTGCTATTCGAAGGGTGTATCAGCTGAATTTGAATTCAATGAAGCATCTCTCATCAAATTCAATGAAATGGGAATTTCATTTACATTTCATATTAATCCCATGATTTTCATTCCTTCTCTTCATTCGGCCAATCCCTCCATGTAATAGTAACGTTACTTTTTAAAAAATATATGGGATATAAAAATTCTTATTTTTGCTGTATTTTGTATTTCATTTTATTTGAGTTTATTATAAAAATAAGGTTTTTATTTATTATTTTTTAAAAGTTTTTTTATTATTTAGATTTATAATATGAGGTTATTCTTGACTTATGAAATTACTAATGGGGGTGAATATATAGTCATAAAATTTTATTCCTGAAAAGAAATCTTAAATTTTATTACATCACCATATGATAAGCTTGGTAGACATATACACTTCTTATACATAAAGCTTCAGGTATTCATCCATTCGCTTGTAATTGACCTCCGGATAGAGCGTTGCAGCTTCTTCTCCCTCTTCTCCGATCTCAAAGTTTGTTAAACAACCCTCGTAGTAAATGTGATAGAAATGTCCTATCCCAACTTGGGATGTAAAGTCCTTACCTACAGCATACCATATATGGAAAGAATAAATCAATAAATGCACGCAGATAAATGAATGTAATCTAAAGTTGGAAGTCAATATTTCTCATTTATTACCTTCCATGGAGGCTAAAAAGTCTTCTTTAGAGATGCTAAACTTGTCCAGTTTCTTCCCGGTGAGCTTTTCCCACATCTCAACTATTTGCCTCTGGGAGAGAATGTTTTCTGGTGGCCTAATGTAAACTGTCTTGTTCAATGTGCGAGGATCATCTATTGTTTTGATTGTGTATGCTGCAATATCATATTCATCCACGAAAACCGCTGCGTAATACCCCGTAAAACATGCACATATATACTCCATCATAATGCAAATAGTTAATTTGTATCACAAAATTTTATAATTAATTGTATGTACCTTTGACATTGCCATCTCCGTATAGACAAACCTTTTCCTTTGGAGGGGTGAGGACAGTCATCTGACAGAGGTTCGGAACAAAGTAGCCTGCAAAGCAGTTGGAAGACACGTAAGTGTGGGGGATGTTGGCTTCTTCTATGGCCTTCCTCACAATCATCTTCTCATCAAATGTTACTCTTCCTGGTTCAAGTGCATCTCCCATCCTAGCTGGGTCCATTCCAAACTCTGAAGGCAAGAATCGCTGCCAAAATTTTGTACACAATTATTATCAATCTTAGATTTTGATGTTGATAGAATAAATACAGGCAGGCCCATCAAAAGGGTGAGGAAATTACTAGGAGTGATTGCCTTCAGAAAAAATTAATATATTTACAAAAAATTAAGCTGTAAAAAACATTAAAAGTAACCAAAAAAAAAAAAAAAAAACTAATTCATTTATGGGGGATATGATCTTCGGGGAGCCATGAAAGAAAAGAAAAATACAGATTCAAATTCGTATATGATTTTCAAAGGAATATTTTTTATACTTTTGCAGTGCTTCCATTAACCTGAATTTAATTGAAATCAAATAACCTATTTCATCTTAACCATTACTACGCTTTCTGATCTGATCGAAAAGGATTATTAAAATACTATATGCAAAAAGGAAATAGAGATGACTTAAAACAATATGTATATATATACCTTAATGTTTCCAGCTTCTTTGATGGCCTCAACAAGTTTGAGCTGCATCAAAAGGTTGTGAGACCTGAAATGAACCCCAGACATGGTGCAGATCACCACATCTACTTTCTTCACTGCTTCCACCAGACTCTTATGATCTGCGAAGGAGCCCTCCACAAGGGTGGCCCCTTTGGCCTTGAAGGACAGCAGCATCTGCAGTTTCTCGATGTCCAGACCGATTTCGGGGCGTTGAAGGACGAAGGTGGGATGGCCTTGGGCTAAGCTTGCCTTCACTATCCTCCTTCCGATGTAGCCTGTTCCACCCACTACAAGAACCTTGCTCTTTTTCATCTTCTCTTCTCTACTCTTATTCTGCCTTCTACTCTCACAACTCACAACCGGGGGCTTGTATATATGGAAGATTTAGCAATGGGATGGAGCTTGCTTCAATGGTTTTTCTTTTTTACTTGGGTTAGAACGTAGACCCCACCATCGATCAAGGCCAAGATTTATTTATTTGACCGCATCTATCATATGAATAAGAATAAGATTAAAATAAAGCTGACAGAAAAGAGTCATAAAAGTAAAGTAAGCTAGAAATTTCAGAATAACAAACTATATTTATATTTATTTTTATATTTATTAAAAATGATAATAATAATCTGCCATGCCATAGAGACTGCCATCTCCTCCCCCATGCTGTGTTCTGATGAGAAAAGTGAAAACAGGAGAGAGATTCGATTGTGAGAAAGAAATCACATTGACATCTGAGCCTAGAGGGGTGTCCCTTCTGTGGAGGCCAGTGACAATTATTACTTGTTATCGAACTGTTGCCTTGCATGGCGGCTAGCGATGAGCGTAGCACCCACAAGTGTATTTCTAAACAGTTTATAGTTACATGATTCCCCCTAAAAAAAAAAAAAAAAAAAATTGAATATGATTTTAAAATATGAAGAAAATGTCAAAATTTGAGTCATTAGATTCTTTAAAGATATATATATAAATTGATGATTTTAAAAATAAAGAAAATGCCAAAACAGGAGTCATTGGACTCTCTGAATATGTATAAAAAAAAAAGGGTAAAAGCTGGCCGTGGCAGAGTGTGACTATAGGTGGCGCAACCAAAGACTATATATAGTAAGGGCCAACAGCATTTCCCCTGCTATAGGTGCAAAGATGAGGCTGCGACCTGCTTCTTTCCGCAGCTATAAGCTTAGAACATTTAGTGGTTGGTAAAGTTTGACCGCTACCATAAGTTTCTTTTTTTAATAGTTTTAAAATAATGCATTCACCTACCCCACTAAAACTCTAGGAAAAATCATTTAATCATACACTAACTATAAAAAACTATGAGATTTTGGAACTTTACTTTTTACTATTTAATTTTGGTGTAAAATGAGAAAAAATATTGTCTATTCATGCACTCCAATAGTGCTTTCAAATTTATTCCACAATTACCCTTAAAAGTAAAGGACTAAGTACACACCAATTTAATACCACCTATTAACAAGTACATGTGTCATTTTATTTTTATCATTTTTCTCACATCAATAAATCTCCCTTACCACTTGTCACGTTTCCACTTTTTTTTTTTTTTTTTTTCTTTTTTTTTTCTTCTCATACCACCATAATCCATTGTCACCTATTATAATTTTTTTTATTATTATTTTTCCTTTATATTCTTTTTAATATGCTCGTGCATTTTCTCATAAAGTTCTTTAATTTTAATTTTAATTTATTTTTACTCTCTAATTTGTCTATATTTATTGATTTTAATTATTTTTTTGACATATTAAACTTAAAATGATAATATATAATAAATAATTAATATAACAAATTAAATAAAAACAAAATATATAATGGACAAAAATGAAAATATTATCCCACAAATAATAATAATTTTAAATATTAATTATAATAATACATTTTATAAATTTAAAATTTTCATTTTATTATTTAGAAGTTTATGATATAAGATTTTTTATATTAATACTAAACAACATATTTATTTATTTTGTAAATTCTATCACATGTAAAAGTAAAAATACCATTGTAATACTATTTTATTATTTACATTATTTTTCTTTTAATTTTCATTTTAAATTTATCATATCAAAATCACAATAAGTGATGGTGCTTTTATCATTTTTCTTATGATTTTAAATTGATTGTGGATCTAACTTTTTATTTATTAAAATCTATAATTTTTAATTAAAATAAAATATAAAAGAAAATATATTTTTCATAAAAAATTGTATTTAACTTTTTATATTAATTTCATAAAAAATAGGTACATCCTTAAAAAAAAAGTAAATTAATGCTTAGGAGGATCGGAAACACTATCATACTTATCATAGTGTATATATTCCTTTGGGACTCTTGATAAGTAATTGGAGGTCTTTGCCCACCCCAAAAGGAACTTTGGGATCCTAGGTATATCCATTCTTAAAGGAACCAAGACCCTTATTTTCATTTTCATGGTTCATATATTCTTTTAGGGACTCTTGAGAAGAAATTAGAGGTTATTCCCCACCCTTAAACAGACATTGGAACCCAAGGTACATCCTAAAGACAATTTGGTACATCATTTATAAAATTTGGTACATATTTCATAAAATCTGGCACATCCTTAAAACAATTTGTACATCCAATCCATGAGCTACCAGGACCTCTATATTATTACTTATAGTTTGTTTATTTCTTTAAGGATCTTTAGGAAGTAATTAAAGGTCGTTCCCTACTCCGAAATGAACTTTGGAACCCTAGGTAGATCCTTAAGGAAATTTGGTACATCGTTAAGAAATTTTGGTACATCCAATCCTCGGGCTATTGAGACCCCTATCTATCTTCCCATGGTCCATATTATCCTTTAAGGACCCTTAGGTAGTGATTGAAGGTCATTCCCCACATCAGAACGAACTTTGGCACTCTTGGTACATCCTTTACAAAATTTGGTACATCCTTAAAAATATTTGGTTCATACTTGAGCTATTGAAGCCTCTATCTTATTACCCATGATCTGTTTATTCCTTCAGGGATCTTTGGAAAGTGATTGGAGATCGTTCCCTACTCCAAAATGGACTTTGGAACCCTAGGTACATTATTGAGAAATTTTGATACATCCAATCCTTAAGCTAACGGAACACTTATCTCCATTTTCATAGTCCATTTTTTCCTTTGGAGACCCTCAGGAAGTCATTGAAGGTTGTTCTCCACCTCATAACGGACTTTGGCAACATTGGTACATCATTTACAAAATTTGGTACATTCTTCACAAATTTTGGTACATTATGAAGAATGTACCAAATTTTGTGAAGGATGCACCAAGGGTTCAAAAGTGCATTTCGAGGTGAGGATCGGCCCCCAATCACTTCCTTATGGGTTCCAAAATGAAATCATGTACCATCCATGTTAGATGGGGAACCCGTAAACAATAGGATTGGATGTACCAAATTTAATGAAGGATGTACCAACTTTTGTGAAAGATGTACTAAACGTTCCAAAGTGTGTTCCGAGGTGGGGATCGGCCCCCAATCACATCCTTATGGGTTCCAAAATGAAATCATTGACCATCTATGTTTAGATGGGGCTCTCAGAAACGATAGGATCGGATGTACCAAATTTAATGAAGGATGTACCAAGGGTTCCAAAGTGTGTTCCGAGGTGGGGATAGGCTCCCAATCACTTCCTTATGGGTTCCAAACTGAAATCATGGACCATCCATGTTCAGATGGGGTATCTGAAAGCAATAGATTAGATGTACCAAATTTAATGAAGAATGTATCAAATTTTGTGAAGGATGTACCAAGGGTTTCAAAGTGCCTTCCTAGGTGGGGATCGACCCCCAATCACTTTCTTATAGGTTTCTAAATGAAATTATAAACCATCCATGCTCAAATGGGGCTCTCGGAAGCGATAGGATCGGATGTACCAAATTTAATAAAGTATGTACCAAATTTTATGAAGCATGTACCAAGGGTTCCAAAGTGCGTTCCGAGGTGGGGATCGACCCCCAATCACTTTTTTATGGGTTTCTAAATGAAATTATGGACCATCAGAATTCAAATGAGGGTTACGGAAGTGATAGGATCGAATGTACCAAATTTTGTGAAGGGTGTAACAAGGGTTCCAAAGTGCGTTCTGAGGTGGGGATCAACCCCCAAACACTTCCTTATGGGCTCCAAAATGAAATTATGGACCATCCATGTTTAGATAGGGGCCCCGGAAGTAATAAAATCAGATGCACCAAATTTAATGAAGGATGTATCAAATTTAATGAAGAATGTACCAAATTTGTGAAGGATGTACCAAGGGTTCCAAAGTGCATTCTCAGGTGTGGATCGGCTCCCAAACACTTCCTTATGGGTTCCAAAATGAAATTATGGACCATCCATGTTCAAATGGGGGCCCTGGAAGCAACAGGATCGGATGTACCAAATTTAATGAAGGATGTACCAAATTTAATGAAGAATGTACCAAATTTTGTAAAGGATGTACCAAGGGTTCCAAAGTGCGTTCCGATATGGGGATCTGCCCCCAAACACTTCCTTATGGGTTCCGAAATGAAATTATGGACAATCTATGTTCAGATGGGGTCCCCGGAAGCGATAGGATCGGGTGTACCAAATTTAATGAAGAATGTACCAAATTTTATGAAAGATGTACCAAGGGTTCCAAAGTGCGTTCCGAGGTGGGGATCGGCCCCTAATCACTTTCTTATGGGTTTCTAAATGAAATTATGGACCATCCATGTTGAAATGGGGGTCCCGGAAGCACTATACTCGGATGTACCAAATTTTGTGAAGGATGTACCAAGGGTCCCAAAGTGCATTCCGAGGTGGGGATCGGCCCCCAAACACTTCCTTATGGGTTCCAAAATGAAATTATGGACCATCCATGTTCAGATGGGGGGCCTGGAAGTAATAGGATCGGATGTACCAAATTTAATAAATGATGTACCAAATTTAATGAAGAATGTACCAAATTTTGTGAAGCATGTACCAAGGGTTCCAGAGTGCCTTCCGAGATGGGGATCAGCCCCCAAACACTTCATTATAGGTTTCAAAATGAAATTATGGACCATCCATGTTCAGATGGGGGTCCCGGAAGTAATAGGATCGGGTGCACCAAATTTAATGAAGGATGTACTAAATTTTGTGAAGGATGTACCAAGGGTTCTAAAGTGCGTTCCGAGGTGGGAATCGGCTCATAATCACTTTCTTATGGGTTTCTAAATGAAATTATGGACCATCCATGTTGAAATGAGGGTCCCGGAAGCACTATGCTCGGATGTACCAAATTTAATGAAGGATGTACCAAGGGTCCAAAAGTGCCTTCCGAGGTGGGGATTGGCCCCAAATCACCTTCATATGGGTTTCTAAATGGAATTATGGACCATCCATGTTCAAATAGGGGTCTTGGAAGTGTTATGCTCGGATGTACCATGGGTCCAAAAGTGCCTTCCGAGGTGGGGATCAGCCCTAAATCACCTTCATATGGGTTTCTAAATGGAATTATGGACCATCCATGTTCAAATGGGGGTCCCAAAAGCACAATGTTTGGATGTACCAAATTTAATGAAAGATGTACCAAATTTTGTGAAGGATGCACCAAGGATCCAAAAGTGCGTTCCGAGGTGGGGATCAGCCCCAAATCACCTTCATATGGGTTTCTAAATGGAATTATGGACCATCCATGTTGAAATGGGGGTCCCGAAAGCACTATGCTCAGATGTACCAAATTTAATGAAAGATGTACCAAATTTTGTAAATGACGTACCAATGGTTCCAAAGTGCATTCCGAGGTGGGAATCGGCCCTCAAACACTTCCTTATGGGTTCCAAAATGAAATTATAGACCATCCATGTTCAGATGGGGGCCCCGGAAGCAATAAGATCGGATGTACCAAATTTAATGAAGAATGTACCAAATTTTGTGAATGATGTACCAAGGGTTCTAAAGTGTATTCTGAGGTGGGGATCGGCCCCCAAACACTTTCTTATGGGTTCCAAAATGAAATTATGGACCATCCATATTCAGATGGGGGTCTCGGAAGAGATGAGATCAGGTATACCAAATTTAATGAAGGATGTACCAAATTTTGTGAAGGATGTACCCAGGGTTCCAAAGTGTGTTCCGAGGTGGGGATCGGCCCCTAATCATTTTCTTATGGGTTTCTAAATGAAATTATTGACCATCCATGTTGAAATGGGGGTCCCAGAAGCACTATGCTCAGATGTACCAAATTTTGTGAAGGATGTACCAACGGTTCCAAAGTGCGTTCCGAGGTGGGGATCGGCTTCCAATCACTTCCTTATGGGTTTCTAAATGAAATTATGGACCATCCATGTTGAAATGGGGGTCCCGGTAGCACTATACTCGGATGTACCAAATTTAATGAAGGATGTACCAAATTTTGTGAAGAATGTACCAAGGGTCCCAAAGTGCATTCCGAGGTGGGGATCAGCTCCCAATCACTTTCTTATGGGTTTCTAAATGGAATTATGGACCATCCATATTGAAATGGGGGTCCCGAAAGCACTATGCTCGAATATACCAAATTTAATGAAGAATGTACCAAGGGTCCAAAAGTGCATTCCGAGGTGGGGATCGACCCCAAATCACCTTCATATGGGTTTCTAAATGGAATTATGGACCATCCAAGTTGAAATGGGGGTCTCGGAAGCACTCGGCTTGGATGTACCAAATTTAATGAAAGATGTACCAAATTTTGTGAAGGATGTACCAAATCCTCTAAGTGGGGATTGACTTCGTGGTATGTGAGGAGTCGTTAAAAGGGAGGTTGACCCATTAACACCTTGGGAAGGCATTCGAACTTTTACACTGTACCCTTAGAATGAATGGAATTTTTTTTATACAATAACATTAGTTTGGTATGTTATGTGTAGAAGGCAATCTAGGGGCGCACCTTCCATTTGAAAGGCATGCCTATGTGTGAATGACATTATATTACTATGCTACATGCAGAATGCAAAGTAAGGGTGTACCCTTCGTTGCATAGGCATGCCCATGGGTATGATAACATTATTTTGGTATACTATATGCAGTATGCAAACCAGAGGCACACCCTTGATTTTAGAGGCATGCCTATTGCTGAAACCATTATATTGGTAGGCTATGTGCATTAGTCAAGAGCACAACCTTCATGGAAGACGCATGAATGTGGGTGAAAAACTTATTTTTGTTAAGCTATGTGCAGTAGGAAAAAGATAGGCATGACTCTCTATCAGTGGCATGCCTTTAAGATGACTAGATTTAAGGTGTGGGTTGTGCAGTAAGGCAAATGGAAGCATGCTGATAGCTTGAAAGGTTGGCCCCTAACGTTCATATGAAATAAGCGATGGAAATGATTTCTTGTTGATTTAAAATCATAGATTTTTTTGAAAGAATTTTTTTACAAAATATTTATCATTTTGGAACCCTTGGTACATCTATCACAAAATTTGGCACATCCTTCATTAAATTTGGTACATCTGATCCTATCGCTTTCGAGACCCCCATTTGAACATGGATGGTTCATAATTTCATTTTGGAACCCATAAGAAAGTGTTTGGGAGTCAATCCCCACCTCGGAACGCACTTTGGGACCCTTTGTACATCCTTCACAAAATTTGGTACATCCGAGCATAGTGCTTCCGGGACCCCCATTTCAACATGGATGGTCCACAATTTCCTTTAAAAACCCATAAGAAAGTGATTAGGGGTCGATCTCCACCTCAGAACGCACTTTTCAACCCTTAGTACGTCTTTCACAAAATTTGGTACATCCGAGCATAGTGCTTCCAGGACCCCCATTTGAACATGGATGGTTCATAATTTCATTTAGAAACCCATATGAAGGTGATTTGGGGTCGATCCCCGCCTCGGAATGCACTTTTGGACCCTTGGTACATCCTTCATTAAATTTGGTACATCCAAGCATAGTGCTTTCGGGACCCCCATTTCAACATGGATGGTCCATAATTTCATTTAGAAACCCATAAGAAAGTGATTAGGGGTCGATCCCCGCCTCAAAACGCACTTTTGAACCCTTGGTACATTCTTCAAAAAATTTGGTACATCCGAGCATAGTGCTTCTAAGACCCCCATTTGAACATGGATGGTCCATAATTCTATTTAGAGACCCATATGAAGGTGATTTGGGGCTAATCCCCACCCCAGAACGCACTTTCGGACCCTTGGTACATCCTTCACAAAATTTGGTACATCCGAGCACAGTGCTTTCGGGACCCCCATTTCAACATGGATGGTCCATAATTCCATTTAGAAACCCATAAGAAAGTGATTGGGAGTCGATCCCCACCTCGGAATGCACTTTGGGACCCTTAGTACATCCTTCACAAAATTTGGTACATTTTTCTTTAAATTTGGTACATCCGAGCATAGTGCTTTCGGGGCCCCCATTTGAACATGGATGGTCCATAATTCCATTTAGAAACCCATATGAAGGTGATTTGGGGCCGATCCCCACCTCGGAATGCACTTTTGGACCCTTAGTACATCCTTCACAAAATTTGGTACATCTTTCATTAAATTTGGTACATTCTTCATTAAATTTGGTACATCCGAGCATAGTGCTTCCGGGACCCCCATTTCAACATGGATGGTCCATAATTTCATTTAAAAACCCATAAGAAAGTGATTAAGGGCCAATCCCCACCTCGAAACGCACTTTTGGACCCTTAGTACATCCTTCACAAAATTTGGTACATCCTTCATTAAATTTGGTACATCCGAGCATAGTGCTTCGAAGACCCCCATCTTAATGTGGATGGTCCATAATTCCATTTAGAAACCCATATGAAGGTGATTTGGGGTCGATCCCCACCTTGGAATGCACTTTTGGACCCTTGGTACATCCTTCACAAAATTTGGTACATCTTTCATTAAATTTGGTACATCTGAGTATAGTACTTCCGGGACCCCCATTTCAACATGGATGGTCCATAATTTCATTTAGAAACTCATAAGAAAGTGATTAAGGACCAATCACCACCTCGGAACGCACTTTGAGACCCTTGGTACATCCTTCACAAAATTTGGTACATCCGAGCATAGTGCTTTCGGAGCCCCCATTTGAACATGGATGGTCCATAATTCCATTTAGAAACCCATATGAAGGTGATTTGGGGCTGATCCCTACCTCGGAATGCACTTTTGGACCCTTGGTACATCCTTCACAAAATTTGGTACATCTTTCATTAAATTTGGTACATTCTTCATTAAATTTGGTACATCCGAGCATAGTGCTTCCGAGACCCCCATTTCAACATGGATGGTCCATAATTTCATTTAAAAACCCATAAGAAAGTGATTAAGGGCCAATCCCCACCTCGAAACGCACTTTTGGACCTTTAGTACATCCTTCACAAAATTTGCTACATCCTTCATTAAATTTGGTACATCCGAGCATAGTGCTTCCGGGACCCCCATTTGAAAATGGATGGTCCATAATTCTATTTAGAAACCCATATGAAGGTGATTTGGGGCTGATCCCCACCTCGGAACGCACTTTCGGACCCTTGGTACATCCTTCATTAAATTTGGTACATCCGAGCACAGTGCTTTCGGGACCCCCATTTCAACATGGATGATCCATAATTTCATTTAGAAACCCATAAGAAAGTGATTGGGAGTCGATCCCCACCTCGTAACGCACTTTTGGACCTTTGGTACATCCTTCACAAAATTTGGTACATCCGAGTATGGTGCTTCCGGGACCCCCATTTGAACATGGATGGTCCATAATTCTATTTAGAAACCCATATAAAGGTGATCTGGGGATGATCCCCACCTCGGAATGCACTTTTGGACCCTTAGTACATCTTTCACAAAATTTGGTACATCCTAGCCGAGTGCTTTCGGGACCCCCATTTCAATGTGGATGGTCCATAATTTCATTTAAAAACCCATATGAAGGTGATTTGGGGCCGATCCCCACCTCGGAATGCACTTTTGAACCCTTGGTACATCCTTCACAAAATTTGGTACATTTTTCATTAAATTTGGTACATCCGTGTATAGTGCTTTTGGGACCCCCATTTCAACATGGATGGTCCATAATTTCATTTAGAAACCCATAAGAAAGTGATTAAGGGTCGATCCCCACCTCGAAACTCACTTTTGGACCCTTGATACATCCTTCACAAAATTTAGTACATCTTTCATTAAATTTGGTACATCCGAGTATAGTGCTTCTGGGACCCCCATTTGAACATGGATGGTCCATAATTCTATTTAGAAAGCCATATGAAGGTGATTTGGGGCTGATCCCCACCTCGGAATGCACTTTTGGACCCTTGGTACATCTTTCACAAAATTTGGTACATCCTTCATTAAATTTGGTACATCCGAGTCGAGTGCTTCCAAGACCCCCATTTCAATGTGGATGGTCCATAATTCCATTTAGAAACCCATATGAAAGTGATTTGGGCCCGATCCCCACCTTGGAATGCACTTTTGGACTCTTGGTACATCCTTCACAAAATTTGGTACATCTTTCATTAAATTTGGTACATCCGAGCATAGTACTTTCAGGACCCCCATTTCAACATGGATGGTCCATAATTTCATTTAGAAACCCATAAGAAAGTGATTAGGGGTTGATCTCTACCTCGGAATGCAATTTTGGACCCTTGGTACATCCTTTACAAAATTTGGTACATCCCAGCATAGTGCTTTCGGGACCCCCATTTCAACATGGATGGTCTATAATTTCATTTAGAAACTCATAAGAAAGTAATTAGGGGTCGATCCCCACCTCGGAACATGCTTTGGAACCCTTGGTACATCCTTCACAAAATTTGGTACATTATTCATTAAATTTGGTACATCCTTCATTAAATTTGGTACATCCGATCCTATTGCTTACGAGACCCCCATTTGAATATGGATGGTCCATAATTTCATTTTGGAACCCATAAGGAAGTGTTTGGGGGCCGATCCCCACCTCGGAATGCACTTTGGAACCCTTGGTACATCCTTCACAAAATTTGGTACATTCTTCATTAAATTTGGTACATCCTTCATTAAATTTTGTACATCCAATCCTATTACTTCTAGGGCCCCCATCTGAACATGGATGGTTCATAATTTCACTTTGGAGCCCATAAGGAAGTGTTTGGGGGTCGATCCCTACTTTGGAACGCACTTTGGAACCTTTGGTACATTCTTCACAAAATTTGGTACATTTGATCATATCACTTCCGTAACCCTCTTCTGAACATGGATGGTCCATAATTTCATTTAGAAACCCATAAGAAAGTGATTGGGGGCTGATCCCCACCTTGGAACATAGTTTGGAACCCTTGGTACATGCTTCACAAAATTTGGTGCATCCTTCATTAAATTTGGTACATCCGATCCTATCACTTCTAAAACCCCCATCTGAGCATGGATGGTCCATAATTTCATTTAGAAACCTATAAGAAAGTGATTGGGGGCTGATTCCCACCTCGGAAGGCACTTTGAAACCCTTGGTACATCCTTCACAAAATTTGGTACATTCTTCATTAAATTTGGTACATCTGATCCTATTGTTTTCGGGTACCCCATCATAACATGGATGGTCCATAATTTCATTTTGGAAACCATAAGGAAGTGATTGGGAGCCTATCCCCACCTCGGAACACACTTTGGAACCCTTGGTACATCCTTCACAAAATTTGGTACATTCTTCATTAAATTTGGTACATCCAACCCTATCATTTCCGAGACCCCTATCTAAACATGGATGGTCCATTATTTCATTTTGGAACCCATAAGGATGTGATTGGGGGTCGATCCCCACCTCGGAACACACTTTGGAACGCTTGGTACATCCGATCCTATTATTTACGGGTCCCCCATCTGAACATGGATGTTACATGATTTCATTTTGGAACCCATAAGGAAGTGATTAGGGGTCGATCCCCACCTCGGAATGCACTTTTGAACCCTTGGTACATCCTTCAAAAAAATTTGGTGCATCCTTCATAATGTACCAAAATTTGTGAAGCATGTACTAAATTTTGTAAATGATGTACCAATGTTGCCAAAGTCCGTTATGAAGTGGGGAACGACTTTCAATGACTTCCTGAGGGTCTCCAAAGGAAGAAATGGACTATGGAAATGGAGATAAATGTTCCGTTAGCTTGAGGATTGGATGTATCAAAATTTCTCAATGATGTACCTAGGGTTCCAAAGTCCATTTTGGAGTAGGAAACAATCTCCAATCACTTTCCAAAGATCTCTAAAGGAATAAACAGACCATGGGTAATAAGATAGAGGCTTCAATAGCTCAAGTATGAACCAAATATTTTTAAGGATGTACCAAATTTTGTAAAGGATGTACCAAGAGTGCCAAAGTTCGTTCCGATGTAGGGAATGACCTTCAATCACTACCTAAGGGTCCTTAAAGGATAATATGGACCATGGGAAGATAGATAGGGGTCTCGCTAGCCCGAGGATTGGATGTACCAAAATTTCTTAACGATGTACCAAATTTCCTTAAGGATGTACCTAGGGTTCCAAAGTTCGTTTCGGAGTAGGGAACGACCTCTAATTATTTTCTAAAGATCCTTAAAGAAATAAACAAACCATAAGTAATAATATAGAGGTCCTGGTAGCTCATGGATTGGATGTACAAATTGTTTTAAGGATGTGCTAAATTTTATGAAATATGCACCAAATTTTATAAATGATGTACCAAATTGTCTTTAGGATGTACCTTGGGTTCCAATGTCCGTTTTAGGGTGGGGAATAACCTCTAATTTCTTCTCAAGGGTCCCTAAAAGAATATATGAACCATGAAAATGAAAATAAGGGTCTTGGTTCCTTTAAGAATGGATATACCTAGGATCCCAAAGTTCTTTTTGGGGTGGGCAAAGACCTTCAATTACTTATCAAGGGTCCCAAAGAATATATACACTATGATAAGTATGATAGTGTTTCCGATCCTCCTAAGCATTAATTTACCTTTTTTTTTTAGGATGTACCTATTTTTTATGAAATTAATATAAAAGGTTAAATACAATTTTTTATGAAAAATATATTTTCTTTTATATTTTATTTTAATTAAAAATTATAGATTTTAATAAATAAAAAAGTTAGATCCACAATCAATTTAAAATCATAAGAAAAATGATAAAGCACCATCACTTATTGTGATTTTGATATGATAAATTTAAAATGAAAATTAAAAGAAAAATAATATAAATAATAAAATAGTATTACAATGGTATTTTTCCTTTTACATGTGATAGAATTTACAAAATAAATAAATATGTTGTTTAGTATTAATATAAAAAATCTTATATCATAAACTTCTAAATAATAAAATGAAAAATTTAAATTTATAAAATGTATTATTATAATTAATATTTAAAATCATTATTATTTGTGGGATAATATTTTCATTTTTTTCCATTATATATTTTGTTTTTATTTAATTTTTTATATTAATTATTTATTATATATTATCATTTTAAGTTTAATATGTCAAAAAAAAAAATTAAAAAGCAATAAATATAGACAAATTAGAGAGTAAAAATAAATTAAAATTAAAGTTTTATGAGAAAATGCACAAGCATATTAAAAAGAATATAAAGGAAAAAAAAAAAAACTCTAATAGGTGACAATGGATTATGATGGCAGGAGAAGAAAAAAAAAGAAAAGAAAAAAGAAAAAAGAAAAAAGAAAAAAGTGAAAACGTGACAAGTGGTAAGGGAGATTTATTATGTAAGAAAAATGATAAAAATAAATAACACATGTACTTGTTAACAGGTGATATTAAATTGGTGTGTACTTTGTCCTTTACTTTTAAGGGTAATTGTGGAACAAATTTGAAAGCACTATTGGAGTGCATGAATAGACAATATTTTTTCCCATTTTACACCAAAATTAAAAAGAAAAAAGTAAAGTTCCAAAATCTCATTGTGGACCCCGCATTTTGCTCAATGCGTTCCCACTCGATGGCGAAATTCGCTTTTTATTTTATTTGGTGAAATTTTGATTTTTAAAAAAAGACTTGAAGTCGCCACTTATTTTTGTTTTATTTTTAAAGGAAAAAACAAAATAAGAAAGAAAAACCCTAAGTGTGATTCCTAAAGAAAAACAGGTCTGTGAAAAACCGAGTCTGGGTTCGGGGGTCAGGTTACTTATTGGGAAGGTACGGTGGTGAGCCGTAGCACCCCTCTAAGCCCGTATACATACGGTCTCTACTAAACGAATTAAGGGAATTATGATAATTAATTAATTAATTATGGATACCAAGAAAAATAATTAATGTACAAGTCATGATGAAAACCAATATACACAAAAATAATGATGATGAAATCCATAAGAATATACAAAATAATGACAAGAGGATTATGCAAATTGATTTGTTGGAATGATTAAAAAAATGATATTAAAAAAATTAGTTTTCAAGAAACTTAAAAGGATTTTATTAAAAATGATTTTGAATTAATGACCTCAATTTATTTATTTACAAAAAAAGAATCAATTTATTTTCTCAATTTCATTTGTATTTAATTTTCAAAAAAGTTATTTACAATTATTGTATCAAAATAATTTATTACGAATTTTTAATTTGGGCACAAAAAATATTTTTACTTGCTTTTACAAAAAAATGAATGAATCTTTACAATTTTATTTACAAAAAGCATTTCAATTTGTTTTCATTTAAGAAAATTGATTTATACAAATTATTTAGACATAACTTTATTCACAAAAGAATTTTTAATTAAAAGAAAAAAAATGAATAAATAAATCATCTATTTTGAAAAAAATATTTTAAAATTATTATTTTATTAAAACATATTTACTGAATTATTCATCTTATTTAAACAAAATTTTTGGTTTGTTCGACATCAAAATCTGTACACACTCAATAAATATATACAAACAAATATTTACAGAAATCGATAAAAATAAAACCAAATATAAGTGGGAAATCAAATATGTACCAAAATAAACTTACAATAAGCTCAATGTCTCCATACGGCTTCTCACTTTCTTCCATGAACTTTTGTGCTCCACGTGTCATAAATTCGTCTCAGCCAACAAAATTGCGAAATGGGCCCACGCAAAAACAAAAATAGCCCAAAGTATAAATATCCAAGAATGTACAAAGTCTAGAACAAATATTCGAACCCAAATCCAAATTTTAAATTAGTCCAACAAATTTCACCAATTAAAAATGGGCTCCAATTAACAAATATAACCCAACAAAAATATCTCACATGTCATATACACTAATCTAACCAAAGTAATAGCTAAAACATAAATTCTATTAATCAAACCCAAAATATGATAAATTGAAATAAATCACATTAGGCCTAAATTTAATATCCCATAATCTAAGCCCAATTTAATATTCAAGCCTACAATTGTCCCATGTCCAAATTAAATAGTTCAAATTGGCCAAATCATGTCAAATATTCAAGTCATCCAATAAATTTCACTCACATTATGGGCCCCAAAATCCACATCAATTAACAAGCCCACATGAAAAAAAATATACATGGTTAAGAGAAATAATATTTCAAGTCCAATCCAATAAACCCAAACAAATAACAACTTAACAATAGGCCCAAGTCCGAATAAACAATATGCAATTGATATAATCTAAATATCCTCAAATTAATCACCAAATACAATATGCCCACAAACCCAAATTAACAAATTTCAAATTAATTCACTAACAATAAATTAAATCAAATTATGTATTTATCTACCAACAACAAATTAACCACAAATTTCATATTAATTCAACAATCCAAATTTCATAAATAACAATTACTATTAAAATAAAATAAAATAACAATAATAACAATAATAACACTAATAATGACAATTAACAATAATAATAATAACAATAACAATGATGATAATAATAATAATAATAATAATAATAATAATAACAACGGGAAAACTGATGAAATGGGACGCGGGTCGCCGGCAGTGGCCCGCCGGCGGCGACTGGCCGGTGGCCCTACCAGCGACAGTGAGGGTGGACTGGTTTTCGGGAAGCAAAACAAAATCAAAATCAAAATTAAAATAAAATGGGAGAAAATAAAAGTGGGGATGGAGGGACGCCGGAAAAGGCGCCGGTGGGAGTGGGCGTTGGGGTCGAGCTGCTGGAAGGAAGGAAGGTGAGGTGGAGTGTTGTGAAGGAGGAAGAAGATGGGGAAGGAAAGAAAAAAAATCTGAGAGCCGCGCTTGTGGGAGTGAATGGAGAGAGGAGGGAGGCGAGAGGAGAGCCGAGAGAGGAGGGAAAAATGGGGGGAAAAGTCTTGGGAATTGGGGGGGAAAAAGGAAAAATCCGAGGGGGGCCCGGCCAAATGGAGTCTTGGGGAAGAGAGAGAAGAGTGGGAAAGAAAAAAAATTGAAAAGTGGCCGGTGGTGAGGAGTATGGGAGGAGAGAGAAGAAGTGAGTGGGTGAGGGTAGGTGGAGAAGAAAAAGGAAGAGAGAGGAGAGAGAAAATAAAATAAAATAAAATAATAAATAAATAAAATAAAAATATAATATAATAATAATAATAATAACAAATAAAATTAATAAGTAAAAATAAGATTTAAAATAATAATAATAATTTACAAAATAATGAAAACTAAAAATTAAAGGGTGAGTGGGTCTAAAATAACACATGTAATTGAGATTTAAAATTGGGCTTAAAATTAATGTTGAAATAAAATTAAAATAAATTTTAGGGTCTACATTCATATTTTTTATAATTAGTGTATGGTTAGATGATTTTCCCAAAACTCTATTATTATTTCAAATATATTTCAACTATAACAACATGATTTATTGGAAAATTTTATTTGTCCTAAAAATAGCTATCATGTCTAATTAGTTATATAAGGGAACGGTATGGTTTATAGAAAGACCTTGACAACAGTGTATTTATTGTTGGGAAAATTGTGTTTTGGGTTCAATTGGGCCCAAAAATTAACATTTGATCCATATAACTTTCATAATTGATAGAAGGGATATAAGATGTTAAAGACCAATATATCCTTCAAATTTCTATATATTACCTTTTAAGGATATAAAATAGTGATAGACTAAAATACCCAATGACCTTTCACATAAGCTTTTTTTTTGTCTTTATTGCACCACTATTCATGCAACCATAATAATTCTATTTTAACAATTTGGATTTTTCATTTTTTTTTTTAAATTTAAATAATTGAAAATCAGCATTATTTTCTATTTTAAATTATAAATAAAGAAAAATTATGTTAAAAAACTATTTTAAAAAATGGTAATATGATTTATATTTTTTATATTTTCTTTTTGAAAAAATATTTAATTAAAAAATGAAAACTATTTTTAAAAATAAAAATTGAAAACCTTGTTTAGTACTATTTTTTATATGAAAATAATAAAAAGAATTAAATTTCATTCATTGATTATCCATTTTTATTTTTTTCCATTAGTTATTTTAATAATAAAATAATAAAAAATATAGTATGTTTACAATTAAACAAGGAATAGATCAATTATGTGTTTTTTGTGGGACTATCTTTTACATGAAAAATAATTAAATAACTAAATTATATATATTTATTACTCCTTTTAATTTAATTTTCTTTATTTATTTTTTGTCTAATGGAAAATTTTAATATATCCATAATTAACAAAGTAATAAATCAATTGTGCACATTTTAATCTATTAAAATAAATTATTTTCTAATTTAAGTAAATAAAATGAAATAAGTAAATAAATTTGGGGTTATTTCTATTTTTTAACATATCTTATATCAATATTTTTAATGGTTAAATAAATTTTTTATTTTTTTTCTTTAATTCCAAAAATAAAATGAAATAAATAAATAAATTTGGTATTTTCTAACTGATCTTATATTCATATTTCTTATGGTTAAATAATTTTTTTTTCTTTATTTCCAAAAATAAAAGGAAATAAATAAATAAACTTGGCTTAAATAATAATTTTTAAGTAATTTTTTGTTTATTTTTAATTACATTTTGCATTGAAAATAAAATAAAATAACGTTTTATTTGTTTTAATTATTTTAAATGTCAAACTATTGGGAACACAGTTTACACACTCATGTGGATTTAGTTTATACATATATATGAAATTTATACCATTATACAAGGTTATTACACTAATTGTACAAGAGGGTGTACAAAACTGTACATTTTGAACAACTTTTTTTTTTTCTTGTCATCTAAGGATTATATGTTCTCTTACCACAAAGTCTTTTATTTCATGTACTTTATTTAACTTGCATATAACAATTCAAATACTTACCTTAATAATGATGTTTAAGGAAAAATTTTGTTTTTACGTTTTATATCATTTTTTAAATCAAACCATTGGAAACATGGTTCACACATCATATGTGGCACATAATGTATGCATATGGATGAAATTTGCACCATTGTACAAGGGTGTTATACTAACTGCACAAGGTAAATGTTCAATTGGATAAGGCAAATGTTCTAACTGTACAAGACAAATGTTTTAATACAAGGGGTATACAAGGCTATCCTTTGTGAAAGATTTTAATTAATTTTGGATAACTTTTTTTTTTTGTCTCATCATCTAAGGATTGCACACTCTTAAGGTACACATTCCTCTATTACACACTCATCTTATACACTTTATTTAACTCGCACATGATAATTTGAATACTTATCCCACTAATGATGCTCGAGAGAAAATTTTGTTTTTCCATCTTCCATAATTTTTTGAAACAAACCAATGAAAACATGGTTAACCTACCTATGGTTACACATTGAGTAGGGGGTATATGGAATTTGAGTCACTGTATAAGGTATTTACACTAAGTGTATATGATAAATATATTAACTGTACAAGGGTGTACAAGACTATTATTTGTGAAGGATTTTAAGTGATTCTAAAAAACTTTTTTGTTTATTTCCCTTAACTGAGGATAAATGACATTCCTTACGCACATTGATTAAGCATACATTCATCTCATACACTTTATCTAACGTGTATATGATCATTTGAATAGGTACCTCACTTATGATGATTATAAAACAAAATTATACAACAATTTTTCTTCTTTTTTAAAACCAAACCAATACAAACATGGTTAACCGACCTATTGTCAGATATTCATGAGATGATGTATGAAATTTGAGTTATTGTACAAGGGTATTACACTAACTGTACAAGACAAATTTACTAATTGTACAAGGGTGTATAAGACTACTTTTTGTTAAGGATTTCAACTGATTTTGAAAAACTTTCTCATTTTTTTCCACTCAAATTCTCTCACTCAAGAATTGTTTCGAATTTTATTTTTAAATTTCATCATCAAAATTTTGTAATTGCATATTTTGTTTTTGTAGTTTTAACAATATTATTTCTTTCCACAATTTTTTTTTTTTTTTTTTTTTTTTTTTTTTTTTTGTGAAATTTTATCCAAATGAATCTATATTTAAAATTATAATCATATTTATCAATTTTTTTTACTAAGATTATCTTTAATTCTTTTAATATATTTATACTCATTTATTTAAAAAATGAAAAACTAATTATTTTTTTTTTGTAAACATGTTCTATTACCTTTCAAGTAAAAAATTAGATAAGTTTGAAAGTCAATAAAAAAAATTAAATACCACTTTCAATAATTTTTAGATAAAATATTGTATAATATATTTTATTTGAAATTTAATTTCTAAAGTTTCACTAAAAAATTGTATTGACAATTTTTTTGTTGTGAGTCAAAATACTTTGCATTAGTCTATCTAGATAAGAAAAATTATTAATATAATATTAGAACTTCATATCTTAGTTATTTTTTTCAATAAATTTATCTTTTTAAAAAATTTAAAATTAAAAAATTTAAAATTAAAAAGCTAAAAGTATATATATATATATATATCCTTAAATTTTTAAATTAAAAATTAAAAAGTGAAGTGATAGTCAATTTTTAAATTTTTTAAAATATGGTTAATGTAGAAAATATAAAAAATAATTAAAACTAAGAGAAAAATATAAATGAAAGGGTAATATCAATTTAAAACAAAAAATGAAAATTAAACTAAAAGATAAATACAAAAAGATAAAAAATATTTGGATGAAAAATCCCAAAATTTTTATCATTGCTTATAATAAGAGCAAAAAGATTCAATATCTTTAAAAATGAAAAACAAAAAAACATTATTGCTTTTTATTTTATATAAAATATAAATATAGATTGGAAGAAAAAGAAAAAAAATGGTTAGAAATAAGTAATACTTAATAGGGAATAGAAATGGAAAAAAAAAACACAAAAAAAAATTAAAATTCACACTCACTTGTACCTATGTAAGGGTTATGGGTATTTTAGGAATTAATGAAGGACAATATCCTTCATCTTAATTTTCATACTTTGTTTAGGTCTTGAGTTTAAATATGCATGATATATGAACCAAATGTTAATTTTTGGGTCCAACTAGGTCCAAAACACAATTCCCCCTTTATTGTTTGAGCAGCAGAAGCATAACAGTGGATTTAGCCTACTAAGGTTGCTCTTCTCAATCACATCATCATCAGTAATTGTTAGCTTCCCTTGATTGCCACATGAAACTCCCATCAGAGCTACATTAATTTTTTAAGAACTCAGATCAGTAATTCTTCCTTATTTGAACAGATTGGTCATGAATCATGATATACCTGCCAGTCAAAAAATAAAACATGATAAGCTCCACAACACATCATACATGCAACAGTCAACAAAGGAAATAGAGCCCAAAAAATATAAAAACAGAGGATGAAGATAAATCCCTATGGCAGCAGGAAAAGCACGGATCACCACATGGAATACCAATTCCCAAACCCCAAAAGATGATGGCTACCTAAAGAAAGATTGGATTCTCTCAGAGATGTCTGTTCCTCTTTCAAACCCTTTGAATTTTGGCTCACCTTTCTTACCAAAGAAAACTGGTTCTACATGGAATCAAATGAAGTCAATAGCATTCCATAAGAATGAGCATCCAAGCATTGTATTCTAGTAGAATGAACCATATTGAATTCAAAGTTGTATCTACATCATCAGAATTTCAAATTTTCATCTTATGTGTGAGCCTATGTCACCCTATCCTATGTTTCTTGTAGTTTAATAATTTAAACAAATTAGTTACATAAAATAATCAAATAAAACATTTTTAAAGAGATTTTTATTGAAAAAAATAAAATAAAATCACATCCATGGTCTTAATTTTTCTGATTCTACCACAATTTTGCTTTTTTGAACCATTCATGGATGTATTGTACAAATTTTTTCTTTTTCTATTATTCTAAAATATTATCAAACACCATTTATCCCAATACGTAAATAATTCGTACAAAGACTCTTTATCATATCCATGGATAAGACAATTTATATATATATACCAAACACATTTACCAAAGAGTCAATGACAGGCTATCTACCTACACTACAAGAAACAGGATTTTTGGTGACGGTTGTGGACCGTCACCAAATCTTATATATCCGTGACCAAAACCTATTATCACGGTCTTATGAAACCGGGACATCTTCTTTTGTGCAACATCGTCCTCACTTGCTATTCAAAGTTTGAATCAACTGAATTTGAATTCAATGAAGCATCTATCATCAAATTCAATGAAATGGGAATTTCATTTTATCACTCATACATTATTATTTCATGGTAATCCCATGATTTTAATCCCTCAATCCCCTCTCTTCATTCTACAACTCACTCCAAGTGATAATAAGTTATTTTTTGAAAAATATATATAGTTTATTAAAAAAAATTATTTTTTTATTATAAAATAAAGTTTTTAGTTATTTTCTTTTTTTTTTTTAATTATTTAGATGGATAAGAAAGTAATTAATTTTATTTCACTGTTTAGAAAAATATATATGAGTTTATATTTTTTATTCATGAAATTACTCATTGGGGGTTGAAATATATAGACCTAAAAATGAAATTTAATTATATCATTTGGAATTGGTTTGTGAGAATTATATGAAACATTGAATATATATGGGAAATACTACAAATATAGTTTCGAACTCTTTAAATCTAAAAACTATGGTTCTATTGACTGCAACGACAATCTAGTAAATCTAAAAGTCTTATAGTGATCGATACTTATACATGTTGTCCATGTTCATGACACAATATCACTATATATTTCTTAGTAAATCACTTCAGGGCCATATAGAAGCTTGAAGGCTCGAATTCTTGACCCTGCCTTTTCTTTCTGAAAAGATTTTCAAAATTCTTTTAGTCAAAATCTTGATTGTGAGAGTTTATGATCAATGGTAAAATAATGAGAACTTTTTTAGGGTTGTAAAAAATAGGTTTCTTTATATAAACACAAAATCTTATTGGAGTAGAATAATAAATTTAATAAATTTAAGAAAAAATGAAAAACAATAAGGAAACAATGATATCAATTTTCTAACATTTTTAAATTTCTTTTCCCATTAAATTTGGTTGTGTCATTGCTGAACCAAATCCAAAACTATGTAATTAGCTTCAACCTTTGGGTCCTTAACTCCCATATGTCATTATAAGACTCACTAATAGTAGAGTAGCTTTGAATAAGAAATATTTAGCAATTTGGAATAAAATAGGGACAATTGTGTTTTGGACCTAGTTGGGCCCAAAAATTAAGCTTTGGTCCATATAAGTTCACCATTTAAGCTCAAGACCTAAAGGAAGTGTGAAAATTGATAAGAAAGATATGAATTTTTTATCTTTCCAAAAATGACTTTTATTGACTATGAAAAAAAGAAAAAAGAAAAACATTAATTTAAATTTTATTCCTTTTGTAAACCTCAATAAAATTTAATTTAATTTAGTGATTTGGAAAAAAATACACCCTTTTCCAAAAAAATAAAAATAAATTATTATTATTATTATTTAAAAATCAAACATCTTGGAAAATATATATTTTTAAAATTGTGTATGTAAAAAATAACTAAAAATGTGTCAAAATAATTTTCTAAAATGATATATTTTTAGAATATATTTTTTAAAAAAAATAGTTTTCTAAAAATAATAAATTTTTAGAATAATTATTAAAAAAGAAAATTTAAAATCAAAAAGGTTGTCAAACATTGTGGTATAAAATACTCAAAATAGTTTTGAAGGGTATATTGGTCTCTTCACATTTTATATCTTTCCCATCAATTATGCAACTTTTACGGGCCAAATCTGAATTTTTGGGCCCAACTAGGTCCAAAGCACAATTATCCCAATAAAATAATGAGATTATAATAAGATCTTTGGAATCTCTTACACTAAGATCCTAAAACTTTTTCAAACCTAGTCCTTACCTAAGGTCACTCATTATGGATAACACAATCTTTTTTATCTTCCTTCTTTTCTCCACATAAACCTATCACTTGAAACACACTCAAACAACAAGATACTTGTAAAACGCAATGTGTAAGAAGGAAAAAAAAATGATAATGAAATTTATGTCTCACATAAACATCTGGTAACACAATGTATATCTTTTTTATCTTCCTTCTTTTCTCTACATAAACCTATCACTTGAAACACACTCAAACAACAAGATACTTGTAAAACACAATGTGTAAGAAGGAAAAAAAATGATAATGAAATTTATGTCTCACATAAACATATGGTAACACAATGTATATATATCTTCCCTATAAGTAGAAGATAAATCAATATCTCTCCCTTTGGAAAATAATACAATATATCTCAAGGAACTTTAAAAAATGATTCAATCAATCTTAGGAAAAGTTATCGTAAGGTTTCCCCTAATTGTACTTTTGATAATAGCAAAATGAAATTAAAGAATTAATGTTTTTATTTGATCTTAAGTGTCTCAAGTTCTAGGGAAATTCATCAAATCAAGAGTCAATGGAGATGAAGATGGAAACGTAAGGACCTTGGTGCTTTAACGAACCCTAAGGAACTCAAATGTAAGGTTGAACTTGGTGCACCAAAGTTATGATTCCTTAATTTATATTTATTGTTAGTGGCAAAGAAAATAAAGTTCACAAGTTGAAGAAGGCCTTGTATATTTTGAAACAAGTTTCTCGTGCCTAGTACACTCAAACTAATAGCTACCTCAATAAAACTAACTTCAATAGAAGAAAGAGTGAATCTACTCATGGGAAGAGCTAAGGTGGCTCTAAGATTCTCATTGTTGCCCTTTATATTGATGATTTGATTTTTACCAGAAATGATGAAAAATTGATTGAAAAAAAAAATGATGAAAAAAATATATGAAAAGTGTGACATGCATGGGACTCTTGCACATTTTTTTGGTAATTAATTGAAATATATTGAAATGAAGATAGAGTGTTTGTTTACTACAAAAAGGTGTATTGAATATATCTTCAAAAAAAAAAAAAATGGACTGATTAGTTGCAAACCTTTAACTACTCTCATAATTGTGAATGAAAAGTTGAAGAAAGAAGATATAGAAGAAAAAATTAGATAAAACTCATTTTAGAAGCTCATATAAAAATCTCTTGTATCTCATAGTACAAGACATGACACCATGTTTGCAAGAAGCCTACTTTCAAGATTCAATACCATGTTTGCAAGAAGTCTAACTACTTTCAAGATTCATGCACTCTCCTAGTTGTGTTCAGTTTAGGCTTGCAAGGCACGGTGAAGTTGGGAATAAAATATATTAGAAATACATAAGTGAAGCTAGCTGGCTAATGTGATAGTGATTGGGGTGGATCAAAAGCACATAAAGTTATGCATTTTCTCCCTTGACTCATGTGAATTTTTTAGTCTAAAAAAAGCAAGATTATGTGGCTCAATCCTCTTTTGAAGAAATGTATATTTCAGCTTCCTTGACAACTTCTCAAATTTTATGGATGAGAGAAATTTGAGAAGATATTTGAGAGAGAAAATGGAGCAACAATGTTATTCTGTGACAACAAATTTGCTATTACCATTGCAAAAAAAAATTTGAGTTTTATATCAAAACAAGACATATTGCAATTAAATATCATTTTATCATAGAAACTATTTCTAATGGTGAGATCTAGTTAAAGTATTGTAAATCAAATGAGCAAATAACTGATATTTTACTAAAGCTTTACCTTAGGAGGTATGCATTCAAGGAAACTTTCACGACCAGAAGAAAATCACATTAGAGGGGAGATTATTATGTAATGTGTTATCCCTATGTTATTTTGTAAGAGTCTAGTTCACTTCGTACATCTAAGAAAACATTTTTGAATCCCAATATAATCGTGCCAAAGGAAGCTTAAGTGCTCTTGCACCATGTTTGAGCCTCATTTATGTAAATTTTTTTTTTTTTATTTTTAAAATTTGTGTGGAAATTATTTGTATATGAAGGGTATATAACGTTCCAATGAAACAAGTAAAGAAAACTGAGAAATATAGTAAGAAGACGAAGTTCTTAGTGAAGTACTCTGTTTTTTCTTTTAATATCCTTTTTCTATTCAATTCAAACTTTATCCCCTTATTTGGATTGTGTTGTGCTCCCAGAGACGTTAATGCATGTAAACATATTAAAGGAAGAAGACAAAAATAAAACAAACCACACAAAAGTTATATGAGGTTTTCACATAGTTAGACCAATTATATCTACCTCCACAAATGAGAGAGAATGTTCTATCATATGATTGAGAATATTATTGAGGACAAAAAATGGATACAACTATTGGGTACCTTTATATCTTCACCTTGAACCATAACACAAGATATCTCTCTATTTTTCACATTTACACCCTAGTGACCCCTCTTGCTCCATCAGATGTCTGTCGCTCTTCCTCGTATCTCTATTTCATCTCTTTTTCTCTCATAATTTTTTCTCCTCATGACTTAAAATATTTATAGAGATATCATCACTAGCTTTCCTTATTTTATAAAAAATCTAATTACAATCACATATAAAGTTAGGAAATATTCTTTTTGCAAAAAAAAAAAAAAAATATTGAGACACTTTCTACCAATAAAAAACAACAACCAACAAATACATTCGGGTCGGTTTTTCTTGGTCAGTATCATTCTTATTTCTGCTTTTGTTATGTTGTTATTTTGCCTTATTAGTTACTTTATTTATCCATTATAAGTGGACGCACCACAATTAAACAAAACAAACTAATCCCAAGTCAAATATAAGCTCAAATATGAAATTCACAAGCAAACAAAATTGGTAAATATAAGCAGAGCTTTGATTCATGGTGGAAAGATATAGCAGCGGAGAACCCTTCACATGATAACCTCGAACACTTGGAAATCTGAGTTGAGCATGAGAGCCCAACTTGAGAGCATGGAAGAATGATAACTACAAAGATATCAAAGATACCACCAACAGAAGGTAGTCTGATTAAACTAAGTTTCATAGAAAATGGTAACAAGTCATGAAGAAATGAGAAAATGAGATAATCAGGAAAGGATCAAGTATTGGCTTTTGCATAAAGATCAAGCATGAACGTTGAGTATGATGACACTATTGTTAAGGAAGAATTACAAAGAAAATTCTCCTCTTAGATTGTTAAAATTTCTATACCTTCTTATCTTACATTGACGTGAAACAGTGCAGCATCCAAGCAAGCTCCCTCTTATTACCTTGGGAAGGTAACATGGTGAAACCCGAAACAACAACATTCAAGATTACATTGGGAATAATAACTCCATGCAAACATGCATGTAAATCATCAAAGTAAAAGTGAGAGGTCGTATTTTCAATTTCATCTTCTGTATGCAATCATCTTGGCTTCAAAATCAGCTCCATTTGCACCAGCAAATTCATTGTTACTCTTGGTATTCAAATCAAAATGTCTAAAACTTTCTCCCTTCCTGAACTTGACATCCTTCTTCACTAATTCCTCTGCCTCTTGGTAAGCTGTGAAAACCAAACCATTGGCTCTATTACTTGGTATGCTCTTCTCTATTATGTTTACCTTCATTTCTTCTTCATTTGTGTTCTCCATAAGACTTGACAGAGCCATATTAAAGTTGGTCAATTGGGCTCTCATGGCTTCTAGACTACCTGGGCAGTTCACATTTATTGAGAGGCTTTGTTGTGCTTTGTCCAGTACTGCCTGCAAGTATTTTCCTTGAGCCTCTATTCTCATTTGTAACTTCTTCTGTACCTATGGTAATAAAAGAAACCGCAGAGTTTGCAGATTGATTAGCATACTTGATAATTGGGGAATTATTGGACGCCTAAGTTGGAGATGTATATACCTCAATCTGCTCTAGTAATTGTTTTTGTAATTCAACTTGACACCTTAGTGCCTCTGCATTAGGATCCCTCTGTTTCCATTACCAATCATCAGCAAAGAAATACTACAAACTCACTGAGAACAAACAGCAGGAGAAACTCAAACTCGAGACCTCTAGTTAACCATATCTCAAATACCATGGTGAGACATACCCTTGTTCGTTGTTTCTGCTTGATGATTTAGCACTTGTTCCCGAGGCATGAGTCCTGTAATCTACAAATGAAACTCCCAAGATGAAGGGGATAAACAGAGTTTTGGAGGCCGGAAATATGAAAATAGCATATTATTCAGCTAGAACTAAAATATAAAAATGATTGAAAGGGCCGTGTGTATGAACTCTACACGCCCTAAAAGAATGCCAATGAGCATGGTTCTTTCATAAGGCTATCATTTATGCCAAAACTTCTTGAAATCATTGCTTTCTGGTAATGTTTGCATCAATGTTAAGGACTCACCACTGTTCTCTGTGATGCTTTGCTTTCGGGATTGCTGTCCAAGTCTATATTTCGGCAGATCAGTAAGCTTAACAGTAAGATTAGTTGTTGAGGAGTAAAAGGAGAAACAGAAAACAAAATAAGAATAAGAATAAGAATGATAGGGTATAGCACTCAAATCAGAAAGAGTTAACCTGTAAATGGCTCTTCAAATGGTACAGTGTCAAGCCCTTCAAGCCCATCAGCCTCAACACCGACTTGGGTGTTGCTTCTGTAGATGTAGAACCCCAAAGATTGAGTTGATTGCAAGAGAACAACCATATTACTTATGAAGAACAGATATTGTCGCATAAGACCAAGGGAAAGAGTCACCCTTTTCATTACTTTAAAAATTATGATGCCTCAATTCAAAATATTAATAATAAAAAAATTCTTTAAAGAACAATTCCACACTTGGATTTTGTGGTATCCTAGAAAAAATGATCAAGGCAAAAGGCCCTCAAATTTTAGGAAGACTGTAGAATGGTTAATCCTGATAAACATTCATCCAAGCACCAGACTTTCATAAACTCAAAATTGCTAATGTAGATGACTAGTACATTGAAATTCCAATCATGTAAGAGAAGTTTACAAAAATAATAGTAATTGAAAAAAAAATTAATAGTTATAATGAAAAAAAAAATTAATTTTATAACTTAAATATGTCAACTAAATAATAATTTTCTTGAAATTTTGTATTCATGTAGGCCCTAAAATAGAATGCATGGTGGTTAACATGAACATAAAATATGAAAATGGTAAATGGGTTTTTAAGGCATCCTTTGGAAATATTTTTATTTTTTAAAAATAAAAACTTCTATATAAAAAAAAGTATATTTTTTTTTATGTAAAAAGTATAGATCCCTTTAAAAATTACTTTGAGAAATTTCAAAACAGTAAAATTATTTTAATACCTCACTTTGTAAAAATCATTACATTTTCAATGTAAGTTTTTATCGGTTTTTGTATTTTATGTAAAAGTTATTATTATTTTCTATTTTTAAAAATAAAAAAATAAAAAATACATCTAATTACTTTTGTTTTTTTCCTTACCTGCTATTCAAAGGGTGTATCAGCTCAATTTAAATTCAATGAAGCATCTCTCATCAAATTCAATGAAATGGGAGTTTCATTTGCATTTCATATTAATCCCATGATTTTCATTCCTTCTCTTCATTCGGCCAATCCCTCCATGTAATAGTAATGTTACTTTTTTTAAAAATATGTACTATATAAAAATTCTTATTTTTGCTGTATTTTGTATTTCATTTTATTTTAGTTTATTATAAAATAAGGTTTTTATTTATTATATATTTTTTTTATTGTTTAGATTTATAAGTAGGTAACTTAATTTATTTCATTGTGTAGAAAAATATGAGGTTTTTCTTCACTCATGAAATTACTCATAGGGCTGAATATATAGTCATAAAATTTTATCACTGAAAAGAAATCTTAAATTTTATTACATCATCATATGATAAGCTTGGTAGACATATGCACTTCTTATACATAAAGCTTCAGGTATTCATCCATTCGCTTGTAATTGACCACCGGATAGAGCGTTGCAGCTTCTTCTCCCTCTTCTCCAATCTCAAAGTTTGTCAAACAACCCTCGTAGTAAATGTGATAGAAATGTCCTACCCCAACTTGGCTTGCATAGTCCATACCTACAACATACCATGCATATATGGAAAGAATAAATGAATAAATGCACACAGATAAATGAATGTAAAGTTGGAAGTCAATATTTTCTCATTTATTACCTTCCATAGAGGCTAGAAAGTCTTCTTCAGAGATGCTAAACTTGTCCAGTTTCTTCCTCGTGAGCTTTTCCCGTATCTCAACTATTTGCCTCTGGGAGAGAATGTTTTCTGGTGGCCTAATGTAAACTGTCTTGTTCAATATACGAGGATCATCGATTGTTTTGATTGTGTATGTTTCAATATCATATTCGTCCACGAAAACCGCTGCGTAATACCCCGTAAAACATGCACGCATATACTCCATCATAATGCAAAGAGTTAATTTGTATCAAAAAATTTTATAATTAATGGTATGTACCTTTGACATTGCCGTCTCCATATAGACAAACCTTTTCCTTTTGAGGGGTGAGAACAGTCGTGAGAATAAAACATTAAGCCTCATGTTTCTTCTCATTATTTATTATTATAATAATATATTTATATATACAATCTTTTTCAATACCTAAGTCAACACCTTGGCCATACACACGTACTCCATATTTTTTTCTTTTTTTATTCTTTTTTATTTTTCAAATCTAAAGCCTAAACAAACGATTTCTCTATTTATTTTCTAAATCTAAAATTTCTTTTCTTCCATTGATTTTGTTTTCTATTTAATTGAAAATTTATAAATTTTCTTATTTTCATCACAAATTAATCCACATTCATAAATTTCCAATCTTTTGATCTAAAAACTAATTTAACAAACCCTAATCTAGATTGAGATTTTCCAAATAATATCTAAAGTTTTTAAAACTAATTAACGAATATAAAATATTAATTTAAGGATTAAAATCATACCTGAAAAATTGATCTTCAAACCCTAAACCTCCAAATCTTCAACCCTATGCTCTCTGATCTTTCTAATCTCTATGTAAAAGGGTTTCCTGAATAAAGAAGATAGGAAAAATCTAATTTATATATAGGGATTTTAAATACAAAAAGACCTTTTTACCCTTATTAAATTACTTTAACTTATTATTGATTTCTAAATTCTGATTTTACCCCTAAATTGGGTTTGGGGCATTACATCCTCCCCTCCTTAACAAAAGTTTGATCCTCTAAACTTAACATATATGAGTATTGAAATAAATGAAATGTTTTTCTCTTATCTCTTCATCTACTTCCTAAGTGACCTCTTGAATACTAAGATTGCTTCACTAAACCTTTATCAACCAGACAATAATAGAACATAGTATCTTTTCCATCTCGCACCACAAAGGCATAAAACCCTTAACAAACTTTCCTAATCAAGGAACTAGCCCATAAAGCCAAGATCATACACAATGGTCTAACCACATGATTTCCCTTAAAACTAAACTTATATTGGTCAAGAATATGGAAATCACCCTGTGGACCCGCATTTTTTCATGTGTATCCCCACTCAATGGCGACTCATTTTTATTGGTGAAAAATTAAAAAAAAAAAAATAGTTTTGGAAAAGTCGGAGTCGCCGCTTATTTTATTTTATTCTATTTTAAAAGGAAAAATAAAACGAGAAAGAAAACCTTAAAGAAGTGACTCCATAGTTTTTGGAAAAGCATGTCTTTGAAAAACCCGAGTCTAGATTCAGGGATCAGGTTACCTATTGAGAAGGTACCTCTAAAATGTGGCACCCCTCTAAGCCTTACAAAAGTCTCTAATGATTAAGTTAAGGGAAATGTGACAATTAATTAATTGATTGAAAATACCTAGGTAGACTAAGGTAATTTCATAATTAACATACCAAGCTAGAAAGTCAAATCATAATTATAAAAGAGAGTCAAAGTGTGTACCTAAACTGCTTCTCAAGTACTATCATAAAACATCAAAGTTAGTATAGAAATATAGTATACAATATGCATTTTTATCAAAAATGACCAAACTATCAAACGTATATAAAGGCAATTAAGCAAGACATCAAATAAGGTCATAGTACACAAAGACATGGATATTTATGGAATTTTGAAAATGGGGTGATGGAGAACGTACCTGGACAACGAGTTGAGCGCTAAGATGAGGAACAAGGTTAGCTCAATAACAGGTGCAAAACAATCTTATGTATCACAATGAGGATGCACAATCAATCAAATGTCAAATAAACAATATTGAAGAAAATATCATGGATTTTGGGCCCCCACCAAAGCCCTAATTAATTTTGCATGAGTTGATTTTATGAATTTCATTGTTTGGAATCATGAAGTTTGTTCATACTTGTTGAAAATCGAGAAAATCAAGAGAATTAGTTGAAAACAATGAAAATGCATACCACAAAGAAAATGGTAGCAAAAGGTTATTGAAATTAGGATTTTATGCCTAGATATTTGAGGATGAAATTTGAGAATTGATGATTATTCTGATGAAAAAGATTTTGAAGACTTGAGTCAAAACTAGTAAGATCACAAAGAAAAGAAAAAGAAAGGCCACGGGAGAAGGAGAGTGTGCACCGAGGCATTTAATGCTGGAATGAGGTCTAGGGTGGGTATTGTGACTGCACAGGATCTTTGACTGCATTCTGCCCCTTTCGTACCCAAATCAAAAGTTTCAAGTCTCCTTCTAAGCATTTTAGTCTGACAAGTCTTAATGTGCCTAAGGAAATTGTTGTTGTAATTGAAGTTGAAGAGAGGGTTGAGGAGACTGCCCAAAGGCTCCTGCTACTGTAGAATCCCAGAGTTTGAAAACCATTCTCCAATATGAAGTTCTACTTCATTTGTAGTTTTTCTATCTTCTTTGGATGTGACTTCTCCTCAAAGAATAAATAGCACTTAGAAATCATTTTTTTATGCTTCATTGAACCATATCCTTCTCTCTTCAAGCGCATTGGAAATCCGTATTCTGGTTGCTGGCATAGCACAATGATTCACCAAAATTTTCATGAGCATGCTGAGCAAGAGTCACAAGAGCAGCCTTGTTGAGGGCTTTGGGAGTGCAAAATGGGATTCAGAACTTTCAGTGTGTTCAGAAATAGAGTTTGAGGCAGTATGATCTTTGCAGTGATAGGTGATTCACTTTATATCTGCGTCTTGTTTGTTTTGTGAAGCAGGAGTTGTTAAAGTTATCAACATCAGCATGTGATTGAGAGGGTGTATTGAACAAGTCAAGTTTGTTTTTGTGTCAAAAATATGCCTCTATTTAGTTTTTCAATAAATTAGGAATTGTCAGAGTCTTAGGGAGGTCGTTGCATCACGTTTAGAGTGACCGGTTATCTTTCTATCCCTATTTTTAGTATTTCTATTTCTGTTGATGGTTTTGCCTATAAAAGGCTTGTATCAGGTGAAGTTTAAAATATCACCATATCAATAAAATTATTTTCTTTCCTCCTCTGTGTGTCTCTTTTATAAAGTGGATTCAACATTTGGTATGAGAGCCAGGTTGAAGAGGGATTTCAGAGAGTGTTTGAGAGTCAAACATGTGAGGAAAAGAGAGAGTGAAATGGGTGATCTTCAAGTCATTGGCGGAATAAAAAAGCTCAACAACCAAAATTACAATACTTGGTCAACATGCATGATGTCGTACATGCAAGGCCAAGACTTGTGGGAGGTTGTGAACGGAAGCGAAATTACTCAACCAGAGGCTGAGGATGCGAATGGTATACTGCGGAAATGGAAGATAAAAGCGGGCAAAACGATGTTTGCTTTGAAGACAACGATCGAAGAAGATGTGCTAGAGCACATTCAAGATGCCAAAACCCCTTACGAAGCTTGGAATAAGTTCACCAAGCTGTTCTCAAAGAAGAATGACACAAGGCTCCAACTTCTAGAGAGCGAGTTGTTGTCGGTAGCATAGCGTGACTTGACGATCGCTCAGTACTTTCACAAGGTGAAGACGTTATGCCGGGAAATTTCCGAGTTGGATCTAGAAGCCCTAATCGGTGAAACCAGGATGAAGAGAATAATCATCCATGGTTTGAGACCAAAATTCAGAGGTTTTGTTGCTGCTATACAGGGATGGCAAAATCAACCATCACTTGTTGAGTTTGAGAATTTGCTTGCTGGTCAAGAAGCCTTGGCTAAACAAATGGGAGGAGTTTCACTCAAGGGTGAAGAGGAAGCGCTTTATGCCCACAAAGGTATGTGGAATTCCAAGAAGCACACCGTCGGCAGAACTAAAAAGAATGAGGACAAGGCAAAAAGTAGTCAAGGTGAAAGGAGCGCTCGTGTTGAGGGAGATTCGAAGAATCCTGGCACCAGGAAAGAATTTGAAGGGAAGTGCTATAATTGCGGAAAGAAGGGTCACATGGCAAAAGATTGTTGGTCGAAAAAAGGGCTTGTGGAAAGTAATGTTGCTACTTCCAAAAGCGAAGATGAGTGGGATGCTCAGGCATCTTTTTCTGCAATAGGAGAATCAGCTTTTATAGCAACAACGTCTGAACAAATTGATTATGAGAAGGATTGGATCATTGACTCAGGCTGCTCAAATCATATGACGGGTGATAAAGAAAAGCTGCAGGATTTGTCGGAGTACAAGGGAAGACATATGGTAGTCACAGCGAACAACTCAAAACTACCAATAGCTCATATTGGTAATACGGTAGTCTCTTCCCAATATAATACTAATGATGTGTCGCTTCAAAATGTCTATCACGTCCCAGGTATGAAGAAAAATCTTCTCTCGGTAGCATAATTAACATCTTCAAGCCATTTTGTTCTATTTGGCCCTCAAGATGTGAAAGTTTATCGTGACCTTGAGATTATGGAAGAGCCGGTGATAAAGGGACGGAGACTAGAGTCAGTCTATGTGATGTCTGCAGAAACCGCATATGTAGACAAGACCAGAAGGAACGAGACAACCGATTTATGGCATATGCGATTAAGTTACGTTAGTTATTCCAAACTAACTGTGATGATGAAAAAGTCAATGCTGAAGGGACTTCCACAACTTGAAGTGAGAAAAGATACAATCTGCGCAGGATGTCAGTACGGCAAAGCGCATCAGTTGCCGTGTGAAGAGTCAAAATGGAAAGCAAAGGGGCCATTAGAGCTAATTCACTCTGATGTGTTTGGACCTGTTAAGCAAGCCTCTCTTAGTGGGATGAAATACATGGTGACCTTTATTGATGATTTTTCTAGGTACGTGTGGGTGTACTTTATGAAAGAAAAATCTAAAACTTTCTCAAAGTTTAAAGAATTCAAGGAAATGATGGAAGCAGAGGTTGATAAAAGAATCCGTTGTCTGCGTACTGACAATGGGGGAGAGTATACCTTAGATGAGTTTTTTTACTTCTTCCGAGAATGCCGAGTACGCCATCAGTTCACATGTGCCAACACTCCGCAGCAAAACAGCGTAGCAGAAAAAAAGAACAGGCACCTAGCAGAAATCTGTAGAAGTATGCTTCATGCAAAGAATGTTCCAGGACGGTTTTGGGCAGAAGCAATGAAGACTGCAGCTTTCATGATCAATAGGCTTCCTTAACAAAGGTTAAATTTTTCATCACCCTTTGAAAATTTGTGGAACATAAAGCCTACAGTTAGTTATTTTTGTGTTTTCGGATGTGTTTGCTATGTCTTTGTACCTAATCATCTAATCAGCAAGATGAACAAGAAGGCTGTCAAGTGTGTCTTTGTAGGATACGATAGTCAACGAAAAGGATGGAGATGCTGCGATCCTACAACTGGAAAGTGTTACACATCTCGGAATGTGGTGTTTGATGAATTATCTTCATGGTGGTCCTCAGAAAAGGAAATATTACCAGATTCAGATGTTTTTAAGGATGAGTTGCAATCTGCTCGAATCCAACTAAGCTTAGGTGAAGCTGAAAATGCAATCGATGGTGATATCGGAGATGATGAAAGTCAAAGTCCTTGGCAAACTGGTGTGCATGGACAACCAAGCGAAGAAGGTGAGCCTAGTGAAACAGAAGCACCAATTCCACTTAGAAGATCAGCAAGAACCAAGAAGTCAAATCCCAAATATGCCAATGTTGCCATAGTAGAAGATGCAAACATAAAAAAACCAGAGACATTTGCAGAAGCATTTTAGAATCCAGACTGGAATAAAGCTATGAAAGAGGAAATTGCAGCATTAAAACGAAATCAGACTTGGGAGCTCGTGCCAAAGCCAAGAGATGTAGAGCCTATTTCCTGCAAATGGGTTTATAAGATAAAACGTCGCACAGATGGATCAATAGAAAGGCACAAGGCTCGTTTGGTAGCTCGAGGATTCTCTCAACAATATGGACTAGACTATGATGAAACGTTTAGTCCAATTGCAAAACTTATAACTGTACGAGTCTTACTTGCACTTACAGCTAACAAAGATTGGGACTTGTGGCAGATGGATGTGAAGAATGCATTCTTGCATGGAGAGTTGGATCGGGAGATCTATATGAATCAACCGATGGGCTTTCAGAGTCAAAGTCATCCTAAATATGTATGTAAGCTGCGGAAGGCACTCTACGGATTGAAACAAGCACCCAGAGCATGGTATGGTAAGATTGCTGAATTTCTAACTCAAAGTGGGTATTCAGTAACACTTGTAGATTCTAGCTTGTTTGTCAAAGCTAATGGAGGAAAGTTAGCTATCGTACTTGTATATGTAGATGATCTAATCATCACTAGAGATGATGTTGAAGAAATTTGCCGAACAAAGGAGAACTTGTCAGTTCGTTTCGAGATGAAAGAACTTGGACAACTTAAGCACTTTCTTGGGCTAGAGGTGGATCGTACACACGAAGGGATATTTCTCTATCAACAAAAATATGCCAAAGATTTGTTGAAAAAGTTCAGGATGCTCGAATATAAGCCGATCTCAACACCAATGGAACCAAATGCCAAGATGTGTGAACACGAAGGCAAAGACTTGAAAGATGCAATAATGTATTGACAATTGGTGGGTAGTTTGCTTTACTTAACTTTAACTAGACCCGATATCTCTTATGTAGTTGGTGTGATGAGTCGATACATGCAAAATCCAAAGAAGCCTCATTTGGAAGCAGGTCGACGAATTTTGAGACATGTGAAGGGTACAATTGATTATGGTCTGTTGTATAAGAAAGGTGAAGATTGCAAGCTAGTTGGCTACTGTGATGCTAATTATGCAGGAGATCACGACACCCGCAGATCAACTACTGGGTATGTGTTTATGCTTGGATCAGGAACAATTTCTTGGTGTAGCAAGAGACAACTGACAGTATCTCTGTTAACAACAGAGGTAGAGTACCGAGCAGCAGCAATGGTAGCTCAAGAAAGTACGTGGCTTATACGGCTGATGAATGATCTACATCAACTAGTGGACTATGCAGTTCCATTGTACTGTGACAACCAGTCGGCAGTTCGTTTGGCGGAGAATCCAGTCTTTCATGTAAGAACAAAACATGTGGAAGTGCATTATCATTTTATCAGGGAAAAGGTCCTGGAAGAAGAGGTTGAGCTGGAGCAAATTAAGTCAGAAGACCAAGTTGCAGACTTATTCACAAAAGGTTTGAGTGGTAGCAAGTTTGAAAGCTTTTGTCATCAGCTCGGTATGGTAAAGATTTTGGAAGCTGATGTTGGGGGAGAGTGTTAAAGTTATCAACATCAGCATGTGACTGAGAGGGTGTATTGAACAAGTTAAGTTTGTTTTTGTGTCAAAAATATGCCTCTGTTTAGTTTTTCAATAAATTAGGAATTGTCCGAGTCTTAGGGAGGTCGTTGCAGCACGTTTAGAGTGACCGGTTATCTTTCTATCCCTATTTTTAGTATTTCTATTTCTGTTGATGGTTTTGCCTATAAAAGGCTTGTATCAGGTGAAGTTTAAAATATCACCATATCAATAAAATTATTTTCTTTCCTCCTCTGTGTGTCTCTTTTATAAAGTGGATTCAACAGGAGTACCAATTCTGCGGGGGGCTTCTTTATTCCTCCATAATTCCCCTTTTCCAGCCTATGAAACATTTTCTATATGCTGCAGTCCCAACCTGATTTCTCGTTGTGTTTTCAATGTCTTTCGAACACACCTTTTTGTCTGTCATATGATAATCTCCTTTAATGGTAGCCAAGGCATTTCCACTGGTCGAAAGAGAATCAGGAATTCCAATTAGAAGCTCTTGTATACAGTGGTTTGCGCCCAATCATCTTTCCATTCATCACATTTAAAGCTCTTGTGGCTTCCTCAGGGGTTGAAAAGGCAATAAAACCAGAGCTTTTGTTGGGCCTTTGTGGATTTAGCATAACCTTGCATGACGTTATAGTTCCAAACTCAGAAAATAGCTCTTTCACTTTTTCATCATTTACGCTATCATCAAGATTTTTCAAATACAAATTAGCGCCTTTAAATTTTTCAAATTTATTCTTTCTTTCCTGTTCAAATTTTGCTCTCAACTCAGCCTCCCTCTCTGATTTTCTTTGGGCCTTCCCCACGTACTAGACCTTGTCATCATCGAAAGTGGCACCATTCAGATGCTCAACTGCAGCAACAGCAGAATCAGAGCTTTGGAAGTTTACAAAACCAAAACATTTGGACATCCCTCCTAACAACACCACTAGTGATGGAACCGTACTTTCCAAAAATTTTTTTTTTAGGTCATCATCAATGGTTGTTTCAGCAATTTCCCTGATCAAATTCTCAGTAGGCTCAAGAACTAGGCTTGCATTTCTTGGTATGATCTTCATAATTCTGATCCGTGAAAGACCTGACAATATTAAGCTCATCCTTGACTTCTCCAATGAGTCTCTAGGATGAAAATTCACCATTTCTGCTATTTGGTTAGTCTGGAACCTTTGAAAGTCTTATGTCACTTCCTTATGCCATGGTAGAGCCCAGGAGACCCGATTTTACACTCCGTTATTCTCAAATTTATCAGTATACTTAACTTCAACTACTGAGTTGCTTTTCTTCCACTTTAAGTTTTTGTACCATTGTTCCCCAATTGGTAAGCTATCTCTCATCCCAGTAGACCTCGAAATTAGGATAATGGATGTAGGTGCAACCATATTAGCATGCTACACTACCACTTCTTGGAGAGGCACTTAAGTCTTTTTATAGGAAGGTGGAAGCCATCACTTCTGGCAACCATCACAGTGCAACCAATTCTCTTCTGTGACTAAGGTGGCATTGCTGCAGACACCATTGTTGGTGTTTTAAGACAAGCTAAGGAAAGAAGACACAATAGAAAAATAGAGAAAATACATCAGCGGAAGTCACTTTTATTTCCTCCATCCAGCGTACATTTATAGAATTGGGAAATAACTGAAAAGAGAAAAAAAATCTCAAATTCAAAACAAATAGTACGTGATCCACAATTTATGAAAGTGGACTCACATCTCCTAAAGAATAGAAACTAACAATGACTTAGTTTTATTCAAACTTTGAAAAATTAAAACATAACGTGGTAGTCCAAAAAGCAAACTTCTAACACTCCTCCTTGCTTTAGGAACTGCAAACTCCAAGCTTTTGTCTGAGAAACTCAAACTTAGTGACTGACAAAGGCTTTGTGAATATGTCAGCCAATTGCTCTTCCGTTTTGCAGTAGCGAAGATTAATGTCTCCATCTTTCTGCACCCCTTTCAAAAAGAAGAGTTCGATATTGAAATGCTTGGTTTTCCCATGAAACACAGGATTGTGAGAAATTGCTATTGTAGCTTGGTTGTCCACGAACACTTCAGTACCTTGTGTTTGCTTCATATGCAAATCAACCAAAATTTTTCTTAGCCATAATACTTGATTTACTGTCGCGGTTTTTGCTACAAATTCCGCTTCTACAGTAGATTGAGCCACAATATCCTGTTTTTTCGAACACCATGAGAAACTTCCTGAGCCAAGACTGAAACAATACCCTAAAGTACTCTTCATATCATCTAAGGAACCACCCCAATCACTGTCAGAATACCCGAACAGCTTCATATTTGGAATCTTTTGAAACTTAACTCCATAGTCGACAGTTCCTTTGATGTACCGCACAACTCTTTTTGCTGCCTTTAGATGCACCTCACTAGCATAATGCATAAACCTTGATAGAACACTTATAGCATACAATATATCAGGCCTTGTTGTTGTAAGATACATCAAACAGCCAATGAGACTTCTAAAGTATATCTCCTCCACCTTTTCAGCTCCATCATCTTTGATTAGCTTTTCTTTTTGGTTCATGAGAGTATTCATTTCTTTGCAATCTTCCATTCTGAACTTCTTGAGAATCTCCTTTGCGTATTTTCTCTGGCAATAAAAAAACTTGATCTTTTCCTTGCTTGATCTCCATTCCAAGGAAGTATGTCATTAGACCAAGATCTGTCATTTCAAAAACTTGCATCATATCCAGCTTGAACTCATCAATAAGCTTTGCACTACTTCCTGTAATCAAAAGATCATCCACATAAAGAGAAACAACAAGAATTTCATTGTTATTTTCCTTAACATAAAGTGTGGATTCTGAAAGACTTTTTTAAAAGTCCAGACCAAGCAAATAATCATCTATTCGACTATACCAGGCCCTTGGTGCCTATTTTAAGCCATAAAGAGATTTATGAAGTCGATAGACTTTGTCTTCTTTGTCTTCCACAACAAAACCTTCAGGTTGCTCAACATAAATTTCTTCTTGAAGAATTCCATTAAGTAATGCTGATTTAACATCCATCTGATACACTTTCCAGCCAAGTTGCGCAGAAATAGCAAGAAGTAATCTGATTGTGTCAAGCCTTGCTACTGGAGCAAATGTTTTAGAATAATCAACACCAAAAATCTGTACATATCCTTTAACTACGAGCCTTGCTTTATACTTGTTGACTGAACCATCAGCATTTAGCTTGGTTCTAAACACCCATTTTACCCCAATTACCTTTCTTTCTTGAGGTCTATCAACAAGCTCCTAGGTTTTATTTTTTTTGAATCATGAACAGCTACTTCTTCAGTGCATCCTTCCATTTGGACTCTTTGAGTGCTTCTTCATGGTCGACAGGTTCATAAATTGCAACATTGCATCTTTGATAAATTTCAGAGAGCAATCGAGTACCTCTTACTGGTGGACCATCCTCCCTTTCATCTAAAAAACTTGTTTCAAGCTCTGTCTTTGAATCTTCCCAATCCCATTCTTCATTTTCCATGAAGTAGACATTTCTACTGATAATTATAGTATCAATATGTGGCTGGAAGACTTTATAAGCCTTTGAAACTGTACTATAACCAATAAAAATTCCTACAGCAGCTTTTTTGTCTAGTTTATCTCGTTTAACCTGAGGAACATAGGTAAAACAAAGACAACCAAACACTTTAAGAAAAGTCATTGGAGGTTTGTACCCATACCATGCTTCAAAAGGAGTTTGATTCTTTACTGCCTTTGTAGAGAGTCTATTCTGCAAAAATATAGCTGTGTTTGCAGCCTCTGCCCAAAATTTCTTCGGCAAATTCTTCTCGTGCAGCATGCATCTAGCCATCTCCATAATAAATCGGTTTCTTCATTCACTCACTCCATTTTGCTCTGGAGTATAAGGAGTTGAAAGTTGGTGTTCAATTCCTGCTTCTTCACAAAATAAATTGAGTTTACATGAAGTATATTCCTTGCCATTATCAGATCTTAAAATTTGAATTTTGCAGCCACTTTCATTCTCCACTTTTGCTTTGAACTTCCAGAAAGTGTTCCCAACCTCAGATTTGAATTTCAAAAAATATATCCAGCACATTTTGGTCAGATCATCTATAAAAATGATTTAATAGCGACTACCTTTGAGTGAGGGTGTCCTTTGAGGTCCTCCAACATCGGTGTGAATCAGCTGCAACTTATTTGAGGCTCTCCAAGTTGTTGTTGGGAATGGAAGTCTATTTTGCTTTCCATATTGACAAGTCTGGCAGCTTGTGGAAATCACTTCAAACTCAGGTAAGCCTTCCACTATTTCTAATTTTTGCATTTTGAGAAGCCCTTGATAATGATAGTGCCCCAGCCGCTTATGCCATAACTCAGCAACATTTTCTTTTGCTGGAAAAACTATTTGTTCTTCCTCAAGTGGATCTAATGAGAAACTTTTTCCTCTCATTTTGACCTTTAACGAGTCTTGACCAGAGGTATCCTTGATCAGGCAATAATTATCTTCAAAATACACCTTGAAACCTTTTTCTAGCAGCTGACCAACACTTAACAAGTTTTGGTTTATTTCAGGTACGTAAAGCATATCATCAATGACTTTAGTACCTAAATGGGTTGCAATAGCAACAGTTCCAATTCCTTTCACAGGAATATGACCATCGTGACCTATCCGGACTCTTGCAATTCTTGTAGGCTTCAATTCTTTGAAAAGTTCCTTGTCATGAGTCATGTGATTGGTGCATCCACTGTCAATCAACTAGCTATCGCTTGAAATGCTACCTGAAAAACTAGTTGCAACAAAAAGATGATCATTTTCATCTTCATTAGCGATTTGGACATCTGCGTCTTGTTGCTGGTTTTGGTTCTTGCAAATGATAGCTTCATGTCCAAGTTGATTGCACTTGTTATACTTAGCATCTAGCCTTTTCCAGCACTTAAACGTTGAGTGGCCAGTTCTATCACAATGCTTACAAGGTGGGTACTTTCCCTTGGAACTTCCAGCTTTGTTTTTGTTGCTCCTGTGCGCTGCAGCTTCTCCATTTGCTTGCTAGTGCTTGATTCGTCCCCAATTGGTGTTCTACTTGATTTAACTCAATCAACTTATGAGCTTTGATTTCAATCCTCAGATGAGAGTTATCAACAAAATTTATAAACCTATTTCACCATATACTAGGGTAGCATAGCTAGCATAGCATAGTGACTCTAGGATCGTCCACAGAGATGGGTTTTCACTTCACAATTGATATTAATTCAAAGATGAATTGGTGTTTTTCCTTTCTAAGGTTAGCTTTAAAAGAAAACACAAGTTTGCATGAAAACGAATGGTTTTAAGCTAACCAAACTGAAAATAACTAAAAATAATTAGAAAGAAAGATGTTTCTTGGGATTTCAGGTCACTAGGATCAGGTGCCATAAACAAAAAGGGAGATTCCGGTCACTTGTTTCTTTTCCTCGCGTTGGGGATTTAACATATAGTTATTTCCCGAACCGGTGTGGTACAGATGCTTACCATTAAAGGTTTCAACACTAAATCCCTCTCACTGATACACCTTGCAATGGCTCGTGCCTCTCACCTAGCATTTGCCATTCAAGGGGATCTTTAACCTTGGATTATCCTTCAAAAGCTCGCAAGAGATAACTAATGGATGTCTCCTTGGAGTCTAAAAGCTTACCAAGTGTTGGCTATTCTAGAAAATCCTACCTTCAAACCACCTCCCAAAGGCTCGCAAGAGATAAACTAGTGAAGCTCAATGGACGGAGTCCACTTGCCTTACCAAGTGTTGGCCCAGGTGATTCAAAGGCGTTTTAAGTTAACTAAAAACATAGAAACCATAAACGGGTCACACTTTCTCTTCATTAAAAATGGAAACAACAAAAACTCACGCTTATGTAGCCGGCACCTTACTTAGCTTCCTTCACCCAAGAGACAAAAAGCCTAGCCTCTCATCCTTTGAGGAAAAATCCTCAGAGTTTGTTTGGCTAGAAAGAAAATAAAAGAGAAAACAAAATGGGAAGGAAAGGCAGAGCAAGGCTCTGAATTTTACTTCCTTTAAAAACTATACAAAGTTCGGTCTCTGAGAACAAGCTCCCGAGATATTTTATTATGTAAAAAAAATTACAAACTATATATAAGAGGTTATTCACCTTTTGTTCTTACTTAAAGACTAAGGAATCATATGATAGGTGGGTTACAAGGAGAGTTTGGGAATTTAGACATCAAATATCTAAAGCAAAAAGATCTCAAGATGTCGGTTGCAGCTATCGGGTAGCTTCAGGAGGACACCGCGGCACTGTGCAAAATGGCTGTGAAATTTCGCAGCAAAAGGACAACATTTTCGTAGCCAAAGGCTGATTTCGCAGTCGTGCAACATTCTGCCTTCAGCTTGGAGTGATCTTCTTGCAAGGGTTGTAACTCCTTCATTTCAACTCCGAATCGTGCACCGTTTGAAGCATTGGATTCTTGAATTCCTGAGCTTTGAAATGGTATATAGAATGTAGAAATTGGACTCCGGGAAGTGCTCCAAAAGTGCCCAAGAAGACTGCAGCTGCTGTCCTCTGTTTTGCTTCATGGCAGATTCCTCTTTGCTTCCCTCCTTGCATTCCGGATTTGCTTATGGCAAAGGACTTTAAAGCTTCAAAGCTTTGGTTCTTCATGTTTCTAAGCTTTCCAAAAGCTTTGCCATGGATTCCAAAGAACTCTCCTCAATCTTGGATTGCTTTGGTGATCAAATTACTAACAAAAACACCAAAACTTACACATTTTGATTAGAATTGATTGCAAAGGTCCTTAATATGTTAATTGGGTTAAAAGGTAATAACTACTACTCAAAAGTGTTTAAAAGAGTTAATTACAAGCTTACAAAATAGCATTTTTGAGTAGTAATCAGTGCTTTCTATTTTTCTTCTTTTTGTTTCTCCAACCATCTTCATGTTTGGCGGGCAAGGCTTCCTCTACAGTTGCTTCTTGTCTCATAACCATCCGTTGTTCTTGCGCCTGCAAAGAGTTCAACAACTCTGCCAACGTGATTTTGGACAAATCTTTGGTATTTTCCAAAGTGGTTATGGTAGCTTCAAATCTTTCAGGAATAGTAACCAGAATTTTTTCAACAATACGACAGTCTTTAAACTCCGAATCAAGCAATCTTACTCTGTTGGCTATGCTTAAAAGCCTTTCAGAGTACTCCTTGATGGTTTCTGATTCTTTCATCTTCTGCAACTCGAAATCTCTGATTAGATTAAGCACTTTCATGCCTTTAATTCGATCATCTCCTTCATATTCAAATTTGAGATAACTCCATATGGCTTTGGCTGATTTCAAAGACATAATTCGGGTGAAGATTGTAGCTGAAACTACTACAAATAGGCAAGCTTTTGCCTTAAACTTTCTGGTTTTCCTTTCCTTGTGATTCTTGACTTGAACCATCGTTGGGTTGTCTGATAGCGGAGGAACGTCATAGTCATCTTCAACAGCCTCCCATAGATCTACAGCATCTAAGTAGGCTTCCATCCGCATAGCCCATATGGTGTAATTATCACCATTGAAGACTGGAGGTGCCATTGCTAAGAAACTTGAGTCTCCTTCCATGCTTGAAATATTGGTGGAATATGTGGTGTTTTGGTGGCCCTCAACTCTCTTGAAAACTCACAATTTTTTCACTCACGGTCCCTCAAGAATTTCAAGCTCTGATACCAATTGTTGGTGTTTTAAGACAAGCTAAGGAAATAAGACACAATAGAAAAATAGAGAAAATATATCAGCGGAAGTCACTTTTATTTCCTCCATCCAGCGTACATTTATAGAACTAGGAAATAACTGAAAAGAGAAAAAAAATCTCAAATTCAAAACAGATAGTACTCGATCCACAATTTATGAAAGTGGACTCACATCTCCTAAAGAATAGGAACTAACAATGACTCAGTTTTATTCAAACTTTGAAAAATTAAAACATAATGTGGCAGTCCAGAAAGCAAACTTCTAACAACCATCTTTGTGATGAATCTGTTTTCTGTAAAAAGTGGATTCAGGGTCATTTGTTGAGATGCATTGGAAAATTTGATTTGATGACCAGGCGTCATGCTAATGTGGGGACATGTAAGCAAGTCTTTCTTTTGAATAGGTCTATTATTAAACTAGGTAAATTTTCCCTGTGAGCCAAACCGAGAATTGGAATGGATCACCTTTGGCTGCAACCTCAGCCCAGTAAAATCTGGCCAGATCAATAAGCAATGAAGGGTTGAAAGAAGAAGCACAGCCACAAATTAAGCCACAAACTATTCTGTAAGTTCTGGTTTGAGTATGTGGTTCCAAAGCATTGAGGCACATTTGCTTGGCCGGTTGGCCGGTTGTGATCATAGCCTTCAACAACTATTAGGGACTCCTGGAAATTGGACTATTCAACTAGGGCTCGTCTGCTTGGTTTTCTGGAGGACTTGAGAGGTGAAGCTAAGTTGGATGGCTTCCTGCACCAGCCTCTACACTAGGGTAAAGCGCCGCTGCAAAGTGCTTTCTACAACAAATAGAACCCCAAATGATAAAAAGTTCATTTCTTTTCCAAGTTGCAGTGTCAATATCATAGAACTTGTCAAAGGCTTCATCAAAACAGTAGTGGTAGGCTAAAAGGTGCTTCAAATCAATCATCTCACATGTTGATTTGCAGTATTTCACCAGACAATGGAGCTTATATGAGAAATTTTCTGATGGGAAGGGTATGCATGAACTGCATACCTAAGAGGGTGGGCACGTGCATTTTCTCTTTGAAAATCTGAAACAGAACGTGAATTAACAGAGAACTGATAATAACATAGATAGTTTGAAATAAGCTCTTATCGCCTGCATTTCCAACTCCAGAATCTTCACCTTTCTCCTGAGCAGCATTAAGCCGATCATGAATTCCATTTATCCCCTCACCTCTGTTTTCCTTGGCTCTGGTTACTTTGGAGGATCAGAAATAATCAGATTTGCCCACAGATACGCTAGTATCAGAAAGTAGTGATTCCCATTCCAGATTGCCATCTGCAATAGAAGCAAGCTTCTCCTCGTTCAGCGAAGTGTTGTACGTGTTGGACAAGCTTTTGCGATTATCAACCAACCAATTTGCAGTGAGGATGAAGATGACATTCCCAAGACTTACCTCACAGCCATGGGAATCAACAAGTCGCCCTCTCTCCATGGCCCGTTTTACGCTCCCTTGAACAAGCATACCTGTTTCATCAATGTACTCAAACATAATTACTGAAAAGTGCTTTCTCCTAACTGCTTCTGCAATGCAATCCATTGCTATTTTACCACAAAAATTCATATCCAATTCTCCATCATCATGCCTTGAACCAAGACATATCATAATTGGATTGACCACTTATACCCGCTCTGAAAGAGCAGCTGCCATCTTCTTCTTACCAACCCTGCCGAGACCCATGAACAATAGCCCTATGTCACCCTTTGACCCAGCACTTCGCCGTTTTCCATTAAACTGTTCTAAGCCCTGCAATGGAAATCCATTAAACAGGAACCCAGAAATTATTGTATTCCAGTAGATCAAATTAGGGGAAGACATGTTATTGAATACTTGATAGGCCTGCGTTATTTGACCATGCTTAGAGAAAGCAGAAACAAGTGCTTTGGAAACTTCTATTTTTGAGTTCAGCCCTTTTTTTTATACAAGGGCTTGAAACATCTTCACAATCTCTAAGGACTCTAAGCTTGCTAACAGACTTCCAGTAGTGAACTGATTTGGTTCCATCCCTGCTCTTCGCATTTGCAGGAAAGCCAAGATTGCCAATCTATATAAATTCCCATGAACATAGTTCATAATAATGATATTCCATGAGATGAGATCCTTCTCTTCCAGTCTATCGAAAACCATGTGAGCAGCATGTAAATTCCCACAACTGGAGTGCATGGTCATTGCCGCGTTACTTGCAGGAGTACAAGCCTCAAAACCCATCTTGATGACTTGTGCATGTACTTGATGGCTAACTCTTGCAGATGAACATGAGCTCATAACATTAACAAAAGTCGGTTCAGTGGGTTTGAGATAAGCCTCTTGCATTTCTTCAAACATTATTAATGCTTCCTCATCTCTTCCCACGCTTGCTAGGCCACCTATCATCACATTAAAAGTAATATCATCATGTAATGTGGATTCTGCTTCTTCAAATACCTCATATGCATCTGCAACTTTTCCAGAGTTGAAATACATTATAAGCAGAGCATTAATAACAGAAGCTCTAACCAAAAACCCAGTTTTGATGACCAGTGTATGCACCTCCCTTCCAAAATCCAACAACTCCAGAGAACACAAGCTGAGAACATTAGCAAAAGCATACTTGTCATGTCTAACGCCCAATTGGTGCATTTCCCGAAACAAGTTCAAAGCAATCTCTGTATGCTTATTCTCTGCACATCCTTTCATCTCTACTGCCCTTTCCTTAATAGGTTAGAGATCGTTAGCGCATCTGATCTCACCTCTAAGTCGTCTCCTCTATGGCATGTGATCTCACTGCGGACTATGGAATGCTTGTTCCTATTTCTCGCGCATCTCTCCCTTAGGCCTTCTAAGTCTGGACAGTCTCAACTCCGATCGCTTGGCTTCAAGCTACCATTCCTTTCCAAAATCCTTTCAAAACAAGTGTACCACCAGTTCTACTCCTTCCACGAATACCAAAAAATTCCCCCTCCTACTCTCCAAAACTCCTTTCAAATCACTAGCCTGTGCGTCCTCCTCCCAAAAGCTCTGTGGAAACGTGTTCCCCTTCTTCTCACGGAAACCATAAAAAATCTTCCCTCTAGCCTTCTCAAGTTTTCTAACAGAGCGAGCCTCTCCTCTTCCTAGAAGATTGCATTTTGCCATCAATTCTTTGTAACTCTTGTTACGAATGACCAGTGATCTCCTTAGAATGTCTATCGTATCCTTGTTATTAGCCTCGTTACCAAAAGAAGCCAGCTTCAAAACCTCTTCTTCATCCAGGCTCAGATCAGACACCAATTTAAGTGCTGCAAGATCTTTAGCCAAAGTCATGTTTCTCTCCTGCAGTCTTGAACACTCCAGGTTTGATTTATCCAAATCCTGAGATTTTGAATAAAGCAACTGTTGAATGAACGCTTTCTATTTCAAGCTTTATTCTTCAGCGTTGCCTCCTCCTTAAACTGCTCCTTGCAAAGGCACAGCTCCTCATTGAGCTCTTTGAGATCCTTCTGGTTCCGTTCCAAAACGGAAGTGAGACCTGCTACCTTTACCTCCAATCTCTTGACCTCTCTACGTAATGCCCTAGGATCTTCCTCGAGATTAAGTGGTTTCTAAGGTACGATCGGATCGCTCGCATTGCCGATTGACTGAATGTCACACCCCAAGACCCACTCCAAGGGCGTGACGATCATTTCACACCTCAAACCCGAAGGCTTAAAGTGTAACTTGACCCAAACAATTATCTTGTAACCGGAAGTTACCAATTACCAAATACCTGTTCAGAATAGCGGAACAAAATTCTAAAATCTTCAAAACTTAACTTTAAAACTAAGCATTCATCAACCAAAATCCATTATCCAAATAGATTGTAAACTCAAACAATTCAAGTGCTAACAAAAATTTTCATAATGTCCAAATCTCAACTTCAAACTATCATAAAAAAAATTTTTAAAGTTCAATATCTAAATAGCTTCCAAAAACCAAATAATCCAAATGAACATGAACTTATAAGCGAACAATGTCCAATAATAACATCCTAAGCAAAATCCTAATAATGACAATTTCCTGACCTAGCCATCACTCCTCGCCCAAACTAAGGGTACCTGAAAAATTATCAACAAAAGGGAATGAGCTCAAAACCTAATAAGAAATAGTAATGCAGTCCATGGATCAAATATTTCAAGTTCACTTGCAACATAGGAGATATTATAACTAATTATTTTCATAAATCTTTGAGTCAGTTTTGTCAATACATTCAAAACTTTTAACTGTACACTTTCATTTCTGATTCAAACATTTTCATATCAAATTCAATCAAAACATTCAAATTATTTATTTATTCTGGTCATCAAACGTCAAATGGTGCCCAATTAGGTGAGACTTTTCAAATAGGTGGCTAGTCTTAAATTGTTCCTTTAAGGTGGACAGAACTAAACACTACTAGTACTAGTAACCTCTAACCAAACCCCTAGAGGCTGGGGTCCAAATCAATTACATTCCCGACAAAGAAATGTAAAGGTCAACTATTATATCCCGTTGACAATGGCCAAAAAGTCAAAAGTCAACTATTATATCCCATTGACAAAGGCCAAATAAACCAGAGTCAAACACCTATTTCAATTATTCAAATTTGCAAAACATAATATCTCCACATTTCTATGTTGTAAACAAAATATAAGGTTCTAACATACTTTTTATGCGAAAACATATTTGATTCATGTATAAAACGAATAATAACTCAAAACGTTTCCAAATGATGTATATAAAAATTTGTTTCTAAAAAAAAACAACTGCATTAATTTCCCTTACCTCAAAAGAAGTCCTCGAAAACTTGGGAGAAAAATAATTTTGGAAAATCTACTCTTCATCTAATATAACATAAGAGAAATAACTATTACTATTTATCTATAATTTAACTAATCTATTCCTTATTTAAATAAATTAAGAAATTCCCAATTTGTTTCTAATAACACATTACTAATTTAATTAAATTGCAATTTTATTTCATTATACAATTCTATAAATTTTTTTTTTTTTTACTAAATCTCTCATTCTATTTATTACATTAAACCATTATTACTATTATCTTATTTATTAACCTAAAACTAAATATTATTATTTTATTAATTATCAAATTCAATACCTACCCAAACCATAACCCACTTGTCTCTGGTACACACCAAACCAATAAAACAAAGCAAGTTCTTCCTATTGTCAACATCATTATTTTGATGATTCATTATTTATTTATATTTATTTTCCTTTTTTTTCCAAGGCCTTCCTTCCATCCAGTGCACACGCCTCTTTTTTTTTATTATTATTATTCTTTCTTTCTTTCTTTCTTAACCCTGACATGCCTCTATTTTTTTTTTTCCTTCTTCCAGTAGTGTGCACACAAATACAATGCCTCAATACCATAAATACAAGTATTTATATCACCCTCCAAAATCTAGAAATCATGTAATTCTTATTATTTATTTATTTTCTTTTCAATCTAAAGCCTCCACAAACGACTTATTTATTTATTATCTAAATCTAAAATTTCTTTTCTTCCTCTGTTTTTTTTTTTTTTTTCCAAACTTTAATCTAGATTGGGGTTTTTTCAAAAACTATGTAAAGTTTTCACAAAAGTGACGGATCTAAGAAAATAAAATTAAAGAATTAGAAGAACAAGAAATCTTACCTATAGAGATCTGTTCTTTAAACCCTAAATTCCGACTCCAACCTTACATTCTCTGGATTTATGTGAATAAGAGCGCTATTCAAAAAAGAACAGGAAGAACAATAATTCCTAATTTATACCTAGGGTATTTATTCAAAAAATTACATTTTTACCCCTCTTTCATTTTATTAACTTAATTAATTAATTAATTTAATTATTATTATTATTTTCCTAAATCATCCCTAAAAAAAAACTTGGGCGTTACACTGAAAGTAAAGCTAATTAACACCATTCACAGAACAAGTCTGCTTGCACACAAGATAGCAGTACTCGAACCACTGTTGCAAACAAAGTTCGTGGAAGACATGGCCGTAAACGGAGATGGATCGGACGTCTTTGACGATTGGCTTCAGATCTTTCTTCCCATGTATCTGTCCGTCCACGGAGATTGCGTCTCTCCAAAAAATTCCTTTTTGTATGGAAGTTTCCATATATTCTTCTACGACCAGCAACTTCTTCCTTCGTGTCTTCCTTATATGCATGGTGGGGGTAACTTTATAAAAACAAATGCAGCTGTCACTTTCCTTTCTCTAAAATTCTGGTGATCCTCCTTTCAAATAGATGGCAGCCCATTTCCTAATGCAAGGAAACATGAGTTAGAAAACTTATAATATAATAATATAAATAAAAATACAGCAAAAATAATAAATAAATAAATAATAAAAAAATAAAAAAGCCACGTAGGCCACACAAATCATGCAATTCATGCAACCATGCAAGTCATGCAAAAATAAGTGAGTGTAAAAATGTGCCTAAGTGACCTAGGATGGATGTGTGCAAGCTAGAAGGTGTCTTAGGATGTTTAAGATAATGCCTAAGTCTAAATTAGGGTTGCCAAGAGTCGCAATAGGGTTAGATAAATCTTTCAATTAGAGTCTTCAAGGTGGCTTATAAAAGATAAACTACATGAGTAATAATGGACCACTAGGGAATTATTGTAAGGTGCCAAATGAACGCATAATAGGACATGTGCTAAAAGGACAAAATGGAGGGTCTACACACCCTTTTACCAAAATAATTAATAGGGACATAGAAGGAAACTAACCAATCCATCTCCAAAATCACATCAAAATCCTAAAGGTCAAGAAGTACTAAGTCAACTAACATCTCCATATAACTAGTCATCATAAGACAACCTCCAAACATTATAACTTATATTAAATGAAACCAAAACTTAAACTAATATGCCACTCTTCTATCCCCAATCTAAAGCAATTCAAGTTCCCAACAAGATCATAACTTAGTACTCTTATACCACTCTGTCACCCCCCAAAACCCACTCCAAGGGCATGACAGTCATTTCACGCTTCAAGACTAAAGGCTCAAAGTGAAAACGACACAAATATTCATATTGTAACTAGAAATTACCAATTACCAATTTTCTATTCAAAGTAGTAAAATAAATAAATTATATGATCCCCAATTCTCAACTTTAAAAACTAATACTTCAACCAGAGTGTTATTGTCCAAATAACTCCAAATTCAAATAATTTAAATGGGAATTAAATTTTAACATCTAAACAATGTCCAAAATAAAGTTTGATCCAAAATCCTAACAAAGAAAAATTCCACAGCCTAACCAGCACTCCTCGCTCTAACTTAAAGTACCTGAAAAATTATCAACGAAGAGGCATGAGCTTAAAGCTCAATAAGAAACATTAATGCAGTTTCATGGATCAAACATTTTCAATCATTATTGCAAATAGAAGGTATAACATATACTTATTTTCATAAAAACTTTTAAGTTTAAAATACTACTACATTCAAACTTTTCAACAAAATTTTCTCATATTCATTTCAAAACAATTTTTTCATCAAAATCAAATCGAATACATTCAAAATATCTTTACTCTGGTTATCAAATAACAAATGGTGCCCGGTTAAGAGGGACTTTACAAATGAGTGGCTAGTTTCCAATTTGTTATAGTTAAGGTGAACAAAACCAAATGTCAACAATTATAACCCGTTGACTAGGGCCATATAATTCAAACTTTATTTCATTAATTCAAACTTGCAAAATAAAATATCATATCTCCAAAATTTTTCATTTTTCATAAACAAAGAAGATTCTCAAATATACTTTCCATACAAAACACATATTTGATCCATGCGAAAAGATAAAAATAATATTTTTACACATTTCAAAATACAATGTAAAAAAGAAATTATTTTCTTTTATAAAAATTTGTATTAATTTCCCTTACCTTGAAGAAGCACTTAAAATTTTGAAGTATTTAACTCTGAAGAATTTCCTCCTCACCTAACATAATATTATGCACAATATCGATTATTGATTATTTATCCAAACATATAAATTTCAAAATCATAAAAATATTTAATTTAGTATTAGGGATCCTAATTAATTTCTCATGCTAATATTATTACTACCTAATATTATTTTTCAACTTACTAAACAATAATAAATTAATTTAGTGAGTTTCCAAATTATTGTAAAATTCATTTTCTTTCCTAATCTTATTCTCACTATTTGTTTCTTTATATACTTAAATTAAATTCAAACCTATACAGGAAACTATTATTATTATTATTATTAATATTTCATTTGTTAGCTTAAAACTAAATATTATAATTTTTATTAATTTTCAAATTCAATACATAACCAACCAATTACCCTTCTATCTTCATAACACGCACAAAGCCCTAAGAATAAAACATTAAGTCTTATGTTTCTTCTCATGATTTATTTTTATAATAATATATTTACATATACAATCTTTTTTAATGCCTAAGTCAACACCTTTGCAACACACGCGTACTTCGATTTTTTTTTTTTTTCAAATCTAAAGCCTACACAAACGATTTATTTATTTATTTTCTAAATCTAAAATTTCTTTTCTTCCATTGATTTTTCATTGATTTTGTTTTCTATTTAATTGAAAATTTCTAAATTTTTAAAATTTTCTTATTTTCATCACAAATTAATCCACATTTATAAATTTTCAATCTTTTGATCTAAAAATTAATTTAACAAACCCTAATCTAGATTAAAATCTTCTAAAGAATATCTAAAGTTTTTAAAATTAATTAACGAATATAAAATATTAATTTAAGGATTAAAATATCATCTAAAAATTGATTTTCAAACCCTAAACCTTCAAATCTTCAGTCCTATACTCTCTGATCTTTCTGATATCTGTGTAAAATAGTTTTTTGAATAGAAAAAATAAGAAAAATATAATATATAAAGATTTTAAATACAAAAATACCTTTTTACCTTTATTAAATTACTTTAACTAATTATTGATTTTTAAATTATGATTTTACCCTTAAATTGGGCTTGGGGATTACACAAATTGTCATAAAAGTGAAGTGATAGTTGAAATTTCAGAGCAACAAACTATACTTATTTTTATTTTAAATAATTATAATAATAATTTGCCATGCAATAGAAACAGCCATCTCCTCCCCCCACGAGAAAACTGAAAGCGGGAGAACTTCGAATGAGAAAGAAGTCACATTGATTTGCGTGATAGTCAGCAAAGAGCGGGGACGGGTGTCCTTGCATGTATGGGTAGCCAGCAAACAGACAAATGTATAAAAAAAAACAATTGATGATTTTAAAACATGAAGAAAATGCCAAAATCTAAGTCATTAGATTCTTTGAATCCATACATAAAGAATTTGATGATTTTAAAATATAAAGAAAATACTGAGTCGTTGGATTCTTTGAATATATATATATATATATTGATTATTTTAAAATATAAAGAAAATGTCAAAATCTCGATGATTTGATTATGTGAATATGCATACAAATATTATAAATATGGAAACTCGGATTAAAAAAAGAAAGAACCTAAAAAAGATTATTAAACCTTGTAAACCCAGGTGAAAAAAAAAAAAAAAAAAAAAATCTACCCAATGTTGTTCACCCCTTAACCTATGTTTCACCATCTTTCTATTCAAAATATTTTTAGTAAAAGTATTTTATTTAAAAATATTTTTTTTTTAAAATCACTTATAAAGTGTTTATGTAGGAAATATTATAAGTAATTTTTAAAATTTTTAAAAGCATTTCATAAAATTTATTAAATACCTTTTTTAAAATATTTTTTAAATTAAAAACACTTTTTAAAATTATTGTTATATGTTACGAAAAAGAAAAGTTGTGGTTAGAGGATATTTATCACTTTACTTTTTTTGTTATGTTTATTATTTTATTTATTTTTATTTTAAAATTCTTCAAAATAAAATTAACCATATAATTTTGTAATTATATAAGCATTTAATAAAAATAAGCTTGCTAATATTTTTAAAATACAAATTTTAAATAAAGGATTAATTTGATAACAAAAATTATAAATATAAAGTTCAATGACTTTAATAATTTAAACAAATTGATAAAAAAAAATTATCAAATAAATATTTTTAAAGAGATTTTTATAAAAAAAAATGAAAATCACATCCATGATCTTAATTTTTCTAATTCTATGAGAATTTTGCTTTAATGTTAATTTTCGAGAACCAAACATGTAAATCAAAGTCAAATGCCCATAAAACCCTTCCACTAGCATTATATATATACGAGAGAGAGAGAGAGAGAGAGAGAGAGAGAGAGAGATGTAACCTATAAAACCCTTCCATGTTGACCAAGATTCTCTCAACTAGCATTGGAAGAATATATTAATACGAGGGCGGCTATCTACCTAACACATTTACAATCAGATAACGTGACATCTTTTGTGCAACATCGTCCTCACCTGCTATTCAAAAGGTGCATCAGCTGAATTTGAATTCAATGGAGCATCATCTCTCATCAAATTCAATGAAATGGGAATTTCATTTACATTTCATATTAATCCCATGATTTTCATTCCTTCTCTTCATTCTGCCAATCCCTCATGTAATAGTAATGCTACTTTTAAAAAAATATGTAGTATATAAAAATTCTTATTTTTGCTGTATTTTGTATTTCATTTTATTTTAGTTTATTATAAAATAAGGTTTTTATTTATTATTTAGATTTATAAGAAGTAGGTAATTTAATTTATTTCATTGCTTAGAAAAATATGAGGTTATTCTTCACTCATGAAATTACTCATAGGGGTGAATATGTAGTCATAAAATTTTATTCCTAAAAAGAAATCTTAAATTTTATTACATCATCATATGATAAGCTTGGTAGACAGATACACTTCTTATACATAAAGTTTCAGGTATTCATCCATTCGCTTGTAATTGACCTCCGGGTAGAGCATTGCAGCTTCTTCTCCTTCTTCTCCAATCTCAAAGTTTGTCAAACAACCCTCATAGTAAATGTGATAGAAATGTCCTACCCCAACTTGGCTTGCATAGTCCATACCTACAACATACCATGCATATATGGAAAGAATAAATAAATAAATGCACACAGATAAATGAATGTAAAGTAAAGTTGGAAGTCAATATTTTCTCATTTATTACCTTCCATAGAGGCTAGAAAGTCTTCTTTAGAGATGCTAAACTTATCTAGTTTCTTCCCCGTGAGCTTTTCCCATATCTCAACTATTTGCCTCTGGGAGCGAATGTTTTCTGGTGGCCTAATGTAAACTGTCTTGTTCAATGTACGAGGGTCATCTATTGTTTTGATTGTGTATGTTGCAATATCATATTCATCCACGAAAACCGCTGCGTAATACCCCGTAAAACATGCGCATATATACTCCATCATCATGCAAATAGTTAATTTGTATCACAAAATTTTATAATTAATTGTATGTACCTTTGACATTGCCATCTCCATATAGACAAACCTTTTCCTTTGGAGGGGTGAGGACAGCCATCTGACAGAGGTTCGGAACAAAGTAGCCTGCAAAGCAGTTGGAAGACACGTAAGTGTGGGGGATGTTGGCTTCTTCTATGGCTTTCCTCACAATCATCTTCTCATCAAATGATACTCTTCCTGGTTCAAGTGCATCTCCCATCCTTGCTGGGTCCATTCCAAACTCTGAAGGCAAGAATCGCTGCCAAAATTTTGTACTCAATTATTATCAATCTTAGATTTTGATGTTGATAGAATAAATACAGGCAGGCCCATCAAAAGGGTGAAGAAATTACTAGGAGCGGTTGCCTTCAGAAAAAATTAATTTACAAAAAATTAAGCCGTAAAAAACATTAAAAGTACCCAAAAAAAAAAAAAAACCTAATTCATTTATGAGGGATATGATCTTCGAGAAGCCATGAAAGAAAAGAAAAATTCAGATTCAAATTCGTATATGATTTTCGAAGGAATATTTTTTATACTTTTGCAGTGCTTCCATTAACCTGAATTTAATTGAAATCAAATAAACTATTTCATCTAAACCATTACTATGCTTTCTAATCTGATCAAAAAGGATTATTATACCTTTGTACTACAGCTATGGTTGATGCGCTCATCAAAATACTATATGCAAAAAGGAACTACATGACTTAAAACAATATGTATATATATACCTTAATGTTTCCAGCTTCTTTGATGGCCTCAACAAGTTTGAGCTGCAACAAAATGTTGTGAGACCTGAAATGAGCCCCAGACATGGTGCAGATCACCACATCTACTTTCTTCACTGCTTCCACCAGACTCTTATGATCTGCAAAGGAGCCCTCCACAAGGGTAGCCCCTTTGGCCTTGAAGGACAGCAGCATCTGCAGTTTCTCGATGTCCAGACCGATTTCTGGGCGTTGAAGGACGAAGGTAGGATGGCCTTGGGCTAAGCTTGCCTTCACCATCCTCCTTCCAATGTAGCCTGTTCCACCCACTACAAGAACCTTGCTCTTTTCCATCTTCTCTTCTCTACTCTTATTCTGCCTTCCACTCTCACAACTCACGACCAAGGGTTTGTATATATGGAAGATTTAGCAATGGGATGGAGCTGCTTCAATGGTTTTTCTTTTTTACTTGGGTTAGAACATAGACCCCACCATCGATCAAGGCCAAGATTTATTTATTTGACCGTATCTATCATATGAATAAGAATAAGATTAAAATAAAGCTGACAGAAAAGAGTCATAAAAGTGAAGTGATAAGCTAGAAATTTCAGAATAACAAACTATATTTATATTTATTTTTATATTTATTAAAAAAAATAATAATAATTTGCCATGCCATAGAGACTGCCATCTCCTCCCCCAATCTGTGTTCTGATGAGAAAAGTGAAAACAGGAGAGAGATTCAATTGTGAGAAAGAAATCACATCGACATCTGAGCCTGGAGGGGTGTACCTTCTGTGGAGGTGATAATTATTATTTGTTATTGAACTGTTGCCTTGCATGGTAGCTAGCAAAGAGCACAGCACCCACAAGTGTACTTCTAAACGGTGTATAGTTACATGATTGCCCCTTAAAATAATAATAATAATAATAATAATAATAATAATAAAATAAATTGAATATGATTTTAAAATATGAAGAAAATGTCAAAATCTGAGTCATTAGATTCTTTATTTATGATTTTAAAAATAAAGAAAATGCCAAAACAAGAGTCAATGGATTCTTTGAATAGAGGGAAACTTGTGTGTTTGATGGGCTCATTTGGGAAATATATGATTTTCATAACCCAACTTTATGATATTTGAAAACCAACTTTTAATGTGGAAAGTTATATATTTTTCATGCACTCTGAGCCGAATGCATATTTTGTGCCGAGATTGCCCCCTGGGTCTCTAGGTCAGTTGCATCTTTAAGTCCATGTCAGCACGGTTGAAATTGAACCGGTGAAAAAATCAAAAATCAAAATTTGACCTTTCCACAAAAACACCCTAACCGAGAGCACCTGTAATGTCGTAGATCTGCGACTTTCCCTCTCTCATTTGATACCCATTTCTCTCATATTTCTTCACTATGTCATCGAGGCGAGGTAGAGAATCGTGTATACTTTTCAAAACTTTCTCTCATTTCAGTTCAAAAGGCCTTAATCCCATTTGTCTCATCTCAGATTTTCTCTCTCAAGGTAACTCATTCATTCTTTCTTCTGCATTCGCATTCACATTCACGAAAATCTCCTATTTGTCTAGGTTTTTTCTCAACTAGGTGCGGCTCAAATTTTGGCATCTAGGAGTTCGTAATGAGTTTTTAAATCGGTTCATAATGAATCATCATCTCTTTTCTCAATTCCATGCGTTTTTCTCAGTTTCTACAATTTTATTTGGATTGGCAAATTCCCAAAACTCTGCTATTTTGATATCAAATGAAGGCAAGAATATGGGTTGGGTATCGTTTTGCTGAAAAAAAAACCCAATTGTTTTGGTTGTGGTTTTGAATTGGGAAAAACGGATTTTGAATTGATTTGCCAGAAAGAAACCTTTTTTTTTTCCTTTCTATTTTTGGGTGTTGGGAAACAATGCATTTTTAGTGAAACCCATTTATTGGATTGTGTTTTTGGATTGGGCTTTGCAATGGATTACCAAAAGGAAACACTTTTTTGGGAGGATGTATTTCTTTTGAGAGTCAAATAAGTGCTTCTGAAATGGTGATTTTTAGATTCCAAATTACTCAGCTTTTTGGGTTTTTGTGATATTGATGGTTGATGGGTGCTAAAGTTTTCGTTTTTTTTTTTTTTTCCTATAATTTAAATTCACGTCCCATTTCTTCAAATATTTTTTGTTAGTATATGTTACTCTTCGTGTTGATTAGTAATTGATATTGATTTAGAGATCTCTTTTAAAAGATGGAAATAGGAAAGGCTATATAGGAACTGTTGGTATCCATGTTGTGGTTTAATTTCCTTAATAATATTTTTGGAATTAGGGAATGTAAGTAGAATGGATGAAATGCATATTGATCTATATATATATTTTTTTTTTTGTTTGTCTGTGACTGCTCCAATTTACCACAAAATGACCTAGATTTGATAATTTTATCAATTTGATTTTCATAAATTTATATAAAATTACTTGAACTATTAGGCAGTTGCTATAAATGCTTAGAAAAAATGATACAGGTTTTAGTAGTTAAAATTATCTGGTCAAATTTATTTTTTATATATGCAGGTAATAATTGTAACCCTTCAAATGAAAGAACTAAATGTTCAATGACTTAAATGAAGAAATGTAAATTTTATGACATTCTAGTCTTCAGATAAATGGTTCTTTATGAATAAACGGTATGGGGAGGAGCCAGATCTCCATGGGTATTGTTCTCAGTTTTAGTCCTCTACAAAATAGAGAACTACCTTTGTCTCCATGGCTGACCATAAACCTGTTCCCATTCCATTGCTTATTGTATTTAATGTAACAATACAAACTTCCCATCTTGATGAAGATGCCCTAAAAAAATAAGTTGATCTAACAAAACCTTGCTTGTCATTATGGCTGACCAAATTTTTAGAAGTGGTGTGTTGGTTAGAAAATGTTCACTTCTCATATTAGCCTTAATAACTTAATTCCTTAACATTAGGTAATTCCTTTGTCAATACGTAGTCTGTTTCGCAAGGATATAACCAATAAGTGGCATTGCATGGGCTACGTGCATAAAACATACTCAATTACGCATAAAACTTACCAATCTATTAGGTACTACCTTAGCCCATCGTGTTTTATTTTGGTGATCAATTGGTTAACCTTATTTTACTACTAAGTTAACCTTCTGTACTAGGTCATTATTCCTGAAAGTACGACCTTAATTGACTGTAGGTACTGCCTTAGTCAACATTAGGTACTACTTTAGCCCACCTTAGGTACTACTTGTGTGACAATTGGAAATTGCATTTTTGAAGATTCAGATACTTAATTTGTGAATAAAAATTGTCTTATTTTTTAACCCAATGGGGTCATTTTGTCAAACATAGGACCCACAAGCTATTTTCAATCCATGTATAAATTAAATTGTATTCACTTCCACATATAACTTATCATGGCATTATGTGTTTGTTTACTCTGCCCATTTGGTTCCCCTTACATTTATTACTTACTGTACCTTAGGTATTATCTTAATTAACCTTAGGTTCAACCTTAGTAATCTTTAGGTACTAGGTTAGTGATCCTTAGGTACTACCGTAATTGCACTTGCACACTACTTGTGTGCATCATCCAATTATCATGTTTGAACATTAATTACGTAGTTCCTTATTGGAAGCTTCGAAAGTGCGTATGTGACGCTTATATATTTCCTACATAAAAGTAAATGCAATCAACATACATAATTCCTCAATCTTTCGTTGTTGTATTATTTGTAACAAATCTTTATATCATTAAGGAAATGGAAGAGGGGATGTTTTGTTACATTCATGAAGGTGGTGAGGTTGTTAAGACTGCTATTGGGTCCGTCGAATATAAGGGTAGTCGAACCAATTGCATTGTTGTTAGCAAGTTATTTTACATTTTGAATTTGTTTCAAAAGTATGTGGTGAACTAAACTTGGAGCCCAATTCAATTAAATTGGATTTCATAGTGAAGTTTGACTCATCATGTCTACTTTCGTTGCATGATGATGCAAACATAGTCAAGATGTTCAAATTCAATGACATGTTTTGTCGTGCCTATGTCTGCCAATGTACTGAAGGTGGTGATGGCTTCATTGCCCCTACTAGGTACCTAATTTCTTCCCACAATAATTTTCCCTTTTGTATAATCACTTTTCACACATAAGTCGATGGATGAGCAATTTCTTTTCCTGTCCTTTTTGCAGTGCCCCAACACCTATTGTTGTTTCCAACTTGGCACATGTTTCTTCCATTAGTGAGCCCCCATTACAAATGTCTAATGAGTCACCTACAATTGAGCCATTTGTGTTTTCCTAAAGATGTGCTGAAACAAATATCATCCAACTTCAACCAAGCCGGTTCCAACATTCAATTATAGATAGTAGACATACCTTCCCAAATGCCTCAAAGTTTCGAGATGCAATTTATTTGATGTCTTTGGCTGGAAAATTTTAATATTCGTACAAAAGGAATAGTTCAAAACACATGAACATAGTATGCGCAATTGACGATTGTCCTTGGAAAATCACTGCTCATGCAATAGGGGATTCGAACATTGTTCAAGTACACACATTTCAAAATGTGCATAACCTTTGCTTGGAAGATGTTGCCTTGTAAGGACTTTGTAAGGCAACATGGCATCCAATTAACTTACTTTCAAGCATGGAAAATGAAGGAGAAGGTTAAGGACCACATTTATGGACTACCCAAAAATTATTACAAATTGTTGTCATGGATGTGTGAAAGAATGCTTACAACAAATCCGAGATCGAGCGTTGAGTTGAGTGAAAGCACACCCCAATTGAATGTACCATCAATAGCTTCGACATCCTCAGCTTGTGACAATGCTATCGAGGTAGTAGATGCCCATTCACCACGTATACCAGTTCTTTCATTCAATGAATACAAGTATATAAAATTTTCCACTCTTTAATAGGTACTTGAAGCCCGTGCCATTGAGACATCAGAGACTATGTTGAGATTAGCTTCCTCTTTGGCGTGGGATGTTGTTACATTACATTCCCGGCACTGTGGATCAGACGGGACTTATTTAGTCCTTTGCCCATAGATAGCACAGCAAGCTGAATATCAAACAAGGCGCGAGACATCAGACAAGCAGCCTTTAGTTGAAGAAATGGTACCATAAGACAGCCTCGCACCAACCCTCCACTCGCCAATTGGAATGGAAGCATCACCAACAGCCACTGATTCCCAGCCACTGCCCCCACAGTCTCATGCAGAGTCATCGCTTCCACCGAAATTGAGAATAGAAGAAGCATTGGAAAATAATGGGGTAAGTGGAAGTGGCGGCCAATCAGTTAGACCTTCATTTATGAGGAGATATAAGCGAACTGCTAAGAGGATTGTCAAGCGTCTTCCTACTTACAAGCCCATTTTTCGTGCAATCGTGAAACAATTCCTTAAAATTCCCCATGTTGATAGGGTAGTAATGGATTACGCATTAGTAGAAAATGGTGATCTCAGGTACTTTTTTTTTTTGTGCCAATCATTGTTACAGTAATATAATATGTGAATAACTTGGCATCAGTTTGACAAAAATCCTTTTCTGTCATTGTAGTGAGATTTTATGCAAGATGTATGGGATATACATTACTTGAGAAGAAATATCTTGTTTAAATGCAAGGCGGTGGGTTAATTCTGTGGTAAGTTACTTATCATTTAGCTAAATTGAATTCCCAATTAATAGGTCATATGAATGCATAAAGTGTAGATTGAGGTTGTAAAATATGTGCATTTGTGCAACTTTTTCAAATTGTGGCGATTATGTCCCACATGTTGAATGGACATCAAGCACCACTAGCGCATGCGCACACTATTTTGATCTTTCGTTCTCGGTGCACCCTCTAATATCCTAAATTTACATGGTGTCAAAATAGAATAGTATTTATTGATGTTTGTATTGATTAATCCCACCCTTGAACAGGTTGTTCTCAATAACCTGAAGGCAAATGCAACTAGCTAGGTCATCATGGATAGATGTCGCATGTATCTGGATGCTGACATATTGGGTCGTGATCTAGGGACATGTGATATGGTATGCCATGCTTGTTAAAGTTACTTTCTTTAGTAATATATGAATGGCATTTGCCATGACTGTTATCTAATAACATAAAACCTAATAACTTTGTAATGATCATGCAATTTTTTATCCCCGTATGTGAAAACAATCACTAGCACATACACGTCGTCAACTTTCAAGTTGGATGAGTTGAGATCCTTTCATCTTTGCCACTGCGGTAGGGGAATAGTATTAGTGCATCAACGAGGCGTTTATCAATGGCTATCCACAAAGCACTGCGTGCACATGGAATTCACATGGACCTGGACATTTCAACATTTGTGCATGTGCAACCACATTTTGTCCAACAACTTAATGGGTAAAATATTCATATATTCTAACCAATAAAGACATTTGTAGTCAATTATATTTCTCAAATTTCAATCATTTACATGACAAGCCTAAGTATGATGTGTTATAAGTACGATTGTGGTATCCTTGCTATTAAGTTCATGGAATTTTGGAATGGGGCAACCATAAGTACTTCATTGGCAAAGGTTAGAGCTGGTTTACACCATAATTTGTACTACTTATATTTTTATTTTATCCCACAACATTAAATCAGTTGTTCCAATTTCTATAGGACAAGATGCACATGTACAGACTCCAGCTAGTTGTGAAATTACTGCTCAATGAACGGAACAGTGTCAGAGATAAAATTATGGACTCTTGTCAATTGTGACTGAATGGTTGATGTTAAGTATTTTCCTAACTGATGCTACTAACCCTATAAAGCAATGCTTGATTGTAGTTTGTCCAGCAATGACTGAATGTTTATCCTGTTGTATGTTGATGTGGTTTTCTTCCCATTGTAAAACCATTATTTATGTTCTATATTTGTTTTATCTTATTAAATATTCCACTAACCATTGTAACAGTGGGAGTTTGGTCATGCTAATTGTCAGGAGTTTATGTACAATAATGGACAACGTGTAAGGAAAACAAAGACTACCTGGTGATGTTGGTGCCATAGCTTACGGGAGGGAGCAATCTTAGACTAGGTCATATGTTATCCTCTTCCTTTAGATTGTATCAAGCAAACTCGTCTTTCCCTATGATAAAAACTAGGACACTGATAAATGAATAATGCAATCCTCTTCAAGTGAGGATATTCATGACTATAATAAGGTTGTTGATTAATGTGAAATAGTGTGTAGGAAAGGGAGGAAGAACATGGAGAAAAGTAAATAAGTGATAATTTTTTATGTTGATGAAAGGTGCATGTCCATGGTGCATTGGTGACTGATTTGACAACATGTGAGTTTGTAAGAGTGACAGCCTCTTTATCGGGGAAAGTACTAATTTCAAAGGAAAAAGAGACACAAAGACTGGGAATTTCCGTTTCTAACTTGATCCTCTTTCAGTTTATCCTTCTATGCTCAATGTAGTACCTCGTTTATGGGGTTTCCTTTCATAATTAGTTGGTGTGTAAGGTTTTACATAGCAGTTTCTCTCAAGGTTTTTGGTAGTTTGGAGGTTTCTTTAGTTTATTTACTATGGTATAATAATTATGCTGAGGTACAAATTCCATGGACTATGTTTGTGTTTCATTTTAGTGAGGAAATCTTAACAGAGATCGGGCATTTGTTAAATATCCTTTCCATATTTCAATGTTATGTTCCATGCTAGTGGCCTCTACAACTGTAGTTAAACTAAAAAGATCTTGTTTTGAAACTGAATGCTCTAAACCATAGTGACAAATTCAGGTCTCATGGGTGATGGTGAAGACATTGGTTGGTATTCATAAGGAAACATTCAAGAGTATTGGCACTGGTGATTTTATGAGATTGTAAGGTGCTGATATGGCCTTAAGCATGTGGATGAAATTCTTCCGCCATATATATCATGAGTTTTTTTTCCTTTATTTAATAAGAATCTTATGAAATCATCTCAGGAAAAGAAAGAGTAATCTTTAGGTTTGATATCAGAGATTAGGTTCAACAGGGTTGTCTGATGGCATATTAATGTGGCAACGTTGCCCAGATATGATGAGAATGCACTTCCCACAAATTGTCAACTATCCATTTTGCGCATCGTTTTGTGGGGTTTTTAAAAAATTGCATTTGATTATCAACAAAGTTAGTAGTAGTAGTAGTAATAATAATAATAATAATAAATAAACAAATATAATAATGAGCAATATTATATATTTGAATTGTTTGTTATGAATTGGATTTATTTTAAGAAGCGGTCATCAGGTAACCTTCTAACAAAGAGAATCCGAAGTCCCATTAGTTGTGAACTGAAGACACTAATAATAGAGACTTTTTAAAATAACTGAACATAACTACTAAAATAGGCCAAATCTGAACCATCCATAATTTTGTTGTCTTCATCCTAACTTCATCTTATGATGCCAAAGACGGTGGACATGAATGTGCAACTAAAATGATTGGATTCAGCCCAAATGAAATTCTAGATTGAGCCAAAATGCCACTCCTTCTGCTCCCTCTCCCTATTCGTCTTCCATGGCCTTGAAATCCTGATCTATCAGGCATCAACCCTAGTGACTGGATTCCCCTTCTTTTTGATGTGGTATTTCCTCATCTTCTTCATATTTGGCTGAGCTCCTACTAATGATGGAAATCTCTCCTGATCCTCCAAGCCCCAACTTAACATCATTTGGGATATGAGAATCCTGATGTTCATCTTGAAGGGTTGCCACTCGCTCTCCTAAAGGAACAACATCCTCCTTTGCAAGGGCTAAAGAGGGTTCCAAAATACATCTGCAGGTCGGTCATCTTTTACTTCATACAATCTATAGGTTCTAATATAAAAAATATATATTTGTGAGAGTTCATCAACTTCGAAGTCATGCATATGAAAATCAAAGACATTATATGATGCACCGCATAAATTTAGAAATAAACCAACTATAAATTTTGTGTACAACTTGATAAGGTAGATAAGGCCATAAGTTTATATTTTTGCAAACACAAGCATGGTGGACTATCATAAGACACCATCCAGAATATCATAAGCAACACATCATAGTAACACTAATTCACTACATTGCCAAGAAGATGTCTAAAAGTAAGACACCATTAAGGTGTATGCACCATTAAGGTGTATGCACCATTTGGTGCAGGTCCACTCACATGTGATCCTTAATTTGGATAGGAGTTGAAGAACGCAAAACATATATAAGAACGTGCATATTTCAATAGCAAGAATGAGTCTGTCAAATGCAATTTCAAAATAGAGATGACAGCACACAGTTGTAGATTTAAAAATCTGAATATGTGATCATAAAGTTTAAACCATACACTAACAATTAAATTATAAGGTGACAACTGAAAAATTATTATGAGACACCATACAATAAGAAATGGCTTATGCTTAGAAGATTGTGCATAAATCTGAAAAATATTCATCCAAAAGGCTAAGAGAAGAAAAATCTTATCCCTGATTCTTGATCCTGATTGTCATCACCTCCTCTGAACTTGTTCATGGTTAGGTAAATAGATCCTTTTCTTCATACCATTAATCTTATCTTTTAAAACTTCAACCATTCTTTGGTAACTGTTAGCAAAATTCAACATAACCACTTGGAACACCCATCAGTGAAAGAGTCTCCAAATCAACCTCTGTACAAAAATTCATTATTCATTCTCAAGGCTTGAACCCCTCTTTAGTGTGGCAGGAGGACTTGAGGCATTTCTTAAAGATATTGTTTAATTAGTTTGTCTTTCACAAACTCTTGGTCAACAATGAACATATGAACGTGCTTTAAACCACAACAATTTCTGATCCTATAAAATTAATATTACACAAAGCCACAATTCATATATTTGTTCATATTCACTTTCATGTTTATGTGATGCAATAAGGTAATACCGAAGGTGCATTAAGGTAGTACCATAAATTTGTTATGATTACATAAGCTATCGATTGAGTAACTAATAAGAACATAACAATGTCATGCTCTAATCTATAATGCAATGAAATAATTATGTCTTCAATGACATAATAGCAACATTTCTTGATGGTGCATTAAGGTAGTACCTGAGGTACATTAAGGTAGTACCTCAGGTTCATTAAGGTAGTACCTAAGGTGCATTAAGGTAGTACCTTAAATTTGTTATGATTACCTAAGCTACCGATTCAGTAACCAATAATTACACAACAATGTCATGCTCCAATCTGTAATGCAATGAAATAATTGTGTCTTCTGTGACAGAATAGCAACATTTCTCGAAGGTGCATTAAGGTAGTACCTAAGGTACATTAAGGTAGTACCTCAGGTTCATTAAGGTCGTACCTAAGGTGCATTAAGGTAGTACCTTAAATTTGTTATGATTACATAAGTTATCGATTGAGTAACCAATAAGAACATAATAATGTCATGCTGTAATCTGTAATGCAATGAAATAATTGTAACTTCAGTCACAGAAGAGCAACATTTCTTGAATGTGCATTAAGGTAGTACCTGAGGTACATTAAGGTAGTACCTCAGGTTTATTAAGGTTGTACCTAAGGTGCATTAGGGTAATACCTTCATCCTAGTATGATTACATAAGCTCACCATTGAGTTACCAATAACAACAAAACAAAGTCATGCTCCAATCTATAATGCAATGAAAAAATTGTGTCTTTAGTGACCTAAGAGCACAATTTTTCGAAAGTGCATTAAGGTAGTACCTGAGGTACATTAAGGTCGTACCTAAAGTTCATTAAGGTAGTACCTAAGGTGCATTAGAGTAGTACCTAAGGTTCATTAAAGTAAATTGTTTCCAACTTCAAATCAATTTGCAAACACTTCCTTTGTAGATAAAATGTTTTTACTATCGCAAAAAGGAGAAATAATAATGGTTGGATCGATTAATCTGATATAATCAGTGAAAGCCAAGCTTACAAAATTTCATAATGAAATATTTTAAATATTGCTCAAAGGATATTATAATGGTTTTATTTCATATCATCACTAAAATTCAGTCTTTCTACAAAGAAAATCTGAAAGACTACAACAATGAAACAATTCCCAGTAAAAAAAAAACATGTTAATCAAACCACACACGATTTGCGAAAGATGTATCCTCACAATCCAACAAACATTACAAATTCACAAACACTACCAACAATTTATACTAACTAGCACATAATTTATGCATTTTAATTATTATTGTTATTATTATTTTTAGTCTCAACAAAAATATCATTTAATTATGAAGTTTTTTGCCAAAAGATGATCTTGCCTAATTGTAGTCATCGATAATTACCATCAGTCTAAAAATGTCAAAAAAAACAAAGGTCTTCCACCCAATTTCTATATATCTCCACAACATTCTTTTGACAATAAAAAAAAAATAACCACTTTCATTTTACATTTCAAGAGTCTCCAATCCACAAAAAGACACAGATCGACCGTCCAACCATGCCATCCAAAATCCACATGTGCCTCAAGCTATGGCCTCACCAATGCGCACAAAATTCGGACTACAACTACCACTCCATAATCACTCTTGTGCTCCATTTGAAAAAAAAAAACAAAATCAAAACAACCCTAAATAAAAATTAATTACCTTAAAATTTTCTATAGGGGTTAAGGCAAAATGTCACCCAATGAGACGAAGAGGAGATTTCTTCTTCATGAAGCCAATATATCATAGTTGTCGTTTCCATTTTGGTTTGCTAGACTAAACCAGAATTTCAATCAAAACGTACAAGTGATTGGAGTTTGGGATGAGGAAATTGGGATGATCGGGTAAGAATGGTCAAGACTTTGAGAGGAGAAGGGGCTAAAGAAAGAAAAGTGTAGATTGGAGTTTGGGATTAAGGGCTTTTGAACTAAAATGAGAGAAAGTTTTGAAAAGTATACACGGTTCTCTGCTTCACCTTAATGACAGAGTGAAAAAATATGAGAGAAATGGGTATCAAATGAAAGAGAAAGAAAGTCGCCAATCTACGACATTACAAGTGCTCTCGGGTAGGGCGTTTTTGTGGGAAGGTCAAATTTTGATTTTTGAGTTTTTCACCTATTTAGTTTCGGCCCGTGTTGACATAGACTCAAAGATGCTGCTGACTTGGAGACCCGGGAGGCAATCTCGGCACTAAATATACAGCCGACTCAAAGTGCATGAAAAATATATAACTTTCCACATTAAAAGATGGTTTCAGATTTCATAAAGTTGGGTTCCGAAAACCATATATTTCCCAAATGGCCCCATCAAAACACAAGTTTCCCTTGAATAAATGTTCAAAAATATTGATTATTTTAAAATATGAAGAAAATGTCAAAATCTTAATGATTATATTTTGTGAATATTGTACAAAAAAAATTATAAATATGGAACGACAGTACAAAGAAAGGTTGCTATGGTGGGGGGTACAAGCTGCAGCTATAGACAGAAATCTTGCAACTATATCATATTGTTGCGGTAAAAGCTGGTCGTGGCAAAGTGTGACTATAGGTGGTGCAACCAAAGACTATCTATATAGTAAGGGCTAATAGCATTTCCCCTACTATAGGTGCAAAGATGAGGCAACCACCTGCTTCTTTCCGCAGCTATAAGCTTAGAACATTTAGTGGTGGGTAAATTTTGACTGCTACCACAAGTTTCTTTTTTAATAGTATTAAAATAATGCATTAAAGTGAGAAATTTGATGAGACAATATTGCTATCTCTACTTTACAATAACAAAACATTCATGTATCCCATTAAAACTTTATTATTATTTCAAACATATTTCAACAGTAACAACATGATTTATTGGAAAAAAATATTTGTCCTAAAAATAGCCATCATGTCTAATTAATTATACAAGGGAACTATATGGTTTCTACAAAGACCCTGGCAACAGTGGATTTATTGTTTGAGCAGCAAAAGCATAACAGTGGATTTGGCCTACTAAGGTTACTCTTCTCGATCACATCATCATTAGTAATTGTTAACGTCCCTTGATTGCCACATGAAACTCCCATCAGAGCTACATTTTTTAAGAACTCACGTCAGTAATTCTTCCTTATTTGAACAGATTGATCATGATAAACCTGCCAGTCAAAAAATAAAACATGATAAGCTCCACAACACATCACACATGCAACTGTCAACAAAGGAAATAGAGCCCAAAAAATATAGAACAGAGGATGAAGATAAATCCCTATGGCAGCAGGCAAAGCACGGATCACCACATGGAATACCAATTCCCAAACCCTAAAAGATGATGGCTACCTAAAGAAAGATTGGATTCTCTCAGAGATGTCTGTTCCTCTTTCAAATCCTACAAAATTTAACTGATTCTACATGGAATCAAATGAAGTCAATAGCATTCCATAAGAATAAGCATCCAAGAATTGTATTCTGGTAGAATGAACCATATTGAATTGAAAGTTGGATCTACATAATCAGAATTTCAATTTTTCATCCAAGGATGAACGAATACCATTAAGCTTTATATGCACAAACAAAAGCTACATTGAAAAATGATTCAGATCTAACAACAACAAAGAAAAGAAGTAATACCTAGAAATTTTAGTGAATCGCACCTCCAGAACCCATGAAAAAATGCTCACAACAACTCAATCAAATCCCACAAAACCTTAGGGCTTAGTTTCAGGCTTGAAACATAGACAATAGGCGAGAAAATCAGAGTTGAAATCAGAAAAATGAGGAAAGGAGAAATGAAGAAATGAAGAAAGTCGAATCAAACTTGAAATCGACAAAGAAAGGTGTTAGGGCTCAGTGGGTTTGGCTCTCAATGTGGTGGAGAACAAGTGTACGCTAGCCTTTTATACAGAACATATTGCAGCGGTCAAGCCCATGTGTTTTTAAAATTCATGTGGTAGCGGTGATTTTTGATAAGAGTACGGTAATTTTTAAAAATAATTTCTAAATTACTGTAGTAGGAAAAATAATTTTAAATCTATCGTTGTTTTGTCCAACTAGGAGAAGAAATGAAGTTGTAAGTGAGAAATCGTCTATTCAAAAGATGATTTTCATAAATAAAAAAAAATGAAGTGAGAAATCGTCCCTTCAAGAGACAATTTCAAATAAAAGCAAGTGAGAAATCGTCTCTTAAAGAGACGATTTCCACATGATAAATAAATAAAAAAACAACTAAGTGGGAAATCATCTCTTAAAGAGATGATTTCCACACGGAAAAAATATACGTGTGAGAAATTCTCATAAGTGAGAAATCGTCTCTTAAAGAGACGATTTCCACATGATAAATTAAAATATAAAAAAAAAAATATTTAAGTGGGAAATCGTCTCTTAAAGAGACTATTTCCACAAAAAAAAAATAAATAAATAAATTCTCACTTTAAAATTTAAATAAAAAAAATCAAGTGGGAAATGTTTCAACGTTTTTGTTTTTTTATTTTTATTTAATAAATTAATAACAATTTTTTTAAACTCAATTTTCATGTAAAATTGATAATAGTTTTTTTTTTTTTTTTAATTCCAAAGTGAAAGAAAAAAAAATATAAATATTATTTATCTTATGTTAAATTTAGTATATTATTTATAAATTAAATTTAGTAAATAAAATTAATTAATTTAATAATATATATTTATAATAATTGTATTATTGTATAAATAAAATAAAGAATGAAAAAAAAAATTAAAGGTTTTGCTTTTTATTTTTTTATTTTTTTATTTTTAAGTGAAAATTTCTCACTTTTGGCTTTTTGTGGGGGGTGGTGACTTTTGTGTGGAAATTGTCTCTTTAACTACTTGGTTTTTGTTTATTTAAATTTTAAAGTGAGAATTTATTTATTTATTTATTTATTATTTATTTTTTTTTTATTTTTTTTGTGGAAATCGTCTCTTTAAGAGACATTTCCCACTTAGGTGTTTTTTTTTTAATTTATCATGTGAAAATCTTCTTTTTAAGAGACGATTTCTCACTTGTGAGAATTTCTCACATATATATTTTTTTCTTATGGAAATCGTCTCTTTAAGAGATGATTTCCCACTTGCTTCTATTTTTATTTGTATTTTTTTAAAATCGTCTCTTGAAGAGACGATTTCTCACTTCATTTTTTTTTTTTTTTGTGAAAATCGTCTCTTCAAAAGACAATTTCTCAATTACAATTTTTTTTCTCCTACTACGGTAATTTAGGAATTATTTTTAAAAATTGTCATACTCTTATCAAAAATCCGTGGTAGCGATCCAAATCAAAATTGAGTCTAAATGCAGGTACATGTCCATCTACGGTAGCACCTCATCAATCACCGCCGTTATATGCATATAAAAATTAAGTGTGGATTTTTTCAAGCAAATTTTCTACCACTCTACCAATATATTAAGATGCGGTTAAAATATGTGTGACCCAATATGTTAAGTTTGGTTATAAATTTTATTCACCCATGTCACCCTATCCTATGTTTCTTGTAGTTTAATAATTTAAACAAATTGGTTGCAAAAAATAATCAAATACATATTTTTAAAGAGATTTTTATTAAAAAAAAAAATTAAAATCACATCCATGGTCTTAATTTTTCTAATTCTACCACAATTTTGCTTTTTTGAACCATTCATGGATGTATTGTACAAATTTTTTCTTTTTCTATTATTCTAAAATATTATAAAACACCATTTATCCCAATACGTAAATAATTTGTACAAATACTCTTTATCCCATCCATGGATTAGACAATTTATATATATATATGCAAACACATTTACCAAAGAGTCAATGACAAAGGCTATCTACGAAAGACATACAAACAGATCACGTGACATTTTTTTTTCTGCAATATTGTCCTCGCTGCTATTCAAAGGGTGTATCAGCTGATTTTGAATTCAATGAAGCGGCTCTCATCAAATTCAATGAAATGGGAATTTCATTTCATCACTCATTCATTATTAGTTCATGGTAATCCCATGATTTTAATCCCTCAATCCCCTCTCTTCATTCTGGACTCCCTCCAAGTGATAATAAACAAGAATGAAAATATCGGTAATCACGGATATATCAGTATTTCGATTTTACGGATATATCGGATATATTAGAGAGATATATCGGTAGATATTTTGGAAAAAAAATATCGATAAGCCTAAAATTGATCAAAATTTATAAAAATACAAAAAAAACTTGATAAAAATGTAATTAGAAGTATAATAAATATTTTAAAATTATTTTATTAAAGAATTTGATATATGTATAATATGATTTATCATATTTGATAATAATATCGTATGCATCAATAAAAATATGAATTTTATAAGTGTATATTTATTATTAAATTACATCAAATATTATTTCATAATAATATTATGATATTTGATTATAATATGTCTAACTTAAAAATCTATTAATATTAAAATTATGATCCATTTAATTCAATTGTATTAAATAATATAAAATAAATTATGACATATGTATAATTTTTTAATATTTAATTAATTCATTAATGATATTAAAAACACTATGAAAAAAATTATTATGATAATTTTTATATTTTTGGTAATCAATTAAAAGAAATTTTTGTATTTAATTATAAAATAATTATAATTAATTTACTCTCTAAAATATTTTTGAAAAATTTTCTTTACATGATGAATTTGAATATATATTTTAAGTGCAATTTATTTAACAAAGGGCAAGTTTGCCTTGGTGGTCGGACGTGTTGAACCCCAAACCTTTTGTTTGGGGTTCGAATCCCTTCAACAGCACAAAAAATGGGGATTTTTGAGAGTGTAGCGGGGTGCACTATAGCGCATTGACCGACTGAAAAATTGGTGGTTTTCATCTTTTTTTGGCATTTTTTTCCATTATTTCGGTGATTTATCGCCTAGAGCCGATATATCGGCGATTTTTTGGCTACTATTGCCGAAATTTCTCCCCTCCGATTTTTCTCCACAAAATATCGTGTCGTCCCCTCCCAATATACGATATATCGTCGCCGATATATCCGGACATTTTTCTCCTTGATAATAAGTTATTTTTTGAAGAAATATATATAGTTTATAAAAAAAAATTATTTTTTATTATAAAATAAAGTTTTTTTATTTATTTTCTTTTTAAGTTTTTTTTCTTTTTTGATTATTTAGATGGATAAGAAAGTAGGTAATTTTATTTCATTGCTTAGAAAAAATTACTCATTGTTTAGAAAAAGTTATTATTATTTTTTATTTTTAAAAATAAAAAATAGAAAATACATCTAATTACCCTTTTTTTTTTCCTTACCTACTATTCAAAGTGTGTATCAGCTGAATTTGAATTCAATGAAGGACAGGGGTGAATATATAGTCATAACATTTTATTCCTGAAATTACTTTGGTAGTCATATGAGGTTATTCTTCACTCATGAAATTACTCAAAGGGGTGAATATATAGTCATAAGATTTTATGACCGAAAAGAAATCTTAAATTTTATTACATCATCATATGATAAGCTTGGTAGACATATACACTTCTTATACATAAAGTTTCAGGTATTCATCCATTCGCTTGTAATTGACCTCCGGATAGAGCATTGCAGCTTCTTCTCCCTCTTCTCCGATCTCAAAGTTTGTTAAACAACCCTCGAAGTAAACGTGATAGTAATGTGATCCCCCAGCTTGTAATCCAAAGTCCCTACCTACAGCATACCATATATGGAAACAATAAATGAACAAATGAATGTAAAGTAAAGTTGGAAGACAATATTTCTCATTTATTACCTTCCATAGAGGCTAGAAAGTCTTCTTTAGAGATGCTAAACTTGTCTAGTTTCTTCCCCGTGAGCTTTTCCCACATCTCAACTATTTGCCTCTGGGAGAGAATGTTTTCTGGTGGCCTAATGTAAACTGTCTTGTTCAATGTGCGAGGATCATCTATTGTTTTGATTGTGTATGTTGCAATATCATATTCATCCACGAAAACCGCTGCGTAATACCCCGTAAAACATGCACATATATACTCCATCATCATGCAAATAGTCAATTTGTATCACAAAATTTTATAATTAATTGTATGTTGCAAGTACCTTTGACATTGCCATCTCCATATAGACAAACCTTTTCCTTTGGAGGGGTGAGAACACCCAACTGACCTAGGCTCGGAACAGAGTAGCCTGCAAAGCAGTTGGCAGAGACGTAAGTGTGGGGGATGTTGGCTTCTTCTATGGCCTTCCTCACAATCATCTTCTCATCAAATGTTACTCTTCCTGGTTCAAGTGCATCTCCCATCCTTGCTGGGTCCATTCCAAACTCTGAAGGCAAGAATCGCTGCCAAAATTTTGTACACAATTATTATCAATCTTAGATTTTGATGTTGATCGAATAAATACAGGCAGGCCCATCAAAAGGGTGAGAAATTTACTAGGAGTGGTTGCCTTCAGAAAAAATTAATTTACAAAAAATTAAGCCGTAAAAAACATTAAAAGTGCCCCCAAAAAAATACAGATTCAAATTCGTATATGATTTTCAAAGGAATATTTTTTATACTTTTGCAGTGCTTCCATTAACCTGAATTTAATTGAAATCAAATAAACTATTTCATCTTAACCATTACTGTGCTTTCTAATCTGATCAAAAAGGATTATTATACCTTTGTACAACAGATATGGTTGATGCGCTCATCAAAATACTATATGCAAAAAGGAACTACATGACTTAAAACAATATGTATATATATACCTTAATGTTTCCAGCTTCTTTGATGGCCTCAACAAGTTTGAGCTGCATCAAAATGTTGTGAGACCTGATATGAACCCCAGACATGGTGCAGATAACCACATCTACTTTTTTCACTGCTTCCACCAGACTCTTATGATCTGCAAAGGAGCCCTCCACCAGGGTGGCCCCCTTGGCCTTGAAGGACATCAGCATCTGCAGTTTCTCGATGTCCAGACCGATTTCGGGGCGTTGAAGGACGAAGGTGGGATGGCCTTGGGCTAAGCTTGCCTTCACCATCCTCCTTCCGATGTAGCCTGTTCCACCCACTACAAGAACCTTGCTCTTTTCCATCTTCTCTTCACTTCTCTACTCTTATTCTAACTTCCACTCTCACAACTCACAACCAAGGGTTTGTATGTATGGAAGATTTAGGAATGGATGGAGCTTGTGTCAATGGTTTTTCATTTTTAATTGGGTTAGAAACTGCCATCTCCTCCCCCATTCCGTGTTCTGATGAGAAAAGTGAAAACAGGAGAGTGATTTGATAGTGAGAAACAAATCACATTGACATCTGGGCCAAGAGGGGTGTCCCTACGGTGGAGGTGACAATTACTACGTGTTATTGAACTGTTGCCTTGCATGGTAGCTAGCAAAGAGCTTATCACCGACAAGTGTATTTCTAAACAGTGTATAGTTACCTGATTGCCCCTAAAAAAAACTGGTTCTACATGGAATCAAATGAAGTCAATAGCATTCCATAAGAATGAGCATCCAAGCATTGTATTCTAGTAGAATGAACCATATTGAATTCAAAGTCGTATCTACATCATCAGAATTTCAATTTTTCATCCAAGGATGAACGAATACCATTAAGCTCTATATGCACAAACAAAAGCTACATTGAAAAATGATTCAGATCTAACAACAACAAAGAAAAGAAGTAGTACCCTGAAATTTTAGTGACTCGCACCTCCAGAACCCATGAAAAAAATGCTCACAACAACTCAATCAAATCCCACAAAACCTTAGGGCTTAGTTTCAGACTTGAAACGTAGACAATAGGCAAGAAAATCGGAGTCGAAATCAGAAAAATGAGGAAAGGAGAAATGAAGAAAGCCGAATCGGACTTGAAATCGACAAAGAAAGGTTTTACAGAGGAGGTCTTAGTGGGTTTGGCTCTCAACGTGGTGGGGAACGAGTGTACGCTAGCCCTTTATACGGAACATATTGCAGCGGTCAAGCCCATGTGGTAGCGGTCCAAACCAAAATGGAGTCTAAATGACCATTCAATGCAGGTACATGTCCATCTATGGTAGCGCCTCATCAATCACGGCCTTTATATGCACATAAAAATTATCATTATTTTAAGTGTGAGCCTATATATTATGTTTGGTTATGGATTTTATTCACCCCTACTAAAACTATGTCACCCTATCCTATGTTTCTTGTAGTTTAATAATTTAAACAAATCAGTCGCAAAAAATAATCAAATAAATATTTTTAAAGAGATTTTTATTAAAAAAGAAAATCAAAATCACATCCATGGTCTTAATTTTCAAATTCTACCACAATTTTGCTTTTTTGAACCATTCATGGATGTATTGTACAAATTTTTTCTTTTTCTATTATTCTAAAATATTATAAAACACCATTTATCCCAATACGCAAATAATTTGTACAAAGACTCTTTATCCCATCCATGGATAAGACAATTTATATATATATATATATATATACCAAACACATTTACCAAAGAGTCAATAACAAAGGCTATCTACCTAACACATTTACAATCACATCACATCTTCTTTTGTGCAACATCGTCATTTACAAACATGACACCAATTGGGAATAAAATAACAGAAATACATAATGGAAGCCAACTGGCTAATGTGATAGTGATTGGGGTGGATCAAAAGCACATAAAGTCATGCATTTTCCCCCTTGAATCATGTGAATTTTTTAGTCTCAAAAAAGCAAGATTATGTGGCTCAATCATCTTTCAAAGAAATGTATATTTTAGCTTCCTTGACAACTTCTCAAATTTTATGGTTGAGAAAAATTTGAGAGAGAAAATGGAGCAACAAAGTTATTATGTGATAACAAATTTGACAAGACATATTGCAATTAAATATCATTTTATCATAGATATTATTTTTGACGGTGAGATCTAGTTAAAGTATCGTAAATTAGATGAGCAAATAGTTGATAGTTTACTAAAGATTTACCTTCGGATGAGTTTATGCATTCAAGAAAACTTTCACGAGCATAAGAAAATCACATTAGAGGGGAGATTATTACATAATGTGTTATTGCTATGTTATTTTGCAAGAGTCTAGTTCACTTCGTACATCTAAGAAAACGTTTTTGAATCCCAATATAATCGTGCCAAAGGAAGCTTAAGTGCTCTTGCACCATGTTTGAGCCTCATTTATGTAAAAATTATTTTTTTTTTTTTTTAAATTTGTGTGGAAATTATTTGTATATGAAGGGTATAACATTCCAATGAAGCAAGTAGAGAAAACAAAGAAATATAGTGAGAAGACGAAGTTCTTAGTGAAGTACTCTGTATTTTCTTTTAATATTATTTTTCTATTTGATTCAAACTTTATCCCCCTATTTGGATTGTGTTGTGTCCGTGGAGATGCCAATATATGTAAACATACTAAAGGAAGAAGACAAAAATAAAATAAATCACACAAAAATTATATGAGCTTTTTACGTGGTTCGACCAATCATATCTACCTCCACAAATGAAAAATAACCTTCTATTATATGATAGAAAATATTATTGAGGACAAAAAATAGATACAACTATTGGGTACCTCTATATCTCCACCTTGAACCATAAACTCTTTTATTCCACTAGATATCTCTCTCTTTTTCACATTTACACCCTAGTGAACCTTCTTGGTCCACTAAGTGTCTCTCGCTCTTCCTCTCATCTCTTTTTCTCTCATAATTTTTTCTCCTCATGATTTGGAATATTTATAGAGATATTCTCACTAACTTCCTTATTCTATAAGAAATCTAATTTCAATCACATATAAAATTAGAAAATGTTCCTTTTACAAAAAACAAAAAAAAAAAGAATAAATTTGAAACACTTTCTAACATTGAAACAACAACCAACAAATACATTTGGATCGGTTTTTCTTGGTCAGTATTATTCTTGTTTCTGCTTTTGTTATGTTGTTATTTAGTCTTATTAGTTACTTTATTTATCTATTATAAATGGAAGCACCACAATTAAACAAAACAAACTAATCCCAAGTCAAATATAAGCTCAAATATTAAATTCACAAGCAAACAAAACCGGTAAATAACTCTCATTTATCAGAACAAAAGTAAATACACTACAAGAAAACAAGCCCAACAAAGGCCCATAGCCTAAACATCCCTAAACCAAACCCATACAAAAAGCTAGGCCAAATACTCCCCAAGACTACAAGCGCCTCTAATCTCTCTTTCTATCTATGCTCACAATTCACATATCCTCTCCCATTGCTTTCAGACATGGGATGGGGGAGAACAAGAGTGAGATAAAATTTGCAAAAGTTTTGGATGGTGGTGACTGGTGAGAGTCAGCATTGATATGGAGGTGCTACAACTTTATTGACTTCTCCATCTATGGTGGCAACAGAGGGGAAGGACTTGCAGCATCAAGGGTGTAGCTGACTATGGCGGTCATTTGGCTGCTGGTACTTGGTGATTAAGGAGGTGGTTAGCAACAAACAAAAGCTATGAACCATCGGGGGAGAGGTGAGAAATGTTGATTGGCTGCAGCAAGCTCCGGCAGAGGCAGTTTTGAGGCTGCAGCAGAGCTTTGATTCATGGTGGACGGATATAGCAGCGGCGAACCCTTCACACGATAACCTCAAACACTTGGAAATCTGAGTTGGGCATGAGAACCCAACTCGAGAGCATGGAAGAATGATAACTACAAAGATATCAAAGATACCACCAACAGAAGGTAGTCTGATTAAACTAAGTTTCATAGAAAATGGTAACAACTCATGAAGAAATGAGAAAATGAGATAATCAGGAAAGGATCAAGTATTGGCTTTGCATAAATATCAAGCATGAGCGTTGAGTATGATGACACTATTGTTAAGGAAGAATTACAAAGAAAATTCTCCTCTTAGATTGTTAAAATTTTTATACCTTCTTATCTTACATTGACGTGAAACAGTGCAGCATCCAAGCAAGCTCCCTCTTATTACCTTGGGAAGGTAACATGGTGAAACCCGAAACAACAACATTCAAGATTACATTGGGAATAATAACTCCATGCAAACATGCATGTAAATCATCAAAGTAAAAGTGAGAGGTCGTATTTTCAATTTCATCTTCTGTATGCAATCATCTTGGCTTCAAAATCAGCCCCATTTGCACCAGCAAATTCATAGTTACCCTTGGTATTCAAATCAAAATGTCTAAAACTTTCCCCCTCCCTGAACTTGACATCCTCCTTCACTAATTCCTCTGCCTCTTGGTAAGCTGTGAAAACTAAACCATTGGCTCTATTACTTGGTATGCTCTTCTCTATTATGTTTACCTTCATTTCTTCTTCATTTCTGTTCTCCATAAGACTTGACAGAGCCATATTAAAGTTGGTTAATTGGGTTCTCATGGCTTCTAGACTACCTGGGCAGTTCACATTTATTGAGAGGCTTTGTTGTGCTTTGTCCAGTACTGCCTGCAAGTATTTTCCTTGAGCCTCTATTCTCATTTGTAACTTCTTCTGTACCTACGGTAATAAAAGAAACCGCAGAGTTTGCAGATTGATTAGCATACTTGATAATTGGGGAATTATTGGAAGCCTAAGTTGGAGATGTATATACCTCAATCTGCGCTAGTAATTGTTTTTGTACTTCAACTTGACACCTTAGTGCCTCTGCTATTAGGATCCCTCTGTTTCCATTACCAATCATCAGCAAAGAAATACTACAAACACACTGAGAACAAATAGTAGGAGAAACTCAAACTCGAGACCTCTAGTTAACCATATCTCAAATACCATGGTGAGACATACCCTTGTTCGTTGTTTCTGCTTGATGATTTAGCACTTGTTCCTGAGGCATGAGTCCTGTAATCTACAAATGAAACTCCAAGATGAAGGGCATAAACAGAGTTTTGGAGGCCGGAAATATGAAAGTAGCATATTATTCAGCTAGAACTAAAATAAAAAAATGATTGAAACGGCCGTGTGTATGAATTCTACACGCCCTAAAAGAATGCCAATGAGCATAGTTCTTTCATAATGTTGTCATTTATGCCAAAACTTCTTGAAATCATTGCTTTCTGGTAATTTTTGCATCAAGGTTAAGGACTCACCACTGTTCTCTGTGATGCTTTGCTTCCGGGATTGCTGTCCAAGTCTATATTTCTGCACATCAGTAAGCTGAACAGTAAGATTAGCTGTTGAGGAGTAAAAGGAGAAACAGAAAACAAAAAAAGAACAAGAATGATAGGGTATAGCACTCAAATCAGAAAGAGTTAGACCTGTAAATGGCTCTTCAAATGGTACAGTGTCAAGCCCTTCATGCCCATCAGCCTCAACACCGACTTGGGGGTTGCTTCTGGAGATGTAGAACCCCAAAGATTGAGTTGATTGCAAGAGAACAACCATATTGCTTACGAAGAACAGATAGTCACGTAATGCCAAGGGAAAGAGTCACCCTTTTCATTACTTTAAAAATTCTGATACCTCAACTCTAAATTATAAAAAAAAAATTCTTTTAAGAACAATTCCACACTTGGATTTTGTGGTATCCAAGAAAAAATGATCAAGGCAAAAAGCCCTCAAATTTTAGGAAGACTGTATAATGTTTAATCCTGATAAACATTCATCCAAGCACAAGGCTTTCATAAACTCAAAATTACTAATGTAGATGACTAGTTCATTGAAATTTCAATCATGTAAGAGAAGTTTACAAAAATAATAGTAATTGAAAAACAAAATTAATAGTTATAATAAAAAATAATTAATTTTATAACTTCAATATATCAACTAAATAATAATTTTCTTGAAATTTTATATTCATGTAGACCCTAAAATAGAATGCATGGTTGTTGACATAAACATAAAATATGAAAAATGGAAAATGGGTTTTTAAGGCATCCTTTGGAAATATTTTTTATTTTTTAAAAATAAAAACTTCTATATAAAAAAGTTTTTTTTTTTTTTTTTTTATGTAAAAAGTATAGATCCCTTTAAAAATTACTTTGAGAAATTTTAAAATAGTAAAATTATTTTAATACCTCACTTTGTGAAAATCATTACATTTTCGATCTAAGTTTTTATTGGTTTTTGTATTTTATATAAAAGTTATTATTATTTTCTATTTTTAAAAATAAGAAAATAGAAAATACATCTAACTAGTTTCTTTTTTTTTCCTTAGAGTTGCCAAACATGATTTTAAATTTTTTTTCAAATTTTAAATTTTTAAAAATAAAAATTAAAAAATAAGTGAAAAATCAAATACAACCTAACAACTTATACTTATATATGAGTGGATTTAGATTAAAACCCAATTATATCGAGTCTATTATGCAGGATTAAGAGAGTATTTGATAAATTAATTTAATAGAATAATATAATTAATAAATTAATTTAAATAATTAAAAAAAATTAATAAAATTAACTTAATATCATAATTTAAAAATAAAAATAATGTTAAATATTAAATCAAAATAAATAATTTATCCTAAGTTACAAATTTCTTTCCATCTATTTGTTTATATTTAGTAAAAGTTTCTTTTATACCGATAACCATACATTTAAAAAAAAAATCATAATAAATATTTTATAATTATTTTATATATTTATAGTATTTTTAATATACATATTTAATACATAAATATATTATTTAAAATTAATAAAAATTAATAAGAATAAATATATGAATTTAAAAATTTTTAATAAAATTTAAATTAATTTTATCAAACAATCTTAACGATTAAAATAAAAATCAAGTAATAAATTTTAAGTAAATTAACTTAATAAAACTCTTTACGTGTAAACCTTCCTTTAATTCCAATTGAAAGATATTCAAAGAAAAAGTTGAATGTAAAATAATAATTAAATTCAACTTGCAAACAAAGTGATGGATTTCTAAAATGAAAAGAAACTAAAAGTAGATGTGGGGGATTATGTACCAAGTTTTTCAAAAGGAAAAAGTATTTAAACTCTTAGGATCATGTGTCACTTTTTCTCAAAAACTAATTTAAATAAATTAATTACAAAAATTAACTTTTTTATTATGAAAAAAATTAAAAATTAAAGTAATTTATCCTGTAATCATGTTTTTTAATAAAAAAAATAAAAAAAATTCCTGGAAGATGAAAGAATTTAGTTTAGAAACTAAAGAGTAGAAGAAGGAATTACTGTGTGGACCGCCGAGCTTGGTGACAGCGTCGACAAAGCGGTCGTGGAGATCGGGGGTCCAGCGCAAGCGCGGCCTCGGGTCTCGCGTCATTACCACTCCGTTCTCGTATCCTCTCTCCATCGCAGCATCTATCACTCACTCTTCCTTCTTCCTCCTTCCTCCTTCCTCCTTCTTCCAATTCCAACACAGTGATTTTAGAGGCGGACAGAAGAGCAACAGCTTGATTTGGCATTCCACAACAGAAAACAAAGGGAGGACACACCAAAATATTTTATACACGAGGCCTTCCCCACACACTTGTAGAGGAAAGATCGGCGACGAATCTGATGAAACATGTCATATGAAAGAAATAAATAAATATATATACGTGGAGAGAGAAATGACTACTCCTCTTCACGTGTATCTCCTCTTTAGATTCCCACCGTTGGATTCATTGCGTTCTGTTCTTTATTTCTTCATCATGAGGCCGCGTTGGATCAATATGAGAGGACTTTATGAGACAATCTTTTTATTTTCTTAGTATATAAAATAACGTAGGCAAGGAAGAAGTGAAGGGTGAATTATAATAGTATATAAAGGTGGAAAATAGGATAGATAATACGTGGGAGGGGAGGTGGATGCCAGAAGGAAATATTCGAAAATGAGAATATTCCCAAGGTCACGTGCCACGTCTAGGAGGATGACGATAGCAAAGCCAAGACAGTATTGGCGGTGGGGAATGGGCGGGCAGGCTGGGTGGACACGTTTCGAAATGTCCGCAAGAGACGGCCCTTGCAGGTGACGGAAGAATATTCTGTCTTGATGAACCCGTGAAACGTGGGCCTGCCTTCCTCCTTCCCTCCTCTCATTTTTATTTTTAGACTTAAATGATCGTATTTCTAGCAGCGACTTAAGTGGAGTTGCCAATTGATTCAAACTTATCCCATGAATAAATCAAATCTACAAGAAACTCAAATCTCACTCCATTTGTAATCTAAAATGCAGCCTAAAGGTGTTGAAGTTAAGACTTCAAGTTGAAGGACGAGGAAGACAAATTTATAATACAATAAATAAGTAAATAACATAACATAATTATTTTAAAAAAAAATTATAATAATAATATAAATAAAATAAAATAATATTTTGTTAAATAATAAAATATATAAAAAAAATCATACAATATAGGTTTTCTTTCATTTTTATTATATATTTTTAAAATTGTGACACTGTTGATTACATCCTCGATTCAGAGTGCGTTTGATAATAATTTTAAAAAGTATTTTTAGTCTTTTTTAACATTTAAAAATTTTTATCTTTTAAGTATTAGAGAGATAAAAAACACTTAATAAAATTACTGTTAAACATATTATAAATTATTAAATAAATTAGTAATTTTTTTGGGTTTAATGAGGAGTTGAATTCGAAAAACATTGGCTCAATTGTCTGAAAGCTGTCAAACAACATGGTAAATTACATAACATAAACAAGTATAGGTAGTTGACAATACATGGTAATGAAAAATCACATGATGACAAAATAACTCAGCATTAAATACAATGGCAAACACTAGACAAGAGCTTGAAAAGAAGTTTTTTTTTTCTCGGGAAACGAGCAATGTTGAGCTAAGAGATATCTTGTAGAGCACAACTTTAGAAATATGATCCAATTACGTCATTGTCATGAGACCATCTAAGATAAGAAATTTTTTCATCAGATCTGCCTGACTTGGAAAATCAGGTTCTAGCAAAGGATTCTAAACAAGACTCCTAGTCCAGGCATCCAAATCATCCCCGATGTACTAAGTAATTGAAAAATCTAACCAAAATCTAGTTTTGCAACATTTTGTCAAACTTGATTGTTAGATCTTGTTCCAACTATGAAAAAAACCAAGTTGAGGGTGCCTAATTATTTAGTCTTGTGCTTATGCTTGAAGTAATATACCTGTGTATGCTCAAAAGACATGGGCATGTGCATCTGTTGTTGGGAGTGGACTATGTGCATCTGTTGTTGTTCCCAAACCTAGGAACCTTTGATGTGGTACCCCAGCATGTGGGTACTTGAATAAAGGTGATTTCATAGTCAAGGATAATTGACAACTTCCATATATTAGTTCAAGGGTCTAAAATAATTAAGCAAATTCACCAAGCCCAAAACCCAACAAACAAAAAGCAACAACAAATAGAAAAAAAGTACTTATAGAATGCTTGACTAAGGCATCATAAAGCACTACCCTTAAAAGTAGATTTGCTCTCCTCAGGTATCAATCTCAGTGTAATAGAAATCCACATTCTACATTCAAGATTCAACAACCTAGAAACCTTCCCTTAGGAGCAGTACAAAAAACAATCTATTTTGATTGATGAAAAAAAATTGGATTATTTTTTGGACACATGCGATATAATAAATGGTGAGATATGTTATTCAATCTCTTTTTTATATTCCTTTAATACAATATATATTTTAATGATATATGATATATACCCCATATATATCATAAGTTTATTTTTTTTCATTGAATTTTTTATTTTTTATATCACTTATTTTGTAAAATAAAAAATTTTGATTAAAATATTAAGTTTGTAGTTAAAAAAAATTATAAACTATAAAAATTTAAATATTTTAATCAAACATCAATATTATTATTAAATAAATAAATAAATATTTACCAAATTTTAAATTATTAAAAAATTTAAATTATTAATAAATAATGTATTTTTCATTTATTTTATAAATTAAATATAAGCACAACATAATATATCTTATTACATATGATACCTTGGAATATCATATATATTAAATATAATATCTAAAGATATAATATTCTATTAAAAATGATATCCCAAAATCCTAAAATATGCATATCATATTTAATAGAATATAATATCATAAAATATACATATTCCGTCAATCAAAATGTAACCTAACTATTTAGAATTGCTTCCAAACCAAAGCAGCACGGGCTAGAATCGCTTCACAAAAATCACTAACAAATGGACCTATCCTTGAGTTCTTTTCCAACAAAATTAATAGCCTCAAGTCACAAATATATGAGACAGTACAACATTGATAATCAGGTTTACAAAAGATATGCAATTTTCCGTCTAATCTCAGAAATTTCTTATTCCACTATGGAAGTTGAGAAATAAAGATCCAACTACCAATAGCTAAAACCCATTGAGCAAGAATTGTGTAGACTGGACATTTTCTTGGATTACATGTCTGGAAATCCCACCACCGTAATAAAAGATCTAATGCTTTGGTGATGCATGGTTTGCAAACCCCATCATTCTAACAAAAATCTTGGGGCGTTGGTGATCCTTGGAGGCCTATGTTGCTGTTGTGTTTCCCTTCAGTCATCAACCATTCATCTGCTGTTTAAGCTTTTGGACAATCTGACATGACCGACTTCTCAGTCACGCTATACAACCTCTGAAACCTTTTCTTAGAGCAGTTTCATCCAAGTTCCTTCCTATAAATACAAGTTTGTTCACCCTTTTCTCATCAGGTTCCCATGTTTTGCCTGGGCAGCCATCCAATGTAGAATGCACCCCCTGAAAGATATGGCACGGGGAAAAAAGAAAACAAGGAAAAGCAAAATCACAAGAAAAGGGATTAAAATCTCATCTTTAAGTCATGAGTAATGACTCATATCGTGAAAATTTGGGTCAAGAAATTATAAGAACCTGAAAAACGTAACGTTCATCAGAACCATTCACAGACAGGACCCCCTTCATCCTGTACAAGTCTTCCCCTTTTTCTTCAATCAGCCTTTCCAGCCAATCATCTACCTGGTTCACATGCCACCAAAGAGAAAATATTTACTTTTTCTTAGGATTCTCCCCTGATTGATTTGTGCACGAAACATAGTGTGCATGTGTGCATCTTTTTGAGTCTGACATAGGAAAAGGAGTGCTGTTTGTATTATTGGCATTATTGCTTCGATATTTGATTTCTCAATAAGTGCATTTTTAGCTACTGAGCAATGTGCTCAAAGAAGCAAAACCCCAGGCCTTTAAACGAACTCAACTAACTTTCCTAAAGGGACTTTGGGGTTGAAAGTTTAGAACACCACCAAATCAGCACTCACCTATTAGACTTGTCTATTTGGAATTTGCAAAGCATTGCTCAGTGTTGGAAGCAACCAGAGATCCAAACTACAAGATGTGATCCCAACCTAAGTGTGCCAATCAGGTCAAAACTAGCCTATTCAATGATTTTACGATGATTTGACAGTTGTGAACATATGGATATAAATTATAATAACAAACTTCAATCAAGTGACTGGATATACAAGGATCCAAACTACTTGATCTGATTATTACCAAAAGAAAAAGAAAAAGAGAAAAAAAAAAAAAAAAAAAAAACCTCCACTATAATACAAAACTGATTGATTAAATATAATGATTGCAAGCATATTAATAGAAATTTATAAAGTGAACTACAATCTAACAATAGATGATAGGTGTGGTTGTCAAAAACATTTTAAATGTAAAATGCTACATATCAGCAATGTCACATCCTACAGGCTTCCTCTGCTATGGCACTGCAGTTAAGTCCCAAACATCAAACACCAGAGGCCTCCATTTTGTCTAGCCTCAAAGCTCCACTAAATTCCGAGAGTATCAGATTTTCAGCAATTGTTGAATTTTCTTCTGTAAATCCCTCTGGTAATCTTCATCACAAAAATCTATAATCTCAATTTTCCGGTTGATACCTACAACATAAACCTTAAATACTGATAGTGGCTTGAATTAGGAATCTTAGAGCTACCATAGAGGCCAAATGCTTTGTTAACTTGCAGATATCAGGGCTCTTAGAGCTTATACAACTCAACTCAGGAAAGTTAATTCAAAAATTAAATCCAATGCTGTACAGCTATTCTCCAAACAGCTCCCCTGCATGCCACATACAAGAAGGCCACCTGGTCTTTTCCTCACATCACAATTATCCCTCTCCATGGGATGTGATTTTGATATCAAGCTCAGCTACCTGGTTTATCCTTGAATACCTCCACTTTATCTATGATGTTTCCAGATTCCCTATCTTTAAGATTCTATTCATGTAATCAATCCCAACAGACACTAAAAGCAGAAGAATATGTCAAGACAAACCACGCAAAAGTAAACTATGCCCTCTTCTGATGAACTCATGTCCTACCATTTGCCATCCCAAAAGCATAGAAATTAGAATTAGTCTCCTTCTGCCACCCACTTCACCTTAGCTTTTTCCCTTTGATTTACACCATTTCAAATCTTTAAGGGTTTAGTCAACATCACTTGATCCAATCCTGCAAGAGCCCATATTCTCAATATTCCTAAACTTGGAGACTTCAATGCTTTCATTTGCCTTTCACCTACAGTGCACTTCCTCTTTAATAAACATGTGCCTTTCCAATGGTCTATCCAGGAAGGCATGGGGAAGCAGGATATAGCGCACACAATCCCAAGTCATTGGGAAATGGGGTAAATGCTTCTCTCAGCACCTTGACAACATTTTAGAGAACTTTTTGTTCAAAGCATTGAAATTGCCTAATTCATCAAATGACCTTCAAATAGAAGATATCCACAAAACATTATGGAAAAATTTATTACCTCATCAAGGTCAAGGGTTCCTTCACAAACAATACTGACACTGGAGACAGCAGAATCATGCACATGATCGTGATGATGTCCTTTATGGTGTCCTGTCACAACCAAAATGAAAACCCCAAAAAAATGAGTTTGAAATCACTCTAGAATCAATTTTGTGTTAGAAATACAGGTGAAATCCTATCAAAATGATCAGCCATTTTCCAAATAAACTAAAATGATAGTCCATTACATAACATTTTAATAGAACAGGCGCTAGCAAAGGAAAAAGAACTTTTTAGATGTGCCATTTGAATGCTAAAGCACTCTTTCTACCAAAAGCAAAACCATTTCCTGCAGATGACTTATCTTAGCACAACTTTATACTGTTCCATTGAGAGCTAATTGTGAAATTCTAATGGCACATCAGATAGAACATCAGGAAACAACCTCCTACTGAGTTATGTTCACCATCATTAAACAAGCAGATATTGAGATCCAACAATAAGAAGGTTGAAATACATAAATAAGGGTTAAATTGGTCCAAATCAATGATCATTCAACTCAAAATCAAAGCATTAAGCAGGTAGGAAATATACAATAAAAAAACATCTGATAACAAATATGCATTAAAATAGAGCCACTTTAAATAATCCAAATCATGTGTCATTCAACTCTTTTTAGTATATACGAACTAGAAGAACTTATTGGTCTTTAACGGTGGATTCCAAGCATAGAGCAAATAAGAAGTGTACAACAAAACATCTGATAAAGACATATATTAGACATAATTTATTATTATCATTATTATTATTATTATTATTTTAGGAAGACCATAACAATGTGCAGAAGCAGTGTAGCCTTCTCTTTTTCTCAAAAAGCTTGGTAAGGGGCTAGCAGTGCAAAGATTTTTTATTTTTTATTCTTTTTCTTCAGAAAGGAAAGGGAAAAAGTGAATGGAGGAAGAAGACAAGGGCCTTTCTATATATGGTGCTTGGTGAGTTAGGGTGTTTAAGGGAGGAGAAGGCGGCTCAAAAGGAAGCCTTTTGACCTTCAAGGTAATGGCATTCCTATCTTTTTGCATTTCAGCTAACATCTTCAGGAACAATAACTGACAGCACAGCCTAGAGTACTTTACCTCGAAGGGTTAGTGTTCCTGATAGACACTTTTTTTTTTCTTTTTTTTTTTTTTTTTTTTTTTTTCTTATGATAAGTAAGCGCAGAATATATTAACAGGAGGCAAAAAAGCCACAGAGCATACAAGAAGTATACAAGGCAGTTAAGGCCTCACAACCAAAAAAGAACAAAAACACACCAACCCCTAACTGGAGGCTACCAACTCCAAAAATCCTATAAGGGAGAGCAGCTCATTTCCAATATACAATTTAGCCCAACCCCATAAATTACACACAAAAGAAGATTTTAGCTTCTGAATTGCTAACCCCCCCCCCCCCTACCCACTAAAAGCTAGTCTATTCCTCTCCTTCCAAACCGTCCAGAAAATGTGTAGCAGAATGGAAATCCACAATTTTTTCCTTTTTTTCCCACAAAAGAGCCTTTCCAGCTAAATAAGACCTCATTTACAGTTTCTGGAAAGACCCACTGAGCACCAAACAAACCAAGAATGATATCCCACAACACTCTGGCCACTGTACAATGAATTAAAATATGATTTATCGTTTCCTCATCACTTCCACATAAGTAGCAACAATTAGGAAACTGCCACCCTCTTCTCTGAAGCCTATCAAGAGTGAGCACTTTCCCCCAAGCGGCTTCCCACGCGAAGAAGGCAATTTTGGTTGGAACTCTATCCACCCTAATATTGTTTTTTGGGCAAACGGCGACCAAGGGGCTAGCCAACAAGTTGTACGCTTCTTTAACTCTAAACTAGCCGTCTTTCCCATTCTTCCAAAACACCGAGTCTTCCTCCAACGCAACCTTATGGCCCCTTAACACATGCAGCAAGTTGCCCACCAAATCAGCCATGGCAAAGAGATGCGGGAAACTTTGGGACAGCACAAGGCTCCCACACCAAGGATCAGTCCAGAACCTGACTTTGGTGTCTTTTCCCACCTTAAAAGCCATATTTTCCCAGCACCAAGCAGATTCCTTCAAAATCTCCTTCCAAACCCCTACTCCAAACGCCCCATTTGCCTTCTTTGTCCTCCAACCAAGGTCCTCTTGCCCGTACTTAGCCTCCAGCACCTTCTTCCAAAGGTCCTCCTTAGCACAAGCAAACCTCCAAATCCACTTGCCAAGTAAAACTTTATTCAAAGGGGCTAGTTTCCTTAAGCCAAGCCCCTCTTATCTTTATCCACACAAACCACCTCCCAATTGACTAAGTGAGCTTTTTTTTCCAGATTACCCCCTCCCCACAAAAAGTCTCTTTGCAACTTTTCTAACCTCTTTGCCACTAACTTTGGCATACGGAACAAAGACATTTGATACAAGGGCATGTTGGTCATCGTACTTGTTGAGAGAGAGAGAAAGAAGAAAAACCTTAATTCTCATTCATTTGTTGTCTACTTACAATTGAGAAATATATATATACAAGGCTAGGAGTCCTAACTACCATACATGTGACCTATATTAACAAGGAAAGATTATATACTATAAATACATTATATTCAACACTCCCCCTCAAGTTGGAGCATATACGTCATATGCACCAAGCTTGTTACAAATATATTTAATCCTAGGACCTCTGAGAGATTTAGTGAAGATGTCTGCTAGTTGATCATTTGAATTAACAAAACTTGTAGCAACACATCCTGATGCGATCTTCTCTCTAATGAAATGACAGTCAACTTCAATATGCTTGGTCCTTTCATGAAAGACTGGATTGGATGCAATATGTAATGCGGCCTGGTTATCACAGATGAGTTTCATCTGTTCATCCTTTCCAAATCTCAACTCTCGAAGAAGATGTCTCAACCATATGAGTTCACATGTTGCCAAAGCCATAGCTCGATACTCGGCTTCAGCGCTAGATCTGGCCACTACATCTTGTTTCTTACTCTTCCAAGATATTAGATTACCTACAATAAAAACACAAGACCCTAAAGTGGAACGTCTATCTGTGGGTGAGCCAGCCCAATCTGCATCTGTGTAACCAACAACCTGAGTATGACCTCTGTTCTCGTACAACACACCTTGGCCTGGTGTACTTTTGATATATTGAAGAATGCGAATTACGGCATCCCAATGGCTATCACATGGTGACTGTAGGAATTGACTAACAACACTCACAGGAAAAGAAATGTCTGGACGAGTAATGGTGAGATAGTTCAATTTACCTACGAGCCATCAATATCTCCCGGGGTCTCCTAAAGGCTCCCCCTGTCCTGGTACAAGTTTGACATTCGGATCCATAGGTGTGTCTACCGGTTTACAGTCTAACATACCGGTTTCTTCCAGGATGTCTAAAGCATACTTCCTTTGGGAAAGGACCACACCAGAACTGGATTGAGCTATCTCAATTCCCAAGAAATACTTGAGTTTCCCCAAGTCTTTGGTCTGAAAGAGGGTAAAAAGATGTTGCTTTAGTTTCTGAATACCATCCTGATCACTGCCTGTAATGACGATGTCGTCCACATAAACAACCAGATAAATACACTGCCCCAAGGAGTTATGATGATAGAAAACTGAATGGTCTACTGTACTGCGAAGCATGCCAAACTCTTGAACAACAAAACTAAAACGGCCAAACCATGCTCGAGGAGATTGTTTCAAGCCATATAGAGAACGGCGTAACCTGCACACTAAACTAGACTCCCCCTGAGTAACAAAACCAGGAGGTTGCTCCATATAAACTTCCTCAGCAAGATCACCATGAAGGAAGGCATTTTTAATATCCAACTGATACAGAGGCCAAGAACACATAGCAGCCATGGAGAGAAGCAGACGGACAGAAGCAATCTTGGCAACAGGGGAGAATGTGTCACCATAATCAGAACCATAAACCTGAGTATAGCCTTTAGCAACTAAGCAGGCCTTAAGGCGATCAACCTGACCATCAGGACCAACCTTAACTGCATAGACCCAACGACAGCCAACGGTAGATTTACCAAAGGGTAAAACAACAAGATCCCAAGTGCCATTAGAGTGCAGAGCAGCCATTTCATCCACCATTGCCTGTCGCCAGCCTGGATGGGAAAGAGCTTCATGGGTGCTCTTTGGAAGAGAAACAGAGGATATAGCAGAAACAAAAGCAGAATAGGGTGAAGATAGTCAATGATAACTCAAAAAATTGTAAATAGGATGAGTATTACGAGTAGAGCGAATACCTTTCCGAACAGCAATGGGTAAGTCATTAGGAGAAGGCAGAGCCGGGGCAGGTGAAGCCGAAGGGATAGGAAGTGAGTCAGCAGGTGCCTCAGCAAAAGGGAGAGGAGCAACGACACGAGGGCGACGATGATAAACCTGAAGTGGTCGAGGAGGCATAGCATCAGGTGGGGAGACAATGGGAATGGGCAAGACTTCAGAAATAGGAAGAGACTCAGAAGTGGTGGAAAAGAATGGTGAGTCCTCAAAGAAGGTGACATCAACGGAGATAAAGTATCGATGAGTCTCAAGGGAATAACAACGATAACCCTTCTGAAGTCTGGAATATCCCACGAAGAGGCACTTCATGGCTTTGGCGGAAAGCTTGTCCTGTCCAGGAGTGAGAATATGAACAAAGCAAGTACAACCAAAGACACGAGGAGGAAGGAAATAAAGTGGTTGGTCAGGGAAGAGAAGGGAGTGAGGAATCTCATCGTGTAAGACAGAGGAGGGCATACGATTAATCAAATAACAAGCGATAAGAACAGCGTCCCCCCAAAAACGAAAAGGAACATTACTATGGAGGAGGATAGTACGAGCTGTCTCAACAAGATGTCGATTATTGCGTTCAGCTACCCCATTTTGTTGAGGAGTATGAGCACAAGAAGACTGATGAAGAATCCCATGATGAGACATAAACGAAGTAAATGGGGCTGAAAAATATTCCCTGGCATTGTCACTACGTAACACACGAATAGAAATATTGAATTGGGTTTGGATTTCAGCATAAAATATCTGGAAAATAGAAAATAACTCAGCTCGATTTTTCATTAAAAATAACCAAGTACATCGAGAATAGTCATCAATGAAAGTGACAAAATACTGAAATCCTAAAGTAGATGCAGTCCGACAAGGACCCCAAACATCAGTGTGGACAAGCTCAAAAGGAGACTTTGCCCGATTATTCAAATGCTTTGGGAACGAGACACGAGTATGTTTCCCAAGCTAACATGACTCACACGGAAGCGACGACAAAGTGGAAAAACGAGGGACCATCTTCTGGAACTTGGAGAGACTAGGGTGGCCCAGACGATTGTGAATGAGGAGAGGAGCATCAGTGGAAATGCAAATTGCAGGAGATGAATCCGAGGTGAGGTGATAGAGGCCTTGAGACTCACGTCCTATGTCAATCGTCTTCCCCGTACTCCGGTCCTACAAGGTCACAAATTTATCAGAAAAGGTAATAGAGCAATTAAGAGTACGAGTGATTTTGCTGATGGAAATAAGATTAAAAGGACATTCAGGAGTATAAAGGACAGAAGTGAGAGGTAGAGAAGGCAGAGGAAGGGCCAAACCAATACCTTTAGCCACAGTTTGAGAACCATTAGCTAAGGTAACATTAGGTAAAGCAGAGGTAGTAGTAATAGAGGAGAAAAGATCCTTATTACCAGATAGGTGATCAGAAGCTCCAGAATCTAGAATCCAGAGTCCAAGAGAAGATGTGTGGGTAAGGCAGGCAGAGGCATTACCAGGCTAGGCAACAGAGGCAACAGAAGCCTGAGATGCGGAAGAGCTCGGAGGCTGAGGCAGCGGAGAATCAGAGGACTGGGCCACATGAGCAGTGCGAGGAGGCCGTCCATGTAACTGATAACAACGATCGCGAGTGTGGCCAAGTTTATTGCAATAGGTGCAATGAGGACGTTGACCTCTACCTCGGGTACCACTGCGGCCTCCTCGAGAGCTAGTTTGAGAAACTAACACAGAAGAATCTGAAGTGCTATCAAATGGCAAAGTCTGAGTGGAGGAGATACGGAGGAGGCGAGCAAACACATCATCCAAGGACGGAACTGATGAACTACCAAGAATCTGATCGCGGACAAGCTCAAGATCCGGACGGAGGCCAATAAGAGTAAGAACCATGAAGAACTTGTCAAGCTGTGTTTGTTGAGTCCCAACATCAGGAGTAAGAGGCATCACAATCAAGAACTCCTCTTTAAAAGAGGCAATCTGGCCAATATAAGTAGATAGATCCAAGTCATGTTGGCTGATATGGACAATAGCAGAAGCCACCTTATAAAGACGCTGGATATCATTCGTGTATAATCCTTTGGCCTGAGTCCAAAATTTAAAACAAGTTTTGTAGGCCCGAAGATGAAGAAGAATCTTGGGATCAACCGATTGCCATAATACACTACATAACTGTGCATCTATCTTCCTCCACTGTACGCGATCAACCTCAGGGATATCTGCCTCCTGTGTAATCAAGTGATTCTCATATCCTTGACCTATAAACCAAAGTTCAACAGAAGCAGACCAGGAAAGATAATTGTCACTGCCAACCAATTTCTCCGAAGTAATCATAGGAAATCCAGATATAACAGAGGAAAAAATGGAAGTTTTAGTAGCCATATCTACTTATCTGGAGAATGAAGTATATTTGGATCGAAGAGAACCCTAATGCGGCTGCAAATCGCGGCGTGGCACCACTGGAAAGGTAGAAGAACACTTCCTTAGGCACGTGTAGGGATTAGGATGGAGAAAAATTAGCCGAAGCTCACCGGAAAAACTGTTTGGAGGGTCGACGGAGGCAAAAAAACCCAAAAAGAGGTACATGCAGCGCTCGGATGGCAGAACCAGGGATGAGGGAAGGCTAGTCGGCGTCAGGCGAGGCTGGAGGAGGAGGCGCGTGGCCGGGAAAGTCCTCACGCGCCGGCGTGTGAGATGCAGTCGCCGGCCGGAAAATTGGGCGTGGCCGGCGCGTGGATGATCTTTTGGTTCCGATGCCTTCACAAAAGTTGGAGATCTCCTCCAGGCGCTCCTTCTGGTATGGTCGGTGTCGGAAAAAGACGTCGCCGGAAAGTTTTGCTAGCGGTGAGTGTTTTCTGACGACGATCCGACTGACCAGAAAGTTTTGGGAGATGGGGAAGGTGACCGGAATGAAACACGGTCAACAGAAGGTTTCCCGGAGTTGATGACACGGGAAACAGGAAAGAATTAGGTTTTCTCTCTTGGCTCTGATACCATGTTGAGAGAGAGAGAAAGAAGAAAAACCTTAATTCTCATTCATTTGTTGTCTACTTACAATTGAGAAATATATATATACAAGGCTAGGAGTCCTAACTACCATACATGTGACCTATATTAACAAGGAAAGATTATATACTATAAATACATTATATTCAACAGTACTCTTTATAAGAGTGATTCTCCCCCCTTTGAATATATATTGGCGTTTCCAAAGGGCAAGTCTCCTCCTCATCCTCTCTTCCACCCCATCCCACACGGAAATAGCCTTATTAGGCGCCCCCAAAGGCAGCCCCAAGTAGACTGCAGGCAGCTATCCCACTCTACACCCTAATTCAACGGCCATCTCATCCACCTCATTCACCTCCCCCACCAGGATAATCTCACTTTTGTCCAAATTTATCTTTAACCCTGAAGTCGCTTCAAACCAAAAAAGGATCCAGCTCAAGTGCGTTAAATGCTCTTTCTTTGCCTCACAAAAAACTACCGTGTCATCAGCAAAAAGTAAATGAGAAATATTGACAGCCTGCCCTCTACCTCGCCAAATACTACACCCAGAGATAAAGCCCCCTTCAACATCCCTCGTGATTAAGACACTTAACACTTTCATTCCCATGACAAACAAGTAGGGAGAAAGGGGCTCCCCTTGGCGCAACCCCTTAGAGCTTGAAAAGAACCCAACTGGCACACCATTTACCAAAACTGAGAACTTAGCTGTAGAAATACAATTCCGCACCCATCCTAGCCACTTTGTCTTGAACCCCATTTTTTGCAGAATCTTCAGCAAAAATTGCCAATCAATGCTGTTGTACGCTTTCTCAATGTTCAGTTTACATATTAAACATTTCTCACCCCTTTTTTGTCATGAGTCTATCACCTCATTAGCGATTAGAGAGGCATCAAGAATCTGTCTCCCCTAAATAAACACATTCTGATCAGAGGATACCACCTTGCCTATCACATTTTTAAGCCTGTTGGCCAGCACCTTAGCCAACAGTTTATACAGTCCCCCCAGCAAGCTAATGGGTCTATAGTCCCCCAGATCCTCAGCCCCCCCTTTCTTCGATATTAGAACCAGAAACGTATTATTAAAGCTCTTGAGAAAGTTATTCTACGCATAGAATTCCTTGAACATGTCCATAACCTCCTCCTTAACGAACTCCCAACAGTCTTGCCAAAAGGCCATCGTGAACCCATCCGGTCCAGGGGCTTTGTCCCCATTCATCTCCATTAAGGTTGCATGGACCTCGGACTCAGAAAACGGGAGCTCCAGAACCTCTGCTTCTAACCGACTTATTTGCTTCAGCTGCAAGCTTCCTATGTCCGCCTTCCAACCCGGACCATCAAAGAGTAACTGCTGATAGGCGTGCGCTATGCCTTCCCTCACTTCTTGTTCCTCTGATAACCACACCCCGTTTATCTTTATTCTGTCCAAGGAATTAACTCTTCGATGGGCGTTTGCCATGCGATGGAAGTACCTCGTATTTCTGTCCCCTTCCCTTAACCATAATTCCCTTGATAGCTGCCTCCAATGGGTTTCTTCCAGAGACACCCACTTAGCATAACCCTCCTTAGCTACCTTTCTATGAGTTGTTTCCTCCTCTGTTAGGCTTCTCTCCCTTTCCACCAGATCCCAGAACTCCACTTGCTGTAGAGCTTCAGCTTTATTACACTCCAATCTCCTGAACACCTCCCTATTCCAAGTTTTTAGGTTTTGTTTCAACTCCTTCAATTTAATAACCAGTCTGTAACTAGCACTGCCTCTAACCACCATTCCCTACCACCAGCCCCGAATTAGGTCTTTAAAACCCTCCACTTTAAGCCACATGTTTTCAAATCTGAATGGGGAGGGTCCTCTTCTTAGACCGCCTCCCTCTAGAAGGACTGGGAAATGATCCGAGGTAGGGCGAGGTAACCTTCTTTGGGAAACCCTACTGTATTGATCAATCCAACTGAGAGTCGCAAGAAGTCTATCCAACCTGGCCCAAGACTGATTGTTGAGACCCCCGCTCCAGGTAAAAGACCCCCCTTGCAAAGGGAAATCAACAAGCCCTAAGTCGTCTATAATCTGGGCAAATCTCCTCATTACCAAGGTAATTCTCCCATGCCTACTCCTTTCATATTGGTAGAGGATCGTATTAAAATTGCCCCCTAAACACCAAGGTTCTTCCCACAATCCTCTTATTGCCCCAATTCCTGATAGACACTTCAATGTAGGTGTCCTGAATTAAATTTTTAAGTGTCCTAATCAAAACTTGAAAAAGTACTTCCCAATTTTTTAAACTATTAAGAATCCTCTGAAACATGGGATGACAGTCATAGAAACATATGCTCAAATGCAACTAATTGAAACATAATTTCCCCAGAGTCATGCTTTTGTTCCCCTATCTTTTTCCTGGCAACAAACTTCTATTGTTGATGGCAAACAGATCATGATAAGGCATGAATCAGAGAAAGAAGAAAAGACACTACCTTTCCTGGTTTCATGTTGATGGGTTGCACAATGGGAGCTATCTACCTGAACCTCGGAATCAATTCTGCAAAACCAATGCATATGCAATGCAAATATGAGCTTTTATTACAATGCCGAAATATAGATATGCATCACAGTTGTCTCTTCTATCCAAAAAAAATAGGAAAGGTAGAGATTGGAAGGAAAAAAAAAACATTGATTAAAAATAAAGATGACAAAGAATTTGACATGGAAAAGATTTTTTGGCTGTAACAGAATTCCTTCGTCTTTTAAGGACAAAAACTGATACATTACAGAAGATACACAGCTGAATAAATAGCACAGTGACCTCTCAAGATCATATCCTCCCACTCCCAAAACAAAGTCCATGTCAACACATCCAAATTTAGCTAACTTTATCTGAGCCATCCCATTGATATGCTGTAAAAATAAACAAATAAATAAAAATAAACATAAAAATAAAAACCAAAATTCAAAACAAAAAAAAAAAAAAAAAATCATAAAAAAAATAATGCAAAAATCACATGTTAAAAACCTAAACACATGCAAGTAACATATGTTTATTAATGAATCAACTCAACATTTTGATAGATAATAAGAGATGTAAATATATTGCATGAGAAAATAGTCCACCAAAGTAACAAGATATATACAACAGGCACCAAATGGCTAAGCCTCATAAGAGGGAAACAAAAAACAATCCTCTCTCAGCATAATCCCAACCAATCTACAAAATCAATTAAAGACATCAATCCTTCTTTTATGTACATGCAAACCCAAACTAGAAGTTAGTTATGAACGAATATTTCAACTGTTGATCAGACTGCTTCTCATTTCAAAAACTCTTCGATTTTGTTCCTGCCAAATTGTCTAAAAAATGCAAAGAGGATCAACTCTCCATGCTTTTTTCTCTTTCCTTCCTACAAAGAACTCATGCTAGCTTAAAAGAGTTGCTTTTACCATGGAATGGACCACCCAAACTAAGCCAAATAAATAGAATAGCAACTGTCGTAGAACCTTTGATTTGGTACAATGAAGAGAATATGATCAATAGATTCCCCTTCAATTTTACAGGAAAAAAAAAAAAACACTATTCTCCAATGGCCATCCTCTTCTTTGAAGCAGATATATTGTCAATACTTTAACCCAACTAGCTTCCCAAGAAAAAAAGCTCAATTTAGATGGCACCCATGAATTCCAAATAATGTCCTTTGGAAAAGAAATTCACTCCCAAGTTCCAAAACAAAATAGAGGGATTTGACTTAAAAAAACTCCATTCTTTGAATCCTTCCAAACACCTATCGTCTTCTACTCTCCTTACCAACTATATTTGTATCTCGAGGAAAAAAAGAACCAACAATACATAGCTCCCAATTGTTTAAGTGTCTAGAGAACCACAGATTCCAAAGACCCCTTTCACCTAATTTTCCAACTAAAGAACCCAACCCAATTTCACAAGAACTTTAAATTATAGATACTAACACTAACTCATTAACTTGTAATAATAGATTTACTGCAAAATTGATTTTTTGGACTATTACCCCATTTGCGATGCTAACTAAATCCTTTCATTTGGTATGAAAGTTAGATATACATTGTGGATTCATAATAGTTTAAGCTTTTAGACAAATTAATAACTTAACATGCTATCAAAGCTAAGGTTAACTAAATGTATCGAGTTCAAGTCTCTCCTACCGTTTGTTGCCCTATATATTTATCTGTAATCCATGATCCTTGTTTTGTCTCTCCACATGCAGGTATGGAGCCACATGTGAAGGAAGATGTTAGCCTAATATACATTGGAGCCTCATATCCTAATAGCTTAAAGCTTTTGGGAAAGTTGGTCAAGTAACAAGAAAGATAATGACAATATTAATTAAGATTATGTCCCTCATAAATAAGGAAGGAAAAGACTTCTCTCAAGAAATAAAAAATATGAATTATGTGCCTTATATTTTAAGACAACTGGGATATTTTTGGATGCATTCTTCTTCCTAGTTTAAATCTTAAATTTTAGAATGGCTATTTAAAAAAATACATGCAATTATTTTAAAAACCTGATAGGGGTGAGCAGCACAACCACTCGGAAAGCCAATTGATCTGGCTTCCCACACAGAAAAACCCAAGCTATGTCTAAAGGATATATACATGTATGCATATGTATGTGTGTATGTGTGTATATATATATGAATATACACACACCAGTCTTTTAGGGTACCCATTTCTTGTTCGCAGGTATGTTGTTAATCAAGGTATAGAGTAAAGTCCAATAATTGCATGCCAATACTTAGCCACATGGTCTTGGTTTTGAACATACAATTTCCAACATGATATCCCGGGTTAAGATGTATTGCTCGACAGTGGAGGGAAAGAAAAACAAAGCATCTGCAGAGAATTTTGGGTTATTTCTTTGCAATGGCTCATGAAGTATGGTAACATTGCAGTGTCCTAGAATATTCACAAACTAAGGTTTTCAAACCTGTAATTCAACACTGGTTTTCCAGTAAACAAAGCAAAGCTTTAACTCAACAGATCCAGGATTGCATTTAGTTCTCTAATTTATTTTCTTCTCATCAATTCATACACAATTATGCCTTGTTGAGATTGTAAATTGATTATGAAATATCATTTCACCTTTAAAAATGCTCAGTTTTTAGAAAAGAGTAACAACTTTAAAAAATAATTGTGAATTTCGGTAAAATTATTTGAGCGTTACATTTTTAGTTATTGTCAATAACAACTAAAGTGCTTCCTTTTGTGGTTTAATGAATGGTCCTTAAACTGCTGATTACAAGTTCAACTTTTCATAGCACAGAACAAAAAATAATGAAAAAAAAAATTAAACAGAAATCATAATACCAATTAGACAGCTTAGTTTCACTTTAAAAGGGAAAAATCTCTTCTTGTACAACACTCTTACCTTAATTCTCTGGGTCAATCTCTCCAAGTCAGCCTCAGTCACCAAATCAATCTGTCAAGATGAATCAAACAGTGATAAATATTAAATATAGGAATATAGAATCTCCTTAAAATCCCAAAGCAAACAACTGGAGCATACATAAGTTCGACAATTCACATGATAGAAAATGAATTGAAAATAATGCCAAGGCACTATAAATGCAGCAGTGATTGGTTCTAAGACATGCCCTCTGTCAAGGTCTAAAACGAATGTGTATGGGCCCAAAGGAAGCCTCTATTCTAGATGCTTGAGTAATGAGTTTGTTAGTTTATCATAATGGTCTCACTTTTCCTCAGAAATGGGAGAAGGGTTAAATTCTGAAAATACTAGTGGTGCGAGGATCAAACTTTGGAAGAAGCCTTTCCAACTTATTTTTCTTTGCTTCTAACAAAGAGAGATGGATGGCAAAGGCATGGGAGGTGAATGGGGAAGGGGGTGGTTGGAGCCCCTGTTTTTCAAGGCAGTTTAATGATTAGAAGTTGGATGAAGTGGAGAGTTTCTTTCAGAAATTGCAATAATTGGTAATTAAAGGAGAACTAGAGGAAAAACTAAGGTGGAATGAATCCATGTGCAGCAAGTTTTCAGACAGGTCTCTCTATTCTTCCTTATCTAGGGCATATAGAGAGCATTATCCATCTAGTATTGTGTGGAGTTCTTAGGCACCAATGAAGGTCAGTTTTTTTGCCTAGGAAGGATCATGGAGTAGAATCCTTACTCTTGACCAACTCAAAAGGAGGGGTTGGACTCTCCCAAGTAGATGTTACTTGTGCAAAGGTGCGGAGGAAATGACAAACCGCTTGCTTCTATATTGTTCCAAAACAAGAATGGTGTGACACTTGGTTTTTTCTCTCTTTGGTGTGGAGTGGGTTACACATTCTTTAGTCAAAACCAAAGCGCTTTGGAGTGGAGTGGGTCACGCATTCTCTCTTTGGGTTGACATGGCTCTTTTGTGTGGAAAAAAAGGAAAAAAAGGAAAAAAGCATGGAGGGCCACTAATTTTATGTTTGTCGTGGACACTTTGGAAAAGAGAAACAAAAGGGCTTTTCATGATGTTAAGCACTCCAACCAAGCAATCAAATTTGCTTTTTTATACACTTTTGGGAATTAGGCTAGGGTGTATATAGAGGATCACATAATGTCTATGTTAGATTTTGTAAATTGGTCAAGTTTAAAGTAAGGAGAAGGGTCTTCTTGTTTCTTTCCCTTGTCCCGTTGGGCCTTTTTTGTATATTTCATATGTATTGTGCTATGTCCATTTTAGGAGCTTTTAATACATGTTTCCCCATTTGCCTATCAAAAAAAAAAAAAAAAAAAAGGGTTTATTGTAACTTCATTGAATTTACGTCTACCATGTGTAGCTTAGCAACTTTAAAGATTAGGATGGTTTGGCATCCAAATTAGTAGTAATATGGTTCTAGGTTTGTTTTGTATCTGGGTTTGGTAGAGTCCTAATTTCAATTTAGAAAGTTTTCTTTGCTGGGGATTTTAATTACTCAGAAATATTTATTCCCATCAAACTATATTACAATAGTTCCTAGTTTTGAGTTATTAGAAATCTTTATCAGGTTGCAAGCTAGCCTATCATGTGCTCAGAAACTTTCTATTTTAGAGAATTTGAGTCCTATTCAGTTTCTATTGCAGGGGGTCATGTCCTTGGAAGGTCTTCACTTGCCTCAATGTTATCAAGAGTCCATAAATGCATCCCTTCAGACCAAAAAAGACATTAGAATTGATTAATCAAAGTTTTAAGGTTCAAGTTGATAACTCATGATGTCCTAGGTTCTTTCTTCTCTGTCTTCTTCTCATCCTACTTCTCTCCAATTCTTTTTGTTCCGTTTTCTTTTTTTCTTTTTTTCTTATGAGAAACAAGGAGATAGAGAAATTGTGTAAAAAAAGGATGATGTATCCTTCCAGCAAGGAACACCTCCATGATACTGGGAGAATAAAACTAGAAACTTCCCTAGACCTTGAGGCCCTAGACAACACTATTTAAGGTTTAAGCTCAATCTTGCATCAGTTTGGTATCAATGCAAGGCTCTGACTTTCAATAAACCTTTTTATTTTCTTTCAGTAATTCTACCACTGCAGTCACAAAGAAAGAGCATTGATGCACTTTCTTAAAGTTTATGAAGCTAATGAATTAGATGTTAGATGGTTTAAAAGTAAGGAAGTCCGTGATGGCCACAAGTGGCAACCACCTGTAAAAGTTTACAGGAGGCATAAAGGATTGGACTCTAAGGCCAAAAGTATGATTTGGCAAACATTGGATGATAACAGGCTCAGTTGGGATTTTATATAATTCAACATGGATTTCAGGCCAAGTTTTTTTTATGAGTACAGTCAAAGGGCCACAAGTGTTCTTATCTCCAAAATCATTAATATTTTTTAAAATTTACAAGTGTCTTTTAATTTTTGTTTATTAGTTCAAGTTGTTGATTCCCAGTTTTATTATTGCTGTGATTATCTCCAAAGAGTCTTAGGGGTCTTAGGATTGAAGCGTATAAAGCTGATCAGTCTATCTTCTAAAAGGATGAATGAATGACAACACACTGATCAAAAAATAAATGAATGAATGACAACACAAAACCTTCTAGGTTTCAATGTTTTCTTATTTCTGTGATGCAAACTAAACCTAGTTGTGAAGCCTAAGGTTTTTGGGAATGCTTCCTAGAGTCCCATCATATTTCTTTTACTTCTGCTGTTCTGCATCAGTAAGAACCATTAGCACTACATTGAAAAAGATAAAAGTAATTAAGGAGACGATATTGGCTTTTGTACAATGGCAAAAACACCCCCTAAGGGCAGCTCAACTGGTAGGTGCTCCCTCTCCTATGTGCAGTCTTAGTTTCAAGTTCACGGCATATCCAATACACAGTTCTAGGGTAGGGATCATGTATCTATGGTTTTCACCAGTTCTACATCATTTAATAATGATAATAATAACAATAATAATCATAATAATAATAATAATAAGTCATGGGCGAAAAACCCATTGGAATAGCTACTAATCATGATTTGGAATCTACTAGGCCAAACTTCAGTTCCAATGCTTCATTCCGCCCATACCATTCTTCCCTCAAGTTGCACAGGATCAGCTGTATTTCTCCACTTCCACAATTGCATAAATTAGATCTTAGTTCAATGCATTTATCCATCATCACTCAATCCCTTAGAGCAATCCTTACTAACCCTAAAACCCCAATTTTTGAACTACCTGCAATTATTGACCTTTGAAGCTTGTGTTAAAACCTAAAAATTGACTTCCATCTACCAAAATCCTCAAGATACAACTTTTCTTAGACTTTGGTGAAGCATTATTTAGCCTACTAACAGAAATTTTTTATCGTGTTATTAAATGATTTAAGTGTCATCCTGCATCACATTTTAAAGGAAATAAACAAATCATACCTTATTTAAAATGATACGGTCTGCATAAGCAACTTGTTCCACTGCTTCATTCACCACAAATCTGGGTTTTACTTCATCTAAATGTTGCATGGCATGCTTAGCATCGACCAAAGTAACAACTCCATCAAGTTTCACATAACGTGAAACTAATTCATCAGTACAAAATGTTTCAATAACAGGAGCCGGTTTAGCAAGGCCTGAAAAAGCAACATCCATCAATAATTTAAATACTGAAACTAACAATGCCTGCACCCTAGGCAGCACATCACAGATACAAGATATGACATGGTCCAAACATGATGAGACAAAAGTGAAAACATAGCTATTGTTACCAAGATTTGAGGAAAAATAACAAATTTTCTGGGTTGTTATTAAGTGAATGGCAGGAACCCTCATTTGTCCATCAAAACTACAGCTGATATCACTAAAAATACAGAAACATACGACAGGATTTGAGAATGAATAAGAAATTTGCAGGGTACTAAAAAATGTTACCAGGAAGTGAACGGCTAGTCCTTGAAAATTCAAGAAGGATTGCAAAGGTTTTTGAATTAAAACCCTCATTTGTCTATCAACATTTGGAATGGCAGTTTTGGGAGGTTGTTAGTGAACAACATGCATTTAGGAACTATTTTGAGCAATAGGAAAAGGCATCACCTTCCTTAGAACTTGTTGATTTTCTAAGAAAATATCATTGAATATGGAAGGTGGTGCTTTTTCTTATATTCCAAACCAGTTCCTATATGCATACCACTTTAGTTCGCATCAAAGCCAAAAACCTAGATTTAGGCAAGAGTTGAACATAACATACATTGTGGTGAAAGAGGACATCATGAATAGCAAACAGAAATAGCTGAATGAAAATTCCTAAAGGCAAATGTGATACCTTTGGCATACAAAAAGATAGTCTTGAGGAGGAAAGGATTAAAGAGACAGTGCCATAATTTGAAAATTTTCACTAATTTCAGCAATGAAGTTGTCAAAGAATAACACTAACCAAGCATTTGTTGAATGTTGTAAGAATGATTGTTTTAATAGTTGGTAGACCACAAATACCTTTTGCTTTGGAATCCTTGCAAATGTTTGATGAACACCTTGACAGGAGGTTAAAGCATGGTTAAGCTGCCTTTGTGATGAAAGAGAGAGCTTCATGGTTTGGAATTTTCCACAAATTTAGTAATGAAGTTACCAAGAATCAAACACTTATCAAGAATTTAATGGATGCCCCAAGGATAACTGCTCAGCAGTTGACAGACAACACATACTTGTTGATTTGGTATCATTCCAAAGCCAAATACTCTGCTTTCCAATTTATTGCTTTTTTGACCTCCTGGTGCACTAGAACACTTTCATTTTGAGTGTCTCATCTTCTCCAAGGAAGTGAAACTCAAATGCATAGGGAACATGGTCCAACTACATTTTTCATTTTCATTACTTCCATGGCCATGCCCAGCATCCATGCTATTGAAATGGTTCATCAATAGAGATGCTTCTATGGGTGCCATAATCTGCCGTTTGAAAAAATAATTCATCAAAATAATATCACCAGCACCCATGCTATTGACATGGTTCAGCAGTAGTGATGTTCCCATGCATGCCATAATATTGCATGAAGAAATGATTCATTGAAATAATGGCACCATTAATATTGACACATTTGAGATTGTCAAATTCTTTGGGAATCCCTCTCTTCAATCCTCCCTTTTTCTATATTTCTTTTGACGCATCTGGGATTGCCAAATGATTTATCAAATTTTTTGGGGGATTAATGCATCCTGGTTGCATGAAGAAGTGTTCTCTTTTTTTCTTTTTCTTTTTTCGATATGTTGGTTGCATGAAGAAGTGTTGTTGTAGTACCAGAAATCCACATTCAATTCTGACTATTTTCTTGTTGAGCAATTTCCTTTCTCTTTTTTGTTCATTGTTTTTCATGTTTCTATTTTTTGGATACCTTAGATATTTTCATGTTTATCTTTGGCAATAAAGTCAATTATGGGGGAAACAAACTATTTCTCATCATTTATAAAACTAGGGAAAAAAATCTAGTTTGGCTAGTTGAAAGCAACAAATACTTTTACAGCTAAGGCCTTGGAGATATTATTATTGATCAACAAAATTAAGATTATTTAAAGAATTATTTTTGAGGTTTCTGTATAATACCATTCTTTCACTACCCTATTGTTTTGGTCATTGTTATTAGTATCATACATTACACAATACTTATCGTGCAGTACATATCATCTCAAAGTGGAATCAATACGTACCATATAATGTATTGGAAAATACACCGTATCGTTCGAGACACCAACTGTGGTGTTCTGATACATTCGATACTACGTTACAACGATACTAAGACAAGCCCAAAAACAATGCCGTTTAATCTAAAAAAGCAACACCATTTCAAAACAAGATCATTTCAACTTTCAAGAGAAGAATATTTTAGGTTTTTTTCTGGTTTCTACCTTTGGCACACGCATCACGACTCTTGGACTCTCGACGTAAGGTGAAGACAAGGAATAATAGAACAGAAAGAGAAAAGTGTTAGTGACATTACCGTGAGGTGGATTCTCTGAGTGTTCCGTCATTTGGTACTTCTTCTTCCTTTTTTTTTTTTTTTCTCTTTTTCCTTTCCCTTTCTTTGTCATCATCTAGTTCTCTTTTTGTCCTCATCTTTGGTTCATTTTTTCCCCTCTGATTTTCTCTCATTTTGCTAGGAGAGAGACATTGTTTTACATAAAAATAAATAAAATAAAAAATAAAAAAGGGCTTATAGCCATGTTAGGCCAAACTATAGACTATAGGAGTACGAACTTCATAGCTGAAACATGACCTCACAGTTATAGCAATCAACCTTAGTACTGTAGCTGCTACTGTCTTTCTATAAAAAAATATTTTTATCTGCTTTCAAGCTTTAAAAAAATTATTTTTAATTTGGGAAACTCATATATTAAAGATGGTGGGTCATGGGAAGTGTGTAAGTGCAGCCTTAGTGCTGCAACAGCTTCATTCAACTTTTAAAAAAATTATTTTGAATTTGGAAGACTCATATATTGAAAATGATAGGTCATGGGAGCTTGTAAGTGCAGCCTAAGCCTTAATGCTACAACAGCTTCTTTCAAGTTTTAAAAAAAATCTATTTTTATTAGACTCATAGCAATATGAGTTTTTGAAGAGGTTGAGCCATGAGAAACAGTATTAGTGCTGCTATTCTGTATACTTATATTAAGAGAATGTTACAGTATAGCGCTATGACTGCTATCAGCCTTAAAAATAGTTGTTTTATTATGTAATCTTGTGATTTGGAAGCAGTGGGTCTAGTAGCAAAAGTTGACAATAATAATGTTGTGTTGTATTACACCTCTTAAAATAATTTTTTAAGAGGTTAAAAAAATTCTTTTGTTGTCAACTTTTGCTATCGAATCATGAGATTACATAATAAAATAACTATTTTTAAGGTTGATAGCAGTCATAGCACTATATTGTAGCCTTCTCTTAATATAAGTATATAGAATAGTAGCACTAACACAGTTTCCCATAGCTCAACCTCTTCAAAAACCCATATTGCTATTTTTTTTTTTTTTTTGATAAGCAAAAAGATAGATACAATAAAAGAGAGGCACAAAGCCACAAAGCATACAGGAGGTATACGAGGCGGCTAAAGCCTCAAGCAACAGGAACAACTACAAAAGACGAAAGGAAGCTAACCTCCCCTTAAGTGGAGGCTAACCACTCCAAGAAGCCTATAAGTTAGGAAGAGTCCTCACCTATATATAATCTAGCCCAACTCCATAAATTACAAACAAAAAAATTCTTGAGTTTCTGAACATTCAAAACACCCCCCCTAAAAGCTAATCTATTTCTCTCCTTCCAAACCGTCCAAAAAATACATAACGGAATGGAATTCCAAACCTTTCTCCTTTCCTTCCCCACAAAAGGGTCTTTCCATCTATATAAAACCTCCTTTACAGTTTCTGGAAAAACCCACTTTACATTAACTAACCCAAGAACAATATCCCACATATTTCTGACCACTGTACAATGTATAAGAATATGATTTACAGTTTCTTCTTCATACCCACACAAAAAACAGCAATTGGGGAGTTGCAATCCTCTCATCTGGAGTCTATCCAATGTAAACACTTTCCCCCACGTCGCCTCCCACGCAAAGAAAGCAACCTTGGTTGGGACTCTATCCATCCAAATAGATTTTAAAAAAAATTGAAATAAGTTGCTGCAACACTAAGACTAAGGCTGCACTTACACGCTTCCCATGACCTATTATCTTCAATACATGAGTTTTCCAGATTAAAAATAATTTTTTAAAAAGTTGAATGAAGCTGCTACAATACTAAGGCGTGCTTACACATTTCCCATGACCCATCATCTTCAATATATGAGTCTCTCAAATTAAAAATAATTTTTTTAAAGCTTGAAAGCAGAAAAAATAAATATTTTTTTTAAAGAAAGACAGTAGCAACTGCAATACTAAGGCTAACAGTTACAACTGTGAGGACTATGCTTTCAGCTGTGAGGTTCATACTCCTATAGGCTATAGTTTGACCTAATAGAGACTAACACAGCTACCCAAAACACCATTCTCTCTAAAGCAACTAATATTTCCATGAGAGAACCAGAAGCCCTCCTTTTTTATGTAAATCAAGGTCTCTCTCATAGCAAAATTGAGAGAAAATCGAAGGGAAAAAAAAAAACCAAAGATAAGAACAGAAAAAGAACTAGATGATGACAAAGAATGTGAAAGAAAAAGAGAAAAAGAGGAAAAATAAAAAATAAAAAAATAAAGAACCAAATGATGGAGCACTTAGAGAACTCACCTCACGGTAATGTATTTGATGCTTTTCTCTTTCCGTTCTATTCTTCCCTTGCCTTCACCTTATGTCGAGAGTCCAAGAGTCGTGATGCATGTGTCAAAGGTAGAAACTAGAAAAAGCCTAAAATATTCTTCTCTTGAAAGCTGCAACGTTCTTGTTTTGAAACGGTGTCGTTTTTTAGATTAAACGGTGTTGTTTTTTGGCTTGTCTTAGTATCATTGTAATGTAATATCGAATGTATCAGAACACCACAACTCGTGTCTCGAACAATATGGTGTATTTTCCAATACACTATATGGTACGTATCAATTCCACTTCGAGACGATATGTATCACACGATAGGTATCATGTATCGTACAATACTAATAACAATGGTTGGGACTGAGAAGATTTTGATACCTTAGTGGTATTGATTTGGACATTTGACACCAGGATGACACTGTTGAGTTTCTAGGAAACTATAGTATCTGTGTATCAAATTCACATTTTGATACTATGTGATAAAAGGATATTGGTATTGCTTGATATTGAGGTCTGCCAAAAGATTATTCAATAAAAGAGCAAACCTATTGGATGCATGCGTCTTTGCCTATAAATAGCTTACCAAATGTAGATTTTAGAGATTAGAGAGTAGATATTAGAGATTATATTCTACATTTTAGACAGAGTTAGGAATTAGAGATAGTTTCAACTGTAGTCTTCTCTGCTGATAAATTTTTTTTCATTTTCTTAGCTGCCAAACATGATATGCACTGTCAAAGATCTTGTCATGGACAGCTAATTACTTGTTGATATTTGGAGGAGCATTAGCATGCAGTAATGGACAGGATTAGCATTTCTCTGTGAGTTCTTCACTGCACTCTTTTAGATCTCTGTTTTCATCATCTTATGTTCGAATTCTTCTGATTTAGCATTGTAAAACTCACATATTTGATGCTTGAGAATACAATAGATGCTCTGCAATGCATTGATCTATCGTCTTTCACTAGATCTAATATGTCCAATTTTAGGAATGGAATAGAAATGAATCTGAGGATAAAGGATTCAGAATCTCAGTTTCTAAAAGGTGATTGCAATTGATAAATAGGAAATCGAAACTAATTTTAATTGATAAACAGAAAATCCAATCCTAGGTGGATAAGATCTGTTTGCAAATTGATCTTTCCAGATATCAATTACTTAGATTTCCGTAAACATCTATCTGGTTCATTGCTCAATTGAAGAAATTGAAAAAATCTTGCTTTTATACTATCAAATTTTGCATTGATTATCTTTTCACAAAATGATTGTATTTGAAATATGATTGATGGTTATAAAAAAATTGTTTCCTTATAGTAAATCCTTGTGGAAATGACCTAACCACTAAAGCTAGCTAAAAAATCCTTTTTAATTTCCTAAAGAGAGATTATTTTGGTTTTGGAGTTTTTAGCATTGAGGACACTGGTTAAATTTGAAGAACCAAGCTGACTTTTGGAAGTTAAAACTAACCAGTAAAAAACCACCATCCAGTGGTGCAAACATCAAGACTATAGCATTAAAGGTTTTATTGATTCTAGGAAATAATAACATTGAGTAATGAAAAAACATGGTCTCCTTTGAATAGAATCCACAATAGAAAATATAGAAAAAAAAAAGAATAATTTTCTTGATGATTAATAACAATTTCCAAACCCTAGACATGGTGAACTATTTATAGTTCCAAACATGCTAAACTATGCTTATTCTTAGTAGATATACATATATGTATGCTATACATGCATATTCTTCAAAATGTCCAAAAAGAAAAGTAAGAACCCCCTAAAAATAAAACCCAGAAATGCAAAGAATGCCCAATAATGAATCCTAGAAAACACCTCTAAAGAGGGTAATCTTTAGTTTCACACCTAGAATCTAAGAGCTCAAAGGTGTGACTGTCATATAGAGGTTTGAGGAGTTCCATCAGAGGCAGAGTCATGTAGTAAATCACTAGTATCACACTGATATAGATTGTGTAGAGGGAAAGAAATGCTAGGATTTCTGAGGACAAGTGGAGGACTTTAGAGACTATGGAATCTAAATTCATTTGTATTCATCCTTTTGGGCTTCTTGTTCCATGGCATTTAAGGGCATTCCTCCCAATGTTGTTAAGCTTGACTAGCATTTAGTGTGTAAGCCATAAGAATTAGTTTAGCAAGGAGAGAAGATTTATTTCGATTTCTATTCAAAGGAGCTATTTTTAATACTTAAGAGGCATGAGAGATCTTCACATATTGTTCTATATTATATGGATGTATAGGTCTTTCTTCCGTTTTTTATCAATTTTTTGTAAATCCAGGGAGGATTAATATACTTTGCTTTTTATTTCAAAAAAAAAAAAAAAAAAAAAAAGAACTAAAATAAATCCAAATATTTGCTTCATAAACCATGTCAAATAACTGGGCAATCAATCTAAGACTGCGCCAAGAGCCCATTCCTAAACCATCACTCCATGAATCTTGTCACTACCTTGAAAGGAGAGGAAGAGAGGTGAGCTTCTTAAAGTTCAGTAAAAAGTAATGATGTGACAGTGTAGATCAACTCTCAAAGCACAAAGGATAAAAGTTGAAATATCATCAATATTTTGTTTAAAATACAAAAGATCATCAATTGGAAAAAGGGAAGTATGAAACTTAGGTTCATCTCAGTTAACATAGCAAAGGGTTTAAACTATTATCAACCTTCACCACTAATATCATGTTCTTCAATTCAATGTTTTATCATTTAGAAAAGTACATATTTAGATGAAATGAACTTCTATTCTATGTTTGAGTATAAGTTTTGAACAACTTTTGCACTAGAAATTTTTTAACCATGAAAGAAAAATCCTAACATTCTTAAAGTATGTGAGACTAAAAATAAGTATTAATAAATATTTGCTAATGTTTAGAAGCAAATGCAAAAGATAGAAAAAATAATAACATTAATAACAATAATAATACAGAATATTCCTTCAACACTGTTTTCATCATATCTCAATTGAATTGAAAGAATTGAGATTTCTAAAACATATGATTAAGTTGGAAGTTACAGTAATTAGGAGCGAGTGGGATTAAATCTATGGACTGAATTGATAGCTCTGTTAAATAGATAAATAATATAGACACCAAACAAACAAACCCATCTTAGGTAAAGAGTTGACAACTTTTATGGATCAGCTATTAAAATACCATACCTGTGGTTTCTATAACAATATGATCAAATTTGTCTCGCTTTTTCTTAACCAATTCCAAGAGCATTTTCACTAGATCTCCTCGTACGGTACAGCAGAGGCACCCATTATTAACCATGACAATGTCTTCAGCCACTGAGGAATGACTAGCAACCAATGAACCATCAATATCCACCTCGCCAAACTGCAATAACAACAGTGTCAGTAAGATGCATGAGTTTTTACTGCACTGTCACACCAAGGACCGGTAATAGCCAACTTCAGATTGATTAAAAGTTGGTTAATCTTCAAGGTACATATGCATTTGAAATAGTTAGAGCTTAAAGAATAACTATGGTATGTTAGCTAGGTGAAAGTTTAAGAGAAAATCATGATAAACAAAGTTTATTAAGCAGAAATTAAGCAGAGTGTTCACACATCCTAAAGGGCATTCAAACATTCTCCAGGATGTTCAAAAGGTCCCATAGAGGGCATTCAAACGCCCCTCCCAATAGCCAATCAACCCCCTCCAGAACCTCTATTTTGGCTTTTTTGCTACTTCCTTCCCTGTTTATAAAGGCTTTTTGATAAATCTAAATTTAGAATCTCTCTCCAAAATTATATCATAGGTATTTTCACATTGTATTCGGTGTTCTTGTGTGGGATTAATAAATTTTTATTCCTTATTGAATCTATTGAGATTGATTGAAATTAAAATCCAAGTAAAAATTAAAATTTTGATTAACTTGCTTGGACTACGAAGTCAACAACCACAACCACACAAACCTCACATCTCATTATCATCACATTTCCCACCAAAAGGTGGGCTAGCTGCTTACATGACATCATCTCATAGATTGAAAAGATTACCATAATTGGATATTTTAGGATTGACTTATGTTGAATGGGCAAATCCTCTAGTTCAAAAGTTCTTAATCTCCATATGAGAACCTTCAAGGCCTACCAGTCCATCATCATTTTGTCAACCCCTCTTCACCTTTCAGTTTGCTCCACTCTTCCATTGAAACTAGCTAGTAGCTACCTCACATCCATGTGATCAACCTCTACAAATAACCTTGTGTATACATTTGCAAACACCAAGAACTCATTTTTTCAAGGCTATCATAATAAATAATGGTAAACACATGGCACAACTATGAACTAATAAGACAGATTTAGAAAATGTTGAATTATTGTCTATTAGAAGTACCGGGAGAGAATGTGAAGTAAATTTCAACTAATGGTCAACAATGCCCACAAGCTAAATTGCCCTAAACCACGATGTTTATATACTTTTAACTGAAAGTGAAACAAAAGCAGCTGAAATTGCCTTATGAAAGGAAAAGATGTCATGCAAAAAACAATTATGAAAACAGAAAGTAATTCTTAGTCTTAAGAAATAAATTTGGTACCTCGTTCTCTATGATAGCAATCCGCTTTCCATGTTGTGAAGTTAAAATATGATTCAAGAGAGTGGTCTGTCATTATTAAACATTACCAAAGAAATGAATAAGTACAATCTGAGATAACACGACAACAGCAATAAAGTTTAACAATCAAACTTATATATCCAGTTTTTTTACTTTTTATAATTAGATTACCAGGAAAATTTTCCAGAAAAGAAAAAAAAAAAAAAATCTCTCAATAGATTCTTAAGGTGAGACTTCAGGGAAAGCTTATAGTTTGGGGGAAATTATTTCCATGCAGTAGAAATGTTTCTTATTGCTTGTTTCTCTGAGAGAAAAAATTTTAGGTTTCAAAATAAAAAATCCATCAATAAAGTGAAAATCTCAAATAAAAGAGGAACCTTTCAGAAAACTCTCATAGGAACAAATTGGGGATAACTTTGTTTGGAGACATTTTCCACGGAAACAAACAGAGCCAATAGTACCAAAAAGAAAAACCACCTGAGATGATAAAAATAACAATAATAAAACTTGAGAATGAACTCATCTAAAGTTTTTCATTACTTCTTAGGGAAAGAGATCCTAGAAATACTTTAAACAATAATGTTTCCTTAATCGATAGTGAGAACGAAATTTTGGGAAACGTATCTATTTGTACAAGAACGTAATTTCTTTCTTACTATTCGTTTGCCTCAAGAGAATCTTTTAGGTTTCATAATAGAAATTTCATCAATTAAGATGACTCCTCAAAATTCAAACGAAAAGAAATTCTAGAAAAATCTTCTACGGAATCAGATTGGAAAAATTTTGTCTGGAAACATTTTCCTGGGAAAAAACGAGGGCCAATGAGTACTGAAAACAAAACAAAACTAAACTAAACCCAAGACAAAGAAAATTTCCAGAAGAAGTCTCTAGTTGAAATAAATTGTTGAAAATGCCCAGAAATACTTCCACAGGAACAAAAAGAACCCATTGATTAGTACCAAAACAAAACAACAACAACAACAAAAGAAAAAAAGAAAAAAAAAAAAAGGCACGACAATGAGAATTTTCAGAAGCATTCCTTGCCAAAAATAAATTGAGGAAAAGTATATCTGGAAACATTTTCGAAAGAAACAAACAGACCCACTTGGTACCAAAGATAAAAACAAAGCCCACCTTTCCAGAGCCGAGAAAGCCAGTGATTACAGTGGCTGGAACCCTATTGTCGAGATTGAGAGAGCTGAGATCGTAATTTGGGGCACAAACCATACCCCTGGAGTTTCTATAAAGAAACTTAGTAGAATCAAATGGGCTAGAACCAAGGGCATGAGCGTTTCTGAGGAGCTGAACGAGAGATGAAGAAGAGTGCTGGAAGTGATGGTGGAGAGTTTTGCACAGGCTTTTGGTTGTTGTTCTTGATAACAACCTGGTGGCCATTTTCAAGTAGCAACGTAACCTTAAACCTTGAACCCTAGCAATGGGTTTATCACCCTCATGCGAGCCTTTTTATAATTATTATTATTATTTTTTTTTTTTTTTTTTTTTTTTTTTTTTGGGATAACGGATTAAAAATTTTAAAGGGACAAAAATCCCTCAAAATTGTAAAACCAACCCCTTACTTCTTTAAGTCTCAAAAATGACACGAATAAAAATACCCCTCAACCCATTTTCCCTCCAACTCCAATGTTCCCTTGTACTGCGTCACTTTCTTACCCTACAAACCCATTTGTTTCATTTGTTAACCTACAAGAAAGAAATCACAAAGGACTTTTCCATTTATTACAAGAGAACAAAAAGGCAACACGACACAAAGAAAAAACAGAAAGTAAGTTTCCCTATTTCTTTCTTTGATTTCAGTTTTTTGAACTGTACATATAAACCTTCATCCATGAAATGAGAAGAAACCCTAAGTGTCTTATTTTGGTTCCTTTTATTTTTTTTTTTAACTCAAACCCTATTTTTCATCTTTCTGATATTGTGTGTTAATTCAGTTTATGAAAATGGCAGAAGAAGAAAATTTGCTGATGAAAAATACGAAACGAAAGAATTATAAAATTTTGGGAAAAAAAGGAAGTGAAACAAAGCAAGGTTTTGAAACCTTATCATTGTCATCAGAAAATAAGAAGAAATCAACTGATTTAGTAAGCATTAATTTTCTACTTGAAATTTTGATTTTTAATTTTTAAAAAAAAAATTTATTCCTTTTAATTGATTATCTTTTTTTTTATGAATTTATTCTTCATGAATTGATAATCTAATTGAATAAAACTTTTATGGAATTGAAGTTGAAAATTTTCTTAATGAAGTTATAGTCCAAGGTTTAAAACAATATTTGAATTATTAAAAAAAACTAAACTTAACTACTATCAAGTTCACCATCAAAAGGTTTTGAAATTTTGTGTAATGAAGTTATTTGTTATGAATTTATAACGTATTTGAATATAATTTTTATAAAATTATTTTATCCAAATATTTAGAATTTTGATTTAAATATATATGTTAAGAAAAAACTAAACTTAACTGCTATCAAGTTCATTGTCAACAGGTTTCATGTTGCCGCATATATTGAACGTTATAGCCTATTATGGGTTTCATGGTGATACGAAAGTTAACTACCATGAATGGGAAATTGAACGGCTACAAGATATTCCTCAATAGGAACATGAGTAAGTGATCTTAAATTTACTTTCATATCTTATACACTTAATCCTTAATAATAGCTTTAACATTGATTGTTTGTGTACATGCAATGGTGACTGTGTCATGTTTGTTATCATATATGTTGAATACTTAATGCACAACCATCCATTAAAGTCATTAATAAGTACTCAAATGGACTAGTTTCGAGAAAAAATGGCAACGGAGTTATTTTATATGAAATACTTGCCTATGTAATGAATTCATGTTGATATTTCACATTTTGATAATGTAGTTGGACATCTTGATATATATACTTGGATATTTTGATGAATGTAGTTCGATAATTATGTATACAATTGACCTTTTAAACTAAACTTGACTATTGTCAAGTTGTTTTGTGTACAAACTTGAAAGTAGTTAAGTCCACAATTTTAATAGAACACTTGAACTTAACTACTATCAAGTTAACTGTGAACAAACTTGAAAAATCTTTAGTCGAAGTCCATTCTAAAATAACATATTTAATTTGGACTTAATAGGTATCAAGTTGATATTGTACAGACTCATAGGAAGTTGTGTCTACAGTTGTCATTTTAACCTGAACTTAACTATTGTCAAGTTGTTTTATGAACAAACTTGAAAGTAGTTAAGTCCACAGTCTTCAAACAAAACCTGAACTTAACTATCAAGTTGTTTTATGAACAAACTTAAAGGTCGTTAAGTCCATAATCTTTAGACAAAACCTGAACTTAACTATTGTCAAGTTGTTTTATGTAAAAACTTGAAGGTAGTTAAGTCTACAGTTTTCAAACAAAACCTGAACTTAACTATTATCAAGTTGTTTTATGTACAAACTTAAAGGTAGTTAAGTCAACAGTCTTTAGACAAAACCTACACTTAACTATTGTCAAGTTGTTTTATGTACAAACTTTAAGGTAGTTAAGTTCACAGTCTTTAGACAAAACCTGAATTTAACTATTGTCAAGTTCCTTATCAATAAACGTGAGGATAGTTTAGTCCATAGTTTGAGAATAAACATGCAATTTTCATTCATACTCTATACATAACTCATCATAATATATATGTACAAAAGTAACAAACATCTCCATATCTATGGGTATGCAAACAAAGGGGATCATTATTATTGGTTGTTTGCATGTTTTTCGATTATGCCCATATTGACCACATCAACTACAACGAGATGTGCACTTACCCTCTCCACTAAAAGGAATTCTTACTTTCCTTGGTCTTCTTGTTGGGCGTCTCGTTTTAGGTGGTAACACAACTTTGTTACGAATGTGATCAGGTATTACCTAATCTATTTCATTTCCAGTTGGATAAATACACTTTGAATATGAAGATAACAATGCTTTAGTAGTAAAATACTAAGAGCACAAAGTGTCACATGAAATGTTGTAAAATCTACAAGCAGTAATAGCATATGCACATGGAATATGATCAAGATCAAATTGTCGACATGTGCATTAAAGAGTGTCTAAATTCATTTGAGCACTAATGCCAACATATTTAACATCACACTCCTTGGAGTTGATAGGTTCCACTAGATATGTTGTTGACATATTATACATTGAACGAAGTTCTCCATTAGCCCACATGGTAAGTTCAGTTGACATTGACATTGATTGTTGTTGATGATTCACAAACCATTTTTGAAGTAAGTTTCTCAATTCTTCAACCAATTGCAAAACCAGAACATTTCTAGCATTTTTCAACACAATATTAAGCCTTTCAACGATCCCTGTTGTCATGATATTATATCTTTTCTGGTAGAATATGAACGTGCCCATCGATCAACTCCTATATCCATCAAATATCTTGCTACTCTTGGGTCAATCATCTCTAATTGCCCAAATATAAAATTAAACTCTGAAACACGATAAGCATGGGCAACATTATGGAACAACTTATGAATTACAGAATTCTTGAACTTTGTCTTCAAATTTTGTCCAACGTGATAAGTGTAGACACCATGCATCACATGGGGAAATAATTTATGTACTGCTTTCTCAATGCTACCATGTCGATCTGATATCACAAACAAATCATCAATGTGTCCAATTGCATCATGCAATTTTTGTAAAAACCATTCCCATGAGGCATCATTTTCTAAATCACCAATCCCAACTGCTAAAGGGTATATCTAATTGTTGCCATCTTTACACGCTGCAATAAATAAAGTCCCCAAGTACTTTGCTTTCAAAAATGTCCCATCAATTGCAACCACATGCCTTATTGATGTGTGAAACCTAACAAGAGATGCACCGATCGACATAAAAAAGTATTTGAATTGATTATCACAATCAGTAACTATGTCAGTAATGGTACCAGGATTTTTTTGCTCTAAAACATAGCAATAGGATGGTAAAGTGTTATAAGACTCCTCAGGTGATCCCCTAATAGAACCTAGAGCAAGTTCTCTAGCTCTCCACGCCTTATCATAACTGATTTGAACGTCATACTACTTTCGGATGTCTACTACAATGTCTGTTAGTCGAATTTCATAACCAACCCCTTGATATGTTTCTCTTATACTCTCATCAATCAACCAACTACTTGCATGTCAATTGTCACGAGACATCATATCTAACCGACAAGTGTGTATTGAATAGTATTTCATTATTTGAAACATATTGCAAATCCTTAACTTGGTAGCACGAACTAGCCACTTGCATTCTTTATCAAAACATTCAACAAGCAATAACTTAGTACTGGATTTAGTTGTTTTGAACTTAAACTTCCTTTTCAGAGCCATCATATACGACTTTCTTGTGTAATTCTCTCTTACTTGAGTATATTTGGTGCTCTTCTAGATGGTCATCACTAATTCCACTAACTATAGGTTGTTGCATCATGTTTTGTCATTCATTTGTTACACCTTCAATTATAGTGGGATTGTCATGTATGAAACCATCATTTGTATCAATCATGGTCAAGATTTCTGCACTTTGAGCTGAACTAGTTCTAAATGAGCCAATTTGGGTCACTTGCTTATCATTAGTAGGGTTAGTATCCATCCTATAATCCTCTTCATTAATTGTAGTCTCATTATTGTTCCAATCATGAACTTTATACCCTTCAAGTGACTCATTTTGAAATCTTAGTCTATTTTCACCATCAATAGTAAGAGTTTCAACTGACCCACAATGAATGTGTCTATTTTTATGCATCAACATTAAGTCCATGTTCAATTATTTATCAATCTCAGAAAACATATGATATTCGGAATATGAATTGCAAATTCATTTCTGACTGTGATTATCAATTCTTTTTTCAACTGTGATGCACAAAGGAACAAGCAGCTTACCATTTGTACAATTTAAACCAATAAGGAATTTCACATCCCCATCATTAGTTAGTTGTATAGGACTTGTGGGTATGTTGGCATTGAATACATACTTCATTGAAAGAAAACCATTCATTTGATCTAGTTTTAGAATATGATGGACAACCCCTAATAACTCATTATATGATATAGTTTTCGGGACCTTAATGCCTTTGCCTTTACTTCATTCGAAATAGAAAGCATTTCCATCTCGTACTCATTCTCTTCATATGAAAGCATTATTCCTACTTCATCAACCACTGAAATAACAAAATAATTCAATTATTAGCATCAACATACAATATTAGAATATTTTTTAGTTACATCATAGCATTACCATCAATAAGTAGGTATTAATTTTAAAAAACTCATTCATTATTAAATGCATATTATTTCATTACACATTTATTTTTTTAATAAACAACAAATAAATAATATTATTAATCATCTTTACTACCTCAAATAATACCAATAATGCTATAGAAATAAAATGTATATAGTTATTAAATAAATTCAGATATTGTAACTCTCAACTATTTTAAATAATAAAAATACATTTATTTATTAAAAGATTGGTTATGTTGTAATTCATTTAATGTCAAGGGTAATTTGCAAATGATTCAACTCAAATTGAGTATAATTAAATAAAATAACAATAATATAATGTTACTATAAAATAACTATATATAATCTTAACTTACGTCAAGTTCAACTTAATATTCGTAAGGTTTTGGTATATAACTAAAAAAGATAACTTTATATATTATATCAAAACCCTATTAACACATATATTTACATCTATATGAAGAACAAATATGTAAATAATACCAAAACCATCATAAAATTCCATAAGTTTTATTACTTACCATCATTTGATTTTTCCATATGGACAATGTTTCTCCACATTACACTTTTTAAGCTGATTGTTTCCTTCTTTTAACCCTTTTTTTCATGGTTGTAAATGATATTAAAAAAATTATAACAATTTCAAACTTATTTAAATATTTACTACATCTCATTAAATGTTTGAAAATATTCAATAAATAAAACATGAAAGAAAAAAATATGGAAAAAATAAAATAAATGTACACTGTTTATCTAGTCATAACTTTAAGCACTATTTATCCAACCACAACTTTAAGTGCTTTAAGTTGAAGAAATTTGAAGAGAAACTATGTGTGAAACTTGAAGAAATGTACTGCAAAGAGATAAACGGGAATAACAAGAGAAAATGAAAAAAAAAAAGAAGAAAAAAAAGTGGAAGAAAGAATAAAAAGAGAGTGAATGGGGGGGGGGGGGTGGAAATAAAATTAGAATGGGAGGGAAAAATGAGTTGATGTAGCTAAGGGGTATTTTTGTCCAAATTGGGTTATTTTGGAGGCTACTAAAAGTGGGGGGTTAGTTTTACAATATTGAGGGATTTTTGTCCCTTTTAATCAATTATCTTTTTTTTTTTTTTTCCCAACCTGCATCCAAATCTACAATGAAAATGAATTGGACCCCAACTCATACAACGGGTTTGGATCTCAAGAAAGGTCACATTCTATTGAAAAGGAGAAATTTATTTTCACATGTAAAAGTAACCTCTACTTTTTAAAAGCATATAATAACATTTTTTGTTAACAAATATTTATTATGACATGCACTTTGAGATGAATTGTTAATAGGTTATCAAAATTCCCTAGTATTTGCTAAATAATCGTGTGGCATTTGCATGGTTTTAAAAATCGGATTGAATTGATTAGTCCTAATAACCATCAAGAAACACAACAATAGATATGCACCAATTAAGCTATAGTTAGACGGTTGAGAAGTCTCAAACTGAAAAGTTGTTAGTAGAAGAAACTGTTATCATAAGCTGTTAGGAACCATTAACAACTTTATTTGTATATAAACCTAAAAAATCAATAACTTAAAGTAATGTGTGGATTTTCTCTTTCAAACTGGTCCATCAAGATTTCGCTCATGGTATCAGAGTAGAGGTTATGCTTGCAATTTCTGTCTACATTAAGAAGTTAAAGATAGTTAATTCCTCTTTTCTTTCTCAGTCTTTCCTGCAAATATGGTAGCTTCCATTCATTATTCCAACCAGCAAATTGGTGTAACGCCTATAGCCTCTACAACAACAAATGTTCTTCATCAGGTATCAAATCATTCCCTACCAATCAAATTAGATAGGACTAATTACATACTCAAGCGAACACAAATGGAGAATATTGTGTTTGCAAATGGTTTCGAAGATCATGTTGAAGGTCTGAAACCTTGTCCATCGAAGGAGACAAGTTTCAGGGACATCAATCTAGAATTCATACACTGGAGAAGGTATGATAGGATGATACTCTGTTGGCTCTATTCCTCACTCACACCAGAAATAATGGGCTAGATAATTAGCCACCAAACTTCTCATGCTGCATGGTCCACCTTAGAGAAAATCCACACATTACTTTCTGTTATTAATCTTTTAGGTTTATATACATATAAAGTTGCTAACAGTTCTTAACAACTTATGGTAACCGTTTCTTCTACTAACAACTTTTTAGTTTGAGACTTCTCAATCGTCTAACCATCTTTGAGTTTAACTGGTGCATATCTGTTGTTGTGTTTTTATTTGTATATAAACCAAAAAGATCAATAACAGAAAGTAATGTGTGGATTTTCTCTTTCAAACTGTTCCATCAAGATTTCTCTTAAGTCTGACCACCGGCCGATCCCGGTTCCAGTTTGGTCTGATGAGTTGAATTGATCAAGGGTTGAATCTGCATCGTACTAGGTGAACCGACAGTCGAATCGGTGAACCGAATGAACTAATTGGTTCCCTTCAAACCAAACCCTTTTTAATTTCCCCTTTCCCCCTCATCAAAATGTTGGCTTTCCCTCACCCCTCTCCCTACTCTAGCTCCTGACCCAACCACTCTCCTTACAACAAATCCATTTTTTTTGTGGTTGTTAGCTATGAGTTTATTAAATATTACTAATAAATTTTTGTGGCTCAAATCCATTTTTTTTGTAACTATTAGTTGTGGCTCAAATCCATTTATTAGTTTAACACTCTAAGTTTTTATTTTTGAACTTTAATATTTAATATCTTTATATTTATGTTTAATATTTAATGTTTTAATTTTTTGTTGATTTATAATTTTTCTAATTAAAATCTATTATACCTTATTTATTTATTGCATATTGAAATTTTTGTTGATTTATTTATTGCAATTAAAATTTGAACCATTTCCATATTTTATTTATTAGTTTTATTTTTTTTATTATATTATTATATTTATAATATTTATGACATCTCTGGTTCGACCACAGTTCGACTATTGATTCGACCAATAAACCGTGAATTAGTAATTTTTCTGATTCAATGACTGGTTCGATTATGAAAACATTGGACATTTGTTATCCCTTGTGCCATGTGGACAAAAAACCAAATCAAAACTCTTATTTTCTCTGGTTTCTCTCATTCAAACCCATAAGCCCCTATCTTAGTTCCTTATATCCCATTCTCTCATGCTCTTCCATATTTTTTTCTCCCACATAAATCTTGACCTTAATATTCAAGAGTTTTCTACTCATTCTGCCTCCTAAACTGTCACATGAACAATAAACTTAACAATGATTTGGCAAACTCAATCTATTTCCATTTTTTTTTAAAGTTCAAATCTATAATTAAAAGGTAATTTCTTTGTGCCATTTTTATTTTCTTGATTGTTAATTTGTTTTTTTTTTTTAGTTTGTTTGGATCTTATGAGTGATAGGGATGGACTTTAAAGACTCTCACCTAATGACATACTTCTATACCCCCTATTACATTTATGCATGGATCTTCCAAAGGATGTTTTGAGTCTTTCACCCTATAGTACTTTTTCTTTCTTTCTTTAGGGACCTTCACCCATGGATTGTTCCTCTTTATTACTTTTTATAAGGTCACTTATTGTGCCTTAAATTTGAATTTACAGTCTCTTCAACACTTCTACATGTTGCTTAGGTTGCATGTGCAAGTGAGTTTCCAAGTATAACAATATATATCATAACAAAGAATGTATATCAATCATGAGCCACAAATCTCAACATTTCAATCAATATCCTTTCTATTTTGTCATTACATATTATTAGAATTTTTCTAAACAATAAATACTTTAGCATATTAACTACTTTTACAACTATCATCAGCCACAAATCTCAATATTTCAATCAATATCCTTTTTATTTATTCATAACATATGATTAAAATTTTTCTTGACAATAAATACTTCAACATATTAATTGCTTTTACAACTCATACGTAATTCAATACTTTTCATTCACATAACTAGTTTTAGTTCAAAGAATCATATTAAAAAAAAAAAGTTTTTAAAATAGCAACTTCTTTACCCATTCAGCAACTTGACTAGTCCTTTAAATTCTTGCTCTTCTCTTGATTTTCCTTCAATTGAAATTTTAAGTTTTGAGAAAATAGAGGAAATTTTAGTGTTTCCCCTTACACGTTTAAGGCTACTCATTAAATAGACATGTCTCTAAGCTGGTAGTTAACTCATCTCAAGTTGCTACAGGGTGTTACACAATTAGTCATCCTAAGTATCACCAAATTACCTTCTCCTCACACTTGTTCCATCATTTTTTTTTAAATTAGTCTTGAGATGACAAATCACTTCCACACTTAAGATGTAGAAAGGTTGTTCTCACCATACAAAATCAAGTAAGTAGTTGTTGTTAGCTAAGTGTTATTGTAACTAGCAACTCCCTTATAGAGGATTTCCACTATCATAGTCCACCAACAAATTATTCTATAGTTGGTTAATTAACATGCTAGTTGCTTAGCTAATAAGCTTCCTTAAATAACCAATTGAACCAATAATTGAGTCATTAATCCTCATTAACAGGCTAAGTAATTAAGTTAATAATCTCATTTTATCAAAATGCAAGTCATTTCATTGTACCCTCCTTAAAATAAATTTTGTCCTTAAGTCCATTCTCATCAACAAAAGACATCTTTTATTGCCTAATGAGAAGAATTATCAAAGTCAAGAGATTTTTTAGGTAGCAATTTGGTTTGACAACATGAGAAAGATTGCCTTCCCTTATAATAAGAACATTAGGAAAAACCCCTCATCCACCTCCAGCCATGAAGAACAATAGCTTCTTTAGAGGGTTAAAAAAGGAGAAGGGTAGTGAAGGAGGATGGGTTAAAGTTGAACATGGTATTTCTACACTTTCACTATTGCTTCCCACTAGCCATGAAGGACTTTCCACGTGATCTATGGACTACATAATGGCTACTATCATTGGTTTATAAGACTCTTACAACAATTGATAGGAGAGTTATACTACATTTGAGCAAAGAATCTTTGAAGAGTCATGACGTGTGCATGCCAACTATGACATCCTTTTGTAAGTAGTGAAGTCTAGTAAACTGTGACACAACAAGTTTAACATGTCAATATCAAGATTAAGTTTAAGAGTACACAAAAAGATAATGTGGTCTTTAATATCAGGTGGCCTCATGAACTTATGGACATGAAGATTGCTATTGAAGGGAACGAGGAGACATTGGAGAAGACTTAAGAGGAGGAAGGAGGACATCTAGATGTAAACTAATTTGGAGTCGTTTTTTACTTTTACGACTATAGTTGGATGCAAATAATCTCTTTTGTTATTTATTTGCTTTTAGGATGGGTCATTTTTATTTTTTTAGGGCACGTTTAACTTATATTTAGTGTGTTTTATTTTGATTAGGATAATTTATTTTTCCTAAAACTCTATGGTACTCTCATGATTATCTCTGTATTTTTCTATCTATTGATTTTTGGTTTTAAATAATCTACTAATATGCACTATTTTCTCGTCTTTGTTTTAATTACTTTGTTTTCTCTTTTTTCTTTTTAACCTTCTCTTTCTCTTTCTCTTAGGTATGATTCTTCCATTATTTCTTTTCTTTCTTTTTTTCCTTGTCATGTATATGATTATATAGTTCAAGACTATGAATACCTTGGTATCCTTTAATTCAAAGTATGAAGTCCAAAATCTTAAGTACAAGAACACTTGTGTAGTGGAGGCAACTTTACACCTATGTAGTGGGGAAGGTTCTTTAAGTATAAAGATTTTGGGAAAAGCTTGAAGATTGGGTCCTTGAAGTGTTCAATTCTCGTCTTGAGGCCAATGGTAAACTTGTTTTGAATGAAATTGCCAAGTAAGGACCCTTCTTGTAAAATAAGCACTACTAGTTTGCTTTTGTTTTGTATATTCTCTATAACACACATATACTTGGTTTTTGTTTTATTTTGCTACTATAGTTTGGTAGGGGCTACTAATAGATTGGTTAGAAAGTGTGATTTAAGCCACATAATGTATGACAATTGAAAAAAAATGTTTAAGTATAATCTAACCTTAAACATACACAACAAATAATTGGTTTTGAGCTACCCCAAGCCAACCTCCTTTCTTAGTTTCCCTATAGAATACATTCCATTTTGTAAGTAGTAAGAGCATAAGAAAACAAAAAAGAGACAAAGGAGAATACTTGAGGCAAGAATAGAAAAACATCGGGACATGGAGTAACTAATTAGAGTAAGGAATACACATCATAAAAAATACTGCCGCTCTAAGCTACCGCCATGTAGGGTTAAAACACTATTAGAAATGGCATAACAAAGGCTCCACCTCAAGTTGCTATCATTCTTACTACTATTGCGAGAGCTATACACTATGAAAAATGGTCCCACTTTTAGGATAATACCACTTGGGCCTCTATTTCTCTCTAACTTAGGAATTCTTTTGGGCCCGCATATTTTATTTTTTCCCTATTTATCCTTGAATCTTCATTTGTTTTACAAGATGTCAACAAGTGGAGAAGCTTTTAGGGAAACATTTTTGGACCTATAGAAGCCTTACATAAGCTAGAAATGGAACTTTAACTGGTTAAGAAGGAAGGAAAGTTTAGGAGTTTTAGTTATCATCCTTATGTACTTTTTTCTTTTCTCAAACTTTATAAGTAACTTTTCTTTACATTATTCTTATGTAATTAGCCTTTAAATATTTCAGTCCTATTCTTCATAGTTTTGTAGAGATTTTGAGCACTTTATGTTGTAGGATAATGTTACTTTCATTTGTAATTTATGATTTTTTTTTTGTTCTTTTAATGTTAAATTCTAAATGGTTTTCTAAGCTAGGGAGAAAGGGTCAATAAGACCTCTTTCACAAAAGTTAATCCGTGTCATGGGATGAATGGATGGTGTTTCTATATTTTAATTAGATACTTCTATTTTGTTTGGGAGAAAAGTCCACTTTCTTCTTCTTAATGGAAACTTAATGTTGTTTATTTTATTTTTTGTTTTTTGTTTTTTAAGATTTTCAAGTTCTTGAGGGCCTTAGGCCTTTTTTATTTGAAATCATTTCATTGAGCCTTTATGGTTGAAATTGGCAAAAGAAGAAAAATATTAATGCTAAAATGAAAAAAGAGGTTAAGTTCAAAAGAGTGGAACTATTTAAATAAAATTTCTTTTAGGCTTCATTGGTAATTTCTTATAAGTGTTCTTAGTTGTAGGTCTTGGGTTTGTGCATTGGTTGTGAAAAAAAAGTAACCTTAATGGATTCCTTATCTTTCTATAGACCCTCCATTTTGTCTTCCTAGCATATGTCCTATTAGGTGTTCATTCGGTTCTTTATAACAATTCCTTGGTGGCCCATTATTACTCATGTAGCTTATCTTTTATGAGCTGCCTTGAAGACTTTGGTTGAGGGTTTATCCAACTCCTCAATGTGACCTTGGCTATCATTCGAGTTTAGATTAGGCTTCACTTAAGTGTACTTTAGGTTAGACTGAGTCAGGCCCACCTAGGCTCACGTAGAATCACCTTAGGCCCACTTAGGTCACTTAAGCCCACTTAGACACTCTTGGCCCATTAGACATTTTTAGTGTAGCTTGCATGGTTGCATGGCTTGCGTGGCTTATTTATTTATTTATTTACTTATTTGTTTATTTTTTTTTATTATTATCAATCACTTTTATTTATCTATATATTATTTTTGTTTATTTTTGTTTATTATTTTATCATTGTTTAAAAATTTTATTCATTTACTTGATTTAATAATTTGATGTTTTTATAGAAAAATTTACCAATGAATAAGGAAGAAGTGACCCTTTTGAGACTTTGAGAAGGAAAGAAACTCTTTTGGGTATTATTGAAGATCACTTTTGGAGAATTGAAAATGGATGAAGAAGTTTTTAAAAAAGGTGGGACACCTTGGTGATATGAATGAATTTAATTTTTTTTTAATTCAAAAAGAATTTTTCTGATGAAGGAAACAAAGAATTTGGATAAATCAGGACTCCTTTGGGATGGATGGCTACCAATTGCCATAAAAACCACGGGCTGATGGTTTTAAGGGGAGGGGGTTTTCAAGAGAGACTTTCAGCACGCATTGAAAAGAGGAAGAAAACAGGAAACAGAAAAGAGAGAGAGTTCATCTGGGTCATCAAGTCTGGTTAAAGAAAATGAGAGAGATTGATGGGATTGTTGGGGGGATCTTTGGAAGAGGATACAACTCACTTGAAGCAAAACAATATTTCTTGAGGGGAATTTCTCCAGGTATGGTAAGATGAAATTCGTATTTTCTCATCTCTATATGATTCAACATCATCATTGTTTGCAAATTCTGGTGTTCTCTTGTTGATTGTGTGAATATTTAAGGCTGATTGTTTCTCTTGTTGAATGGTTTTAAATATGTGCATGCTCTGTCCTAGCTTGAATTGTAGCTTTTTTTTTAAAAATCTCTATTGTTAATGGCTGATGCGTATAATTATCGTTGATATTGGTGTCTGTTGTAGTATGTGGCTCATATTGAGTGAAAGACATATATGGAGAAGAAGGGACAAATGTCGGAGTAAAGAGGAGTGGAATGACGACATTTGCCATTAAAACTTGTATTTTTTATTGTTAAAGTCGAACAATAGGTTGGGGGGGGGGATTGGGGGGGAACGTTTCCCATGGTACAATTCAAGGGTATTTTTGAAAATTTTTCAATACTTGAGGGTTAGTATAAATACCCTTTCTTGTAATCCTAATTTTTGGTGTGGTGAAAATCTTCAACTTTACTCCGGTGGACGTAGGCATTCTGCCGAACCACGTTAAATTTGTGTGTTTTATTTTCTTTGTTTTCTCTAATTTTCATTATTAGGAATTGTTGCAGGAATTACAACATTATCTAAGAATGGTGCTCTTGTTCTCTGATATTCCCCACCTGTTTTCAAGCACTTTGACAAAATAATCAAACGTGGCTTGTTTGTTTACCCATCCTTTGTCTTCATTCCTCTGTTTTTCTTAGATTATTTTTTTTTATGCTTTAGCATCTATGTTTGTCTCGTCTCCCTTCTTTGGTGTTCTGGGCTATGGAGACCATAATGACATGAGTATTTCTAAAAAGGTAGAGACTTTATAAAGACTGGATACAATGGGTTGTTTGGGGTTAGATAGATGTAGAGGTCGCCATCGTTTCTGGGAGTTCTCAGGCACTTGTGCATACCATAGGAAGTGGTCCAGTTGACAGATGCAATTTTCCAGACCACAACACTTGCTTCAGAATGGTATCATATACCACAACTCTATATCTATATGATAGCATGCTTAGAGCCATCAATCCTCATCAGGGGATGAAGAAGGAATGCCTTTCCATGACTTGAGATGAACCCTTAACATGAAGCATCAAGACTGGAAAACATGAAGCATTGAGCTCCTAAGGATGGAGCAGTTTAACGCCAAATATTCCTAGTGACATCCAGTCAACCTTCCTAAGCTTTGAAGACGAAAACCCCATCCATTTAAACTTACTCAGTTTGCAATGGGATTGACAGACAATGGAGTCCATATTTTGGAGCCCTTGGAATTAGAAGGTAGGTGGGACCCCCTGCCACTTAAAGATGACGCACTCCAAATTGCATCCCGGGCCTCACTCTTGCATGGCCGTCTTTTAAGTATGCATCCTATTCTCATCTCATGCTTAGGCACGAGGATCTCAAATGCTTCCTTTGTCACTATTTTTGCCACATGGATGAAACTCACCGGATTCTTCCTTGGATTTGCCTGAAATTAAAGGTGCCCTTGTAATCTATCCTGTGGATTGCTGCGTTTCAAGGGGGTAAATGAGATTGATCGATTCACCATGAAAGGTAAAACCAAGCTGCTAGTTTCTCACATGACCGATAGGAATATGAATTCTGGACGTTTGTGATAAATGGGTATGCCAAGGATGTCATAGGAGATGATGGGTTACAATTATTTGAACAGATGGGGAATTTAGGGTTAGGGCCTAATGAGCAGACTTTCCTTACTGTTTTATTTGTGTGTACCGGTGCAGGGGATTGGGGTTCTTCGATTAATCGAATACCACTTTAGGTGGCAATGGAACTTCAATAGTATCAAACTCAGCCGTCGAATGATGATAGTGACTTTGAATATGATTTAGAAACTTCCCCAGCATTAGTAACAAAGTTCTAATAGAGGCTACTGCATGTGTGAAGTCATTCCGAGCTCCTTTAGAAAATTCACAGCTTTCTGGTCCCATGTAGAGGACAAACATTACTATGCCGGTTTCGTTCAAAGATCTAATAAATTTGATGCGAATGGGTCAACAAGTGACAATCTTCTAGCGTGAAAGGAACTATTTTCTATCTTGGTGAATGGGGTATCGATATAAAAGGTATGGGTTTTGGCACTAAAAACTGGAATTATCTACAATGAAATGGGTCCAGATTCTCGAGTTTTGGTTTGAAGAGTAGGAACAAAGACTAGGAGAAGACCTTGAGCAAGCTTGTTAGGGTGAGTTCACAATATTCCAACAAACACTAGAATTTTTCTGCCATTTCTTTATGCAGAACTAAATAGGCAATATCAACTAGCAACAATAAATAAATAAACTCATGCAATAGAAAAATAAATCAGACACTAGAATTTTTTTTACTTGGAAAACCCCCAATGTGAAGCGAAAAACCACGGGACCTAGTCAAGTTCAAACTTTCACTATCAACAGTAATGGGTTACACCTATCTTTTCTAGAATAATCTATAGAGGCTGCCAAATACATCAAGAACACATATAGCCTTGTATTATGCAATCTCTCTTGGCAAAAACAAAGAAATTTGGAGAAAGTATACCAAAAACACTATTAATGTTCACAGGCAATAACATTAGTTTTCGAGCTCAAAATCTAATCTCGACCATTCAGATTGTAGCTACTTGAGTTTCAAACCTCTCCTCCAAATTTCAACTCGATCGGACCATAGATGAAGTGGGATCGGCTCGTTGATGAAATCTGGGCAGTGATATGCGTTTTTTTTCTCTCTCTCTCTCTTTTCTTCTCTCTGTTTTTTTTTTTTTCTTGAATTTTTTTTGATGTAACTGATTTGGTGCCCACTCCCTCACATACAAGGGAACCCAACAAATCTCCCATTTCTGACTATGTGAAGGGCTCTACCAAGCCTGCTTGCTTTCTACAGAATTGTAGTTTCTCTGTAGGTATTGGTTTTGTCATCATATCTGATCCATTATCATCAATATGGATTTTCTCAAGGCAAAACAATTTCATATCTAGTGCATCATGAATCCAATGATATCCTACATCAATATGCTTAGATCCAAAGTGAAAAGTTGGATTCTTAGTGAGATGAATAACACTTTGACTATCATAGTAGAGTAGATACCTTTCTTGTTGTAAACCCAATTCTTGTAGGAACTTCTTCATCCACAATAACTTTTTGGTAGCTTTAGTAATAGCAATATGCTTAGCCTCTGTGGTCGACAAAGCAACACATTTCTGCAACCTTGATTGTCATGACATTGCTCCCCGTAAAAAAGTGATCAAATAACTAGAAGTAGACTTTTTGGAATCAACATCCCCAACCATATCTACATCTGTGCATCTACAAGCACAGGTTTGTCAGTCCCAAAACATAAACATGTCTTAGAAGTACTCCTCAAATACCTTAGAATCCATTTCACTATAGCCCAACGTTCTTTGCCAGGATTAGAAAGGAACCTGTTGACAACTCCAACAACATGAGCAATATCAAGCCTCGTGTGCACCATGGCATACATCAAGCTACCCATGGCTGATGCATAGGGCACTTTTCGCTTTTTTTTTTTTCTCACTTGAAGGACTTTGTTTGGAACTTAGCTTTAAATGACTTACAAGTAGAGAACTCATTGGTTTTGCCTTGCCCTTGTTGAACTTGTCTAAAACCTTCTCAATATAGCTCTCTTGAGATAGCCACAATTTTCCATTCGTCTTATCTCCAGAAATCTTTATACCAAGAATCTGACTTGCAGACCCCAAGTCCTTCATTTCAAAGGACTTGCTTAACTCCTTTTTTAGTTTATCAATTTTACCAGTATCACGACCAACAATCAACATGTCATCCACATATAACAAGAGAACAATAAATTCTCCATTAGAGAATTTCTTCACAAACACACAATGGTCAGAAGCAGTTCTATCATACCCATGCTAATCATGAAGGAATCAAACTTCTTGTACCACTGTCTTGGTGCCTACTTGAGACTATACAAGCTCTTCTTTAGTCGACACACTATGTGTTCCTTGCTTTTGATTGTAAATCTTTTTGGTTGCTCCATATATATTTCCTCCTCTAAGTCACCATGGAGGAAAACAATCTTCATATCAAGCTGTTCAATCTCTAGATTCATACTGGCTGTCAAACTTAACATAACTCGGATCAAAGACATCTTAACCATGGGTGATGAAATCTCTTCAAAGTCAATGCCTTTCTTCTGACTAAAACCCTTCACAACTAATCTTACCTTGTACCTTGGCTATGATCTATTTAGTTCAGGCTTTCTTTTCAGTACCCATTTATTCTTCAATGCTCTCTTACCCTTAGGCAACTCCATCAATTCATAAGTGTTGTTCTTATGCAAGGATTTCATCTCTTCATGCATAGCTCTCAACCACTCTTTTTTCTCTGATAATTTTCTGGCTCTCTCCCATCAGAAAGCAACAAATACTCATCACTAGTGTACCTTCTAGAATGTTGACGCTCTCTAGTAGATCTTCTTAATTGTGTTTCAGTAGGAAACTCTGAAGTAGCTTGTTCTTGCTGTTGTTCTAGCCCATCATTCTTAATTGTAGGATTTTCTTCTACATCATCAACTATAGACTCATCATTTCTGTTAACTATATTAGCCTGTTCTTCTTGCACAACTTACCTGTGTTCATTATGTCCCAGAGAGTCAGGAGAGACTGGACTCAAATCAACCTATTCTTCATTGAAAGGCTTTGGCTTCTTAACCCGATCCAAGTCTTTAATGGTTTGGTCTTCAAAGAAGATAACATCTCTACTTCTTATAATCTTTTTGGTAGCTGGATCCTATAACCTGTACCCAAACTCTTCATTTGAATAACCTAGGAAGATACACTGTTTAGTCTTGTTGTCAAGCTTGGACCGCTTGTGTCTAGGAACATGAACAAATGCCCTGTAGCCAAACACTCTCAAGTGCTCAAAGGAAACAAATTTTCATATCTAAGCCCTATTTGGAATATCACCCTCTAAAAGATATGATGGAGACATATTAATCAAATCAATGGCTGTCCTCATGGTCTCACCCCAAAAAGACTTAGGCAATTTTGCATGAGAGAGCATACACTTGATTCTATCACAGATAATTCTATTCATTCTCTCAACTACACCATTTTGCAACGGGGTCTTAGGAACCGTCTTCTCAAGCCTAATGCCATGACTTCTGCAGTATTGCTCAAATGACCCCCTATATTCACTACTATTGTCTACTCTGACATATTTTAACTACTTGCTAGTTTGCCTCTCAACCTTTACATGAAAATCTTTGAATACATCAAGTACCTAGTCTTTGGATTTCAAAGCATATGCCTACACCTTTCTTGAATGATCATCGATAGAAGTCACATAATAAAGTGCACCACCAAGAGTATTACTTTGCATAGTACAAACATTAGTGTGAACTAAATCAAGAATATTTGGTTTTCTATGTGAAAGAAATCTATGAAATGCAACTCTACTTTGCTTTCCAGGCAGGCAATGTGTATAAGGTAATAGTGACGTCCCTTTCATTGGTAGAAGCTTCTTTCTGGCAAGAACCTAAACTTCTTTTTCACTTATGTGACCAAACTGCTTATGTCATAGCTCAGTAGAGGCTTCATTCTCAATAATGTTCACCTCTCCCTTGACTAGTCTTGTTTCTATCTTGTAGAGAGTATTGTTTTTCTTCTCCCTAGCTAAAACAAGAGAACCCTTAGTAAGCTTCCACTTACTTTCTCCAAGGTGACTATGGTAGCCCCCTATCATCAAGTTTACCAATAAGATCAAACTAAAGCGCATTTTAGGAACATGTCTAACATATTTCAAAACCAATTTGCACCCAATGCTAGTTTCTAACTCCACATCTCCCATGCCAACTATTTCACATTTTGCTTCATTTCCCATCCTATCCCAACCAAAACCGCCACTAGTGTAGGAAGAGAAGAAATCTCTACGTGCAGTGATATGAAACGACGTTGCTGTATCAACCACCCAAGTGGAATCCTGGCATGCAAGGTTTACACATGCATCATCACAAACCATTGATTGTATCTGTAGACCTTTCATTTTGTTCTCTTAACAAGTGTGACATAAGGTGTCTTCCCATACTTCTCTCTTGACTCGTAAGTCGTCTCTTGGCTACCTTTCGAGCTTAATTTAGGCTTACTTAGACACACCTGGTCCATTTGGCACACCTGGCCCATTTAGGTACGCCTAGTCTTTTTAGGGCTTGCCCCAGCACCCTTAAGTCATTCGTATGACTTACGTGGCTTGCATGGCTTACATGGCCTGCATGGCTTATGTGGCCTACATGGCTTATGTAGCTTGCATGTTTTCTTTATAAATACATGTTGTGTACTTATATCTAGGCATTTATTTATTTATTTGTTCATTTTCATATCTATTTATAAATACATGTTGGCTCTCAAAGCTCCTCTTGGGCATAACACGGATCTGCTGAGAGGTCTAAAGAATGTTCATGAAGCAATAGAACACTTGAGTAAAGCTCTTGGTATACCACACAACCACACAACCACCCATGCACCCCTCACCCCATCACGACCATCCTATAGCTCCCATACTGCCTATATGCAACTCAAGGTCTTTCTCACACCTCCCCATCATGTAGCACCCCATTTTCAACTCACTCACAGTCGTCCCTCACCACCATGCAACCACCCCCAACCACATGCTCACCCACACCTCACCACCATGGAGCCGCCCCTAACCACATGCTCACCCACACCTCACCACCATGTAGCCACACCCCACCTTCAGCTCACCCATGACCTCCACACACCGCCATGCAACCACATGCTCACTCACACCTCACCATCTCATAGCTCACCCACACAACTTCACCTTCACCATGCAGCCACGACCATTCACAAAGCCCACACAGCTCACCCATGTAGCTATACCTCATCACAACTCACCCACATAGCCCACACAGCTCACCATGCAGCCACACCTTTCTCAAAACTCACCCACATAGTCCACATAGCTCACTCATATCCACCACCTACAACCCCACTCATTTTCAAACCCACTAAACCCACTTCTCTCTCTACCTCCTCCACTGTTCATTCTTTATGGAACTCAGCTCCCATGAAGCCCACACTCATTCCATAGACCCCTACCCCCCCTCACGGCCATCCCACACCCAACCATTCAGCTCACCCATGGCCTCACACCTTCACCATGTAGCCGTACCCCAGCACATGCAGCCCACATACACCAATCTCCTCTCCACAGCCCATATGCAGCTCAAGGTCTCCAAACGGCCACTAAATGTAGCCCACATACAGCTTAAAGCTACTCCACAACTCACATGCAGGTCAGGGTCTCCAAACAACTACCAAATGCAGCTCACATACAGCTTAAAGCCACTCCACAACTCACCCATGCAGTAGCCACCTTCTATTCTTTTCTTTTTCTTTTTCTTATTTTAATAGTAAAAATTTATCTATTTATTTATTCCTTTTATTATTGTCAAATAACTCTTTAAAATCCCATTTTTTTTTAATCTAATGTTCAAAATAAAATTTTCAAATGATTTTCTAAATTTTCCAAATTTAATCTTTAAAATTAAATTGTCAAAATAGTTTACTAAATTTAATCTTTAAAATTCAATTCTCAAATAGTTTTTCGAATTTAAACTTCAAAATACAATTTTCAAATGATTTTCTAAGTTTTTTGAATTTAATCTTTAAAATTCAATTCTCAAAACAATTTTCCAAATTTAATCTTTAAAATTCAATTCTCAAAACAGTTTTCCAAATTTAATCTCTTAAAAATTTAATTCTCAAATAGTTTTCCAAACTTAATCTTTAAAATACAATTTTCAAATAGTTTTCTAAAAATTCCAAATTTAATTTCTTAAAAATTTAATTCTCAAATCAAAATTTCCAAAATTCCAAATCCCATTCCTTAAAAATTTAATTCCTAAATCAAAATTTCCAAAATTCCAAAATTTCAAATTCAATTTTTTTTAAAAAATACCATTTTCCAAATTTCCAAAGTTCCAAAATTTAAAATTAATTAATTTTTTTTTAGAAAATACCATTTTCCCAAATTTCCAAAGTTCCAAAATTTCAAATTCATTTTTTTAAAATACCATTCTCAAATTTTCCAAAGTTCCAAAATTCCAAATTTATTTTTTAAAACTATTATTCTCAAATAATTTTCCAAGGTTCCAAGGTTCCAAAATTCCAAATTTATTTTTTAGAACTATTATTCTCAAATAATTTTCCAAAGTTATAAAATTCCAAATTTATTTTTTAAAACTATTATTCTCAAATAATTTTTCAGATTTCCAAAATTTTAAACTTAATTTTTACTGCCATATTTAAATGATTTTCAAAATTTCAAATTTCAAATTTAATTTTCCAAACTCCCATGTTCATTTTGTATTATAAAAATGAATGAATAAGTTTTCATAATTCGAAAATAATGGAATTCATGATAATTAATTCATAGTAAAAATAAATTGGGCTTTGGTGGGGGGCCCAACATTCATAACTTTTCTTTAAAAAATAATTCAAGTAAATTGTGTGATCGATTTTGTTTGATTTTGATTTGGTTTTGTGAGATTTTTACACTTGTCATTGTACACTAATCTTGTTTTCATAATAACACTTTATTACCTGCTACCAAGGTACGCTCTCTCACCCTCACTTTGTTTATTATTTCGTTATCATGACTTGTTTTTGAACTATGATCATTTTTGGTATCCATTGATCTCCTAATTAATTGTCATGTCTGCTTCACCTTATTTAATAGAGACCAATTTTTAGGGCCTTAGAGGGGTGCATACGGTTTTTACCGTATCTTCCCAATAAGTAACATGATCCCTGAACCCAGTTTTGATTTTTCATAGACCGTGTTTTCCAAATAAGGAGTCACACTTAGGGTTTTCTTTCTTATTTTGTTTTCCCTTAAAAAATAAAATAAAAATAAGTGGCGACTCCAAGTCTTTTCTAAAATCATATTTTTCACAAAATAAATTAAAAGCGAGTCTCGCCAATCGAGTGAGAATGCATCGAGCTAAAAATGCGGGGTCCACAGTATCACTATCAGATGCAATTGCTGCAATGTCTTTGTCCTCTTTCTGTTCTTCACATTTTCCTTTAAATTGTTCTCTTTTGAATTTTCTGCATTCTCTCTTAATGTGCCCTGGCTTGCCACAATAAAAACACTTTATCTCTTTTCTGGACTTTTACTTTTCTCTTAACTTGTCACGGTCATAGTCATTGGAAGGTTTTCTGCTTTTACTTCTTCCCCGCCTCTCTATAACAAGTGCTTCTGTATTAGAAGAAATGCCTAACTCTTTTCTTATTGTCTCTTCATTAAACATGCTGTCTTTTACCATGTTGACAGTTATCACTCCATTTTGGTCTGAATTACTCAAGAATACCACCAAAGTTTCCCAACTGTCTGGTAAGGAACTCAACAAAAGTAAAGTCTGTACCTTATCATCTAGCTCAAGCTTCATGGTAGACAACTCATTCAACAGTCCTTGAAAATTACTGAGATGCTTTGCAACACTATTACCATCCTTTCACTTTAAATTCACAAGCCTTCTTATTATAAAGGCTTTGTTATGTGCAATCTTTCTCTCATAAAGACTCTCTAATTTCTGCCAAAGGCTATATGCATTAACTTCCTTGGCTACATGATGGAAGACACTTTGATCAACCCACTACCTAATCTGTCCAATGGCTTTCCTATTTAATTTCTTCCACTCATCCTCAATTGTAGTAACTGACTTATAAACCCTGCATTCAATGGGCTCAAACAACTCTTTGTAATATAGAATATCCTCCATCCTAGTCTTCCAAATTGAATAATTGGAAGTTGTGAGTTTAATCATTCCACTGACAACCTCCTCCATTTAATTCACACAAGAGATCCCATAGATAATCAACTTGGCTTTGATACCACTTGTTAGGGTGAATTTACAATATTCCAACAAACACCAGAATTTTTCTACCATTTCTTTATGCAAAACGAAATAGACAATATCAACCAGCAGCAATAAATAAATAAACTCATGCAACAGAAAAATAAATTAGACATTAGAATTTTATTACGTGGAAAACCCCAATGCGAAGGGAAAAACCACGGGACCTAGTCCAGTTCAAACTTCTACTATCAACAATAATGGGTTACGCCTATCTTTTCAAGAATAATCTCTAGAGGTTGCCAAATACATCAAGAGTACATATAGCCTTGGATTATATAATATCTCTTGGCAAAAAAAAAAGAAAATTGGAGAAAGTATACCAAAAATGTTGTTACTGTTCACATGCAGTAATATTAGTTCTTGAGCTCAAAATATGATCTCCACTGTTCAAATTGTAGCTACTTGAGTTTCAAACCTCTCCTCCAAATTTCAACTCGATTGGACCACAGATGAAGTAGGATTAGCTTGTTGATGAAATCTGGGCAGTGAGTTGCGTTTTTCCTCTTTCTCTTCTCTTCTCTCTGTTTTTTTTTTTCTTTTTCTCGATCTCCTTATAGGGTAAACCTGAATTAGAAGAAGCAGATCTTTCTCTACTAGCCGAAGCCATGGAACCCCATAATTCGGAAAAGCAAGGCTGCCTGCGTTTCTGTCAGCAAAAGTGTCCAAACTTTGCAAGGGCTTCATCGGGTTTTGATGTTTTATTGTAATCAAAAGCTGTAAAGCAAAACCATGACTGCAGCACTCGTTTCCAGCCTCTTTGTTTCATCTTTCAAAGTGCCCATTCTTGGAGCTGCTAGAGGGACTGGTCAATCCTTAGCGCTCCTTGTCGAAATGTCTCATGCAAGCTCTCTTTCTGGGTTTAAGCAGTGTTAGTCCTACAGCTTTTCACCGAGGTGCATGGTGTATGTCCCCACGTCTGTGTTTCAAAGATTAGTTTGATGTAATTTTTTTAGTTCATTAGAGAAAAAGGTGGTGAGACGAAACAGGGCATAGTAGGTGAAGCCATTCTGGTCGTATTACTTGATGCTCGACATATTTCTTTGATCCACAAATTAGAAAGATAGTGGAACAAACGGAAATACCTCCACCAGATGGTTAGTTTAGGTAATGATTTGATGGTTCAAGGAGTCGATGTTCACAAGTCTGACAAGAGAGTTGACATAATTGCTGCTAGGAATAGAAAGCATGGGTATTTTGCTAATATCCGAGAACATAAGAACCTTGCTCAGTTCTTAACATCTAAGAAAGATACTTTCAAAGCATCTAAAAAATGTAGCCAAGTCAAGGATGCCAAGCACCCAATCCATTTTCAATGGAACAATAGTTGAACTTGGAATTGAACTGAGCCGCCTTTGAAGCCTAATTGTTGCTGATATTGGAGTGCAGGTGCTGGGTTTTTCTACCCAGAAATGAGGGATAGTTTGAGGCTTTTGGATACAGAAGACATGGTAATTCTTTTTTGTTTAAAATCAATGTCGTAAGTGATGAAGAATAAGAATTTGACAAGTGGGAGTTGACCACACGTTCAAAATTTTTTTCCAAAACTCTATGAGGAGCTATTGCCCCATTTTTTTCGAGTATCCTTTTTGAATCAGTTAAATACACGAAGTGGAAGAATATCAGAATACCTTTGCCTACCTGGCTCTTTGTGGAGAAGATGGAGTTAAGGTTGACGTGCAAAATATTATTAAGACTTTCGGTGCTGATTGCTGATCGTGATGGTAGAATTGCTCTCACCCGTGGCTATCATCTACATAGCATGGGACCTTACTGACAATGGATGCATGTCTCATGCAATTTACCAGTCCCAGATCACAATCATCAAATGAGACACTTCAGACAGACATGCACACTGCAACAACAACACTTACGTAGCCTCTGCTCACGGAATCTCGGCTCTAATGGCACTGGAATTATTAATTCTCTTGCAAATCCTTGCTCCAAAAGGGAATTCTCCAATGGGAAAATAGATTGTTTGTTTAAGGAGAAAATCCAGCTCGACACCTTAAGCATGTTCAGTTAAGCTAAGTAAGGAAAGGTCTCATACCCATGGGTTCACTCACTGGTAAAGATCCTCAAGATGTACAGTATTGAAAACAAAGCTCCCTCTTGTACCCACGTTAACAATCAGACTACCATGCATACATGCCTTTCCTTAAGAGATTCCAGTTGGCAGACGTGTGGGTCCCCCTTGAAAGAAAGCCATTGGTGTATAAGGTTGATGAGAAGAGCATAGTTCAGAGTTCCGTGACAGATGAGGATCCAATTTTCTCGTGTTCTTTGCCTCAAAATGGAGATAGAAGAAGCGCAATATAAGCAGTCGCCTTTAGCTCCAGTTCCAACACCACCTGAAAATGGCCCACCCTCTTGATTGTTAGCTCGAGGCAGCAGCAGGTAAAGAGATTCACTCTGATTCCACCAACACCTTCCACAGAATAATACTCGTAGCATTAAAGGATTACACCGTAGATGTCGAACGTGGCATCAAGAAGCTCCAACTCCAAACGTTGTCAATGATTTATGTATCCACTTGGGTCAAGCTGCTGCACCTGCAGCCAAGGCAGTTGGCTATCACAATGCCGGCACAGTGGAATTGATAGTGGATACTATCACAGGCCAATTTTATTACATGGAGATGAATCCTCGCCTTCAAGTTGAACAGCCTGTGATTGAGATGATTGTTGTTCAAGATCATCTCATTAGAGAATACAAGCACTGATGAGGCTATAGTGATTGGCCCTGCTCCCTTGTTATCTTCTTCAGTCTTTATATTGCAGCTTCCTATAGAGAAAGGAGAGTTCTCAACGCGTTTTAGATCAATAACTTTGAAAACCCCTCTATTACAGGGCAGAGCAGTTGTCCCTCTCTTGATCATACGGTAAGGAAACTGGCACATTTGATCAGATTGCCAACCAATGAGCACCAGCTCAAAGTGGGGATCAGGTGGCTCACAAAGTCTGCCATAGATTCAATTACAACAGCCTCCAACACCGTGGTCCTTGCTTCAACAACACCAACACCCACAATAGAAGCAATAATATTACAAGATGTCAAACTGGTTATTGCATGGTGGAACGTACAGTTTCAGAAAGGAAGTCAATCCCCCATCTGAGAGTGTGTAGAAAAGAGGCAGTATCCTCACATTAAACCTTACTTGCAGAAACCACTAAAGACCATCAAGCATCTCCTGTTGATGATATCCTTGTTGCATGAATGAAGTTGTCTCAGAGTACTGATACTGTAATTCCATTCGAGATTTTCTTCTGAATTATCAAGGGGAAATGCAGCAGAGTTTGTACCTTAATCGTTTGGAGAGCATGCTTATTTGGCCATTTCACCAAATGCAGAAAATAGACTGATGTAGAGCTATTTTGAAGTCTGCCTAGGGAACTCAAACAGATCGATACGGAACCGTCTCCAAAGTCATTCATAGAATCCAAATAGACCGAGCGAGAAGCACATCTAGAATTGTCTGGAGAGCTTGGGCAGTGCTGAACATCACCACCACTAGTGGAATCTCTTTAGTGCATAGACATGCAAATGGCGTCTTGGGCACAAACTAATGGTTCAATCAGCAATATTATGGAGTATACACTTTTCCTTGAAGCTGCAACTACCAACACCGACAGTGTAGCCTCTTTGCACCTGGACCCCACCTGCATGGTCATCTTCCTTCCTCATTGGTGTACTTTTCCTGTTTCCTTGTGATTTTATATGCTTTAAATTGGGTTTTCCAAACTTCTTCCATTAAAATAATCTTAGCTTTCAAAAATCCCTCTTTAGACTTCTTCTAGATGATAAAATCCATATTTCAACAAACCTTCTGCTGCCATTTTCCTTTAGGTATGCATTTTCACTATTTTCTTTGTTTCCTACTAATTTTCTTGGTTTTCTTGATTTCTTAATAAGCATGAATAAATTCCATAGTTCCTAAAAATGGAATTCATAGAATCAACTCATGCAAAATTAATTGGGCCTTGGTGGGAGCCCAACATTCATGATATCATTTTTGATATTGATTCAAGTGAAATGATTGTTTGACGATTAATTGATTTTGATTCCTCTTAACAATATACATGAATTTGTTTATTGTTGAGCTAACCTTGTTTTCCATAGAGGCGTTGATGCTTGCTAACTAGGCACGCTCTCTCTATCCTCCAATTCCAAAATTCTATGAATATGCTTGTTATCATGAGCTTTATCCATGTTTGAATGTTGTCCTTGATCACTTTGACACTTGTTTGATTATCTCTAATGAAATGCATGCTGAGTGATATACTATTCAAACTAACTTTGATTGTCTTATGATAGTGCTAAAGAAAGAGTCTAGGTACACCCTAATTCTCCTTTATGATTGTGATTTGATTTTTTATTTGGCATGCTAATATTAATAGAATCTTGAAATCACCTTAGTCTACATAGGTACCTTCAATCAATTGATTAATTACCACATTTCCTTTGACTTAGTAAATGGAGACCTCTTTAGGGCTTAGAGGGGTGTTACCTCTTTGAAGTACTTTCCCAATAAATAACTTGATCCCCGAACCTAGACTTAGGATTTTCAAAGTCATGCTTTTCCAAAACTATGGAGTTACTTTTTTAGGGTTTTCTTTCTTGTTTTATTTTCCCTTTTAAAATAAAATAAAATAAGTGTTGACTTTGAATTTTCTAAAACTAATTTTTCATCATTAAACAGCGAGTCTCGTCGATGAGTGGGGACGCACGTGAAAACTGTGGGTCCACACCTTCTCATTTAAATTTGTTTGACTTTTGCATACTACAAATCATTTTTCTTGTTTTCCTCTAAATATTTTTAGAGATTCTCTAAATAAACCCACATTAAACAACCCCTTTTCAACCATTAAATCAAGTGAAAATTAACACCACTTTTGGAACTCATATCTTTCCATCTGCTTGATCACTTTAGAACACCCTTCTTGAGGAAATTATACGTGAATCATCGGGTTCTTTAGCTTTAAAGACTCCTTTCACTTGGGAATTGATGCCATCCATATTCACATTCCAAACAACCATATACACCTCTCATCTCGAATGTGCAAGTTTTAATTGTATATCATGGTAAATTGTATGAAAGATTGAGATGTGAGTTCCTTCTCAATCAAGAAGAATGGTCTAATAGCCTATAGGTGAATGTAAATGGATATAGATGAATCGTAGGAAATGACAAGCTTCACCTAATTATAATTGTATTTTGGTGAATGATATGTGTGTTTAATATTCTTGTAGACATCAAAATTTTTTATGAAATAAATTATCACTAAATTGGTCTTTAAAAAAAAAATGTGGCTCCCCAATTTGACAAAATTCAGGATCAACAAGTGATAGGTCTTACACACATTTGACATATGGCATATATTAAAAAAGGTGACATGTGGTGAAATTCGAAACACTACAAAATTTACTTTTCCAAATAAAATTAATTCTTTCAATTGCAGTCAAAGGAGAATTAATAAAAAAATAAATATTCTCTTGTTGGCAAATTTCCTTAATGAAGAAGACAAGTTAAAATCAAGGAACATATAATTTTTTGAATGAAGCAATTAAATCTTAGGAAATTCCAAAATTTAATTCCATAATTTCACCTATAAATAGGGGTGACTTGCTTCAATGAGAAGATTTCTTTGAATAAACAAAAACGACTCTACACTGAAAAAAAAGGCTTCATAGAGAAGAAAAAGCTTTAGAAAATTTCCCTATATGTAAAAGAAAAGACAGAAGTACTACACATGCGATCTTTATTTTTCAATGAGTACATTCAGGAACAAGCCACTTGTGGCCCTTGATTGATCTCTAAAATTAAGGAAAATTTTTTATCATTGTCTTCCAAATTGTGATCAAGGTGAAAGAATTAGAGGGATATATTTTTTTTTGTAAAATAATATTACCACAAAAATTGTACCCTACAATTTAAAACTTTTGATAAATTTTTTGTTTCACATAGTTTTCCCAATATTGTTTTACTTACATGGTAGAACATTTGCGAAATTTGTGCATACAAATTTCTATCATGCCTGGTGAGACCTTTTTGCCTCTCATCTCTTCCTCTAAGAAAGTGATCACTATGAAAACGATGACATCTAAGGAGGCTTAAGCCATGCATGTCGACAAGGGTGATGATGAGATTGTCGTTACCCAATTGGCATGCAACACCTCTACAGGCCTATGACTTGTAGCAAAGTGAAAACAACTGCTACATCACCAACAAAGTTAGCAAGTGAGCACACTTGTTTTCTAAAAACAATGGGGACATGCAACAGTTACCAATCGGTCATCACCTTGGCCCCTTTGGGGGCAAAGTTCTCATTGTAAGGAAAAACACCCTCGAACAAAGAAGGATTTTGGGGATAAGTCCTTTTACTCTATTGCTAATGCCATCTGAACCACTGGCTCAACAATTGGTGTGTCAAAATAAGATAACTTCTCTGACCATTTTAGCTATTTCACTTCTTCGTTATTGATGATAGTGCCAATAATGACAATCAACACTACATCTGTGGAAGAACAATTAGTAGAAATGACTCATGTCATCTCTAAACTCACTAAGACTATCAAGGAGAAAGATTTGCAAATAGCCTCCCTTATGAACAAGGTTGAGGCAAAAGCACATGATACAGTTGAGTTATAGATCCTCCTATCATGTATTCAAATGACATGTCAAGTTTCCATGAACACATCGCCTTACGGTAACCCAAGAAGACACACTGTCTCAATCCCATGAGATATCATGGTGACTCTATTGAGAATACCTATTGCTAATAGCTTTCATCAACAATGACCCAATCCATAGGGAATATATGATCAGCTTACAATCTTACCTGTAGGTCAAAGCCACTGCTAACTTTAGTACAAACTCAATATTCTCTCAAGGTTGAAAGACAACGCAATGAAGCAACTTGGTAAGGTTGTGACTATTTGACAACCTTAAGTCATGACTCACGGTAGGTCTTGTCTAATGTGTAACCATACACATAATGCACTTGACATGGGAAACCCATTTCGATAGCCAAAATCAACCATCCCTCCAATTAGGAGGTGGTGAACTACAACCTCTAATGGGTTGCCTAAACCCATGGATCGATTGTGAACAAGTCATCTATTTGCAAAGAACCCATAACTTAGGTCTTATGTGCAACTCTTAATGCCTAAGTCACGTGCAATGCAAAGATGCATGCAAGAATGCTCATAAAGTATAATACATGGAATAAGGATAGATAAAAGTGAAACTGTAATACCATTAAATAAATAACGAATTCCAAATTTATTACATTGTGTTATGCTTTTAAGGGCTCTATCCTAACAACTTAGACTATAGTAGTTAAAAAAAAAAAAATATCAAACTTATGCCAAAGGAAGAATTTTTTTTTTTTTTTTTGTTTTTTAGCGAACTTCTTAAATCGAGGAACAAACTCTTTGCATTAAAGAAGTTAAATTTGGAAATTCTAAACTAAAATCTCCAACTTCTCTAAATGTAAGTGTTCTAAAAAAGGAAGATGCAACCCAGAAGCTAAATCCAAAAATGAAGCTTCAAAAGTTAAGATCAAACTTCAAACATTCTTCAACAAGCCTGTAAATGAATAGCAAACACAATACAAAAGTTTCATTCATCCACCTTCGAAGCCAAAGAAAAAAAATTCCTTCAAAACGCTCGAGGAAATTATTGATAAGTTTACTTGAGATCAAGTCATCATTGACCCTCGATTGAACTTTGATCCAAGAATATGTGTATACCACCCTTAGATTAAAATAAAGTCTAAGCTTGGCATATTGTGGAACAAGCCTATGAAAGAATAACAAACACAATATAAAAGTGTCATTCATCCACCTTTGAAGCCAAAGAAAACAAAATCCTTCAAAACACTCAAGGAAATTATTGATAAGTTTACTTGAGATCAAGTCATCATTGACCCTCGATTAAACTTTCCTCCAAGAACACATCTTTACTACCCTTGGATTAAAATCAAGTCTAAGCTTGACACATTCTTCAACAAGTCTATGGAAGAATATCAAACATGATACAAAGGTGTCGTTCATCCACTTTCATGGATGAAAATCAAGATGAATTCAAAATACCTTCTTTTGTTCTTTAAAATACTTAAGAAAGATCTTTACTAGTTTAATTGAGAATAAGTTATCTCTAACCCTTAGTTAAACTTTATTCTAAGAACATGTATTTATCATTCTTGGATCAAAATCATTATAATTGATGCTCTTGAAAGCACAAGCCTAAACTATATGATGCTTTTGATCCGCATGAGCTTAAACTGCTTATGATGCAAAAAAAAAAAAAAAAAAAAAAAAGTCTGCTAAGTTGAAAACCTAAAAAGGTGACTTAGGCAAGAGGTAGGACATATGTTTGTACGATTAAATTTTTTTAATTTTGTAAAAAGTTAGAGTGCAAAGAAAAAAAAAAGTTCACTAAGTAAAAACCTAAAAAGGCTACTTTGGTAAAAATGAGGACATATGCTTGTAAGATTAAAATTTTATTTTCATTTTGGTAAAAGTTAGTGCAAAAAAAAAAAAAAAAAAAAAAAAACTATATTTGACTTGATCTCTTTTCTTGAAGGGTACATTAACAACTTAGGAAAACTACTTAAGTTTAATTATTATATATAAAAAAAATCCTCCTTTTATAAATAAGCTTGGCTAGCAAATGCTAGACTTATTGCATTTTAATAAAAATGAAAGAAGAAAATGAATGGTAAAACTAATGACACAACAATCATACCCACACTTAGCATGCAAGCTCGTCATGTTGAGTCCTTAAGGCTTCTTGAAGTGTCTCCAAGGTCTTGGCATCGACATCAATAATCATAGGGGTTTGGGCAATAGTGACATGTTCTTCCCTTAGACGAGAAATGCCATTTTGTTTATTGGCTAGATTCTCATTGATCTCCGAGAGTGAGTTATGAAGTCGCTCCCTTTGTATATCTAGTTGCTCCAACTCCTTTAGTGTGTTTTCCTTAGCGTCAAGAGCAACTAAGTGAGCTCTTAATGATTGATGAAGCCTTGCCTCTACTCTCTCAAATTTTAAAGCATCAACAATCTAAGATGCAATGATAGCTAAATGCTTGCTTTGTACTTCTAGTGATATCTTCATAGAGTTAAAATGGCACACTACCTCAAGGCAAGCTACACCTACCATGTACTTCTCAATTTGAGACTTTAGTGGTGAAGGGTTTACTCCAATCTTCACAATAGCATTGAGAAGCTCATCAAATTTTCCTTTTAGTAATGGGAGACATTCATTGGAAGTTTTGAGAACCATTTCTTTAATACTCTCTCTTATCATATGTGTTATTTGACGTTACATAACAAGGACAATTTGTTCCACATCAAATGTGTAAGCAAAATTAAAAGGAGCCACAGGAAGAGTATTAGGGTATGGAGACTTTTGTCTAACAATTAAACCTTCAATGGTTAAAAGTGTTAATTCATTATATGCTGTATTTTCAAATGTGGCCTCTTAACCTTGAGATTCGATCAAAACATCACTTGAGATGTTAGTAATTCTTTTATCACCTAAATGAGAATGGGGTAAAGGTAATGGAATGATAGAGTGATCTTCTTGTTGGATAGTTTGGTTGAAGGATGTCGACCCCTCCCTCCTTTAGTACTATCAACATTTTCGAACTGGTCTTTAAAAGAAGTATCATCACTTTTATCGATAAATTGATTATCACCTTCAACTTAAGACCAAATATTTGTGTTAGTACCAATGCGTTAAAAAAAGAAAGGAACCACTTCACCACCAAGTTCCATTGGTTGAGTAGAGGATGGAACATCAACAAAAAAGACATCAGCATCAAGTGGATGAGAGTTAGTCTCATCATAGTACATAGGATTGGGTCTAGTCCTTTAGCATTTAAAGTGACATTCACTTATATCTTTGGAGTCATCATTTGAAACATAAAGAACCTATGCATTGTTATTCTGCTTAAAAGTCTGGTGATAGTGACCATTACCACCATAAAAAATAGTTCCCTCATGCTCTAAGTGTGTGGAGACATTAGCTTGATGACCACCCATTGAGTGCTTAGAAGAAGTCTTTGAGTCATTAGGTATATCATCAAAGTTCTCTTTGACATTGTCCTTAACATCCCTCTTGGTAGAAACACTTGAATCAATCTTACACGTTCTACTATCTAGAAACTTTGAGGGTATTTCTTGAGAAGAATAAGGAAGAGGTTCTATACAAGTAGCAATAAGAGTTTCCTTCTCAGAATTGCATACACTATTCCACTAATTTGCATTAGCCTTGGTGATTGAGAACTCTTTAATACTATGATAATATGGTATAGTATCTCTAGAATAGGTACCAAGACTAGTGCATGACTCCGAATGTTGATACACCTCCTCCAAAGTTCCAAAGCAAAAAACCACTGGTCAATCCCCTAGAACATCTTGAGGATACCTAAATTGCCTACAAAATAGGTGAGGATAATACAGTTGGATTGATTGCTTGATGGTTACCTTGTTGCTAATATAAATAAATAGAGTGAAGACTTATGAGATAAGAAGCTTTGGTAATAGTAAAAGATTCGTTATCAGTCCAATACATGTGCTCATTTTTTTGTAATGCCAAGTGGTCCAACTTTATGCCTTTGCAAACATTATGAAAACCTGCGCTTGTGAATTTTCAAAACACTTAGCATAAAACTTGCCGACGTAATGCGTCATCCGTGGGGAATGGTTCCAAGAAGGAAAAATGAAATGGGTATCAAAATATTTGCCTAGCCATTTGTATAAATAATGAATGGGGAAAATAGATGCATTAATCCTAGGCTTTGAAGAACAAGTGATTTCATTCTAGCCATTGTAAATGCTCATTAATACTGAAACAACAAGGCTAAATATTTGACCTTGAGTCATTCTACTAGCTACCTTGAAGACTCCAGGGCAAATCAAAGTGACACCCTTCCTAGGAAAAAACAAACTTACATAACCAATATGTAAGGAAAACAACCGTATAAGTTTCCTCAACATCTTCCTCCACTACACGAAGGTCGCTAAACACCTTCATCTCTAATTGAGTACAAGATTCAATAGGATTGATATTCCTAGAAGGATTATGTGTCTTCTTAGTGTTGGGAACCTTGGATTACTCCATTCCCATGCCTTGGATCGTGTAGGGTGCATGCAAATCTATCCTAGGATTTCTAAATCTATCATAACAGATAAAAAAGTATTAAAAAACAATAAGGATACCATAGAAAAAGTAGATCTAGAGAATAAAGCCACATACCTTTGATCTAGATGTTCTCGGATCAATACCAATCAATGTTGATAACTCCAAAGTCATAATGGATCTTGTAAACATCCTGATCTTCTACCCAATGACTCTTTCTTGTGCCTAGGTATTAAGATGATGGAGATTTCAAGGATGAAGGCTAGGGTTTTCTCTCTAAATTGAAGGTGAGAATGACAAGATTTAGAAACCCTAACCCCTAAAAGGATATTTATAGGTTTCTTATTGGGCTTAAGTGATTTAAGCCCACCATGAGTTTGGGTCACTTAATCTAGCCTCAAAAGGTTTCTAATTGATTAATTAACCATATAAGGCCTATTTAATCAATTAGCGCAATTCAGAGATACCACTCACTTATCCCTATGCAATCTTACGTAGTTACCAAAATGTCCTTATGCACAAAAGTGAACTAAAAAGCCATCCAACCCTCAAAAGCCACGCTAATAAGGAATATGAGCTTAGAGTGGGGACCACTGAGACCCATAAGAGTACTGGCTTCTTCATAATCAAATAATGAAATTGACTCAACATCCCACTATAGAGAGTCAATTGCACTCCAGTACTCCATGTATATTACAATGAGACACAAAGTACAAAGTGCTCAGGTCCATGACTTACTATCTACTGCATATTGACTCCCTATGAACTGGTGTCCGTAATCTAACAAGGTAGTGCTATCACCGATCAAGATTACTTCTCAAATGTTTGAGTTACAGATCCCACTTATTATGTGATCAATTGACATACTCTAACTCTAAGGAGCATATGTGAAATTCCACTAAAGGAATTATTATGGCCACATATTTCATGATCACATGTCCATTAGATCACCCAAGGGGACACACTATCTCAATCTTATGAGATATCATGGTGCCTCTATTGAGAATACCTATTGCCACCAGCCTTTATCAATAGTGACCTAATCCATAGGGATATATGACCACTTTAAGGTCTCACCCATAAGTCAAAGCCTCATGTTAATTTTGGCACAGACTTAATATCTTCTTAAGGTTGAGAGTCCATGCAGTATAGTAGCTTGGTGAATTATGAAAATTGATAGCCTTGTGTAATGATTCATCGTAGGTCTTGTTCAGTGTGCATCACATAGACTAGTGCACTCACTATGAGAAACCCATCTCGACAACCAAGACATGCCATCCCTTCAATTAGGAGGTAGTGCACTATAGTCTCTATTGGATTGCCCAAATCCATGAACCAACTATGGATAACTTATCTACTTACAAGGAACCCATGACTTGTATCTTCTGTGAAACTCCTAATGCTTCCAAGTCATGTACAATATAAGAGACATGGACTGAATGCTAAAATTAATGTCAATATGCCAAAGGGATAGTTAACTCTAATTTTATTACATCATGTCTTGCTTTTTGGGACTCAATCACAACACTTAGACCTTTGTGTATTGTTCCTTGTACTATTTTTAGGGGTTTTTGCTTACTTTATGGAACCTTTGTAGCAAAATGATACCCAGGAGGCTGTCTTAGCTAAAGACTTCCCCTTCATCTTAAAGCAAATTCGATGATATGCAAGGTAAGAGTCAACAACTTAGTGGGAGTGAGGACTTTGTTGTATCATTAGATAATCGTCATATAAAGATCCAATGATGGGTAGCCCAATAATGCGATACTTGTCTCAAAGGGAGATAGAAACCTCTCCAATGGAAGTATGAAAAGTGTAAGTGGTAGGACACCAATGTTCACAAAGGCTCTAATGATAGAAACATGGTGATCATAGCTAAACAAGGATGCAAAAATGACTTCATAAAGGTTGCATCCCTTAAGAAAGTTTCCATGTTGACCGAACACATCCCCATTCAACTTTTCCGTCATGTACAGGAGAGCTCAACAATCCAAATTCATCATGAGTTTCAGTAGTAGTTGAGTGAGAAGAATTCAATAATAGAACATCAGAAACAAGTTTTATTTTGTTGAATTTTGAATTACTAATATTTGTAAGCTTGCAAGATGCTACTCAAGACCAAGAAGAAATGTGTAATGGATCATTTTTCATTGGCATTGAGAAGGTTTGAAGGTCAGTGATCGACTTTTGTATTAACAACATAGTTCCCTGTTCAAAATCTTCACTATCATCCTCAAGAATGGTCATGTTATTCTCTTTGAAACACTTGAAGAACACTATCCTACATAAAAAAAAGGAATAGATATGGGTCTAATTCTTAATTAAGAAGTTGAGCACCATTATACATCCAAGAAGACCAATTCGCATGAGTGGATACCTTAACACTTAAGCAGCATTAAGTACCAAAAGTACAACACAATGCAATGTCAAGGCCATAACTTGTTTGCATAGGTGTTAAATATAATTCTGGTTTTAATTAAATGTTAAAACTTGAATACCACTATGAAGTCCAACCACTTCGCATGAGTGAGGACCTTAACACTTAAGCTGCATTAAATATTGAAAGTACAACACAATGTAGTGTCAAATATGTGACTTGTTTGCATAGGTGTTAAATATTATTATAGTTTTAATTAAATGCTAAAAATTGAATGCCACTATTCATTCAAGTCAAGCCACTTAAGTTGTATTAATTATCAAAACTACAACACCGTGTTCAACGTCAAAGCCATAACTTGTTACATAATTGTTAAATATAATTCTAGTTTTAATTAAATGTTAAAACTTGAATACCACTATGCATTCATGTCAAGCCAATTCGCATGAGTGAGGACTTTAGCACTTAAGCCACATCAAGTGTTAAAAGTATAATACTGGACAACATCAAGGCCATGAATTGTTTGCATAGATGTCAAGTATAATTCTAGTTTTAATTAAATGTTAAAACTTGAATACTACTATGCATTCAACTCAAACAAATTCACATGGATGAAGACTTTAACATATAAGTGCCGAAAATATGACACCACTTCGCGTCAGGGCTATTGTAGACCCTCTATTTTGTTCTCTTAGCACATGCACTATTAAGTGCCCTTTTAATACTCCACAGTAGTCCTTGGTGGCCCATTGACACTCAGAAAAACTTCTTTTTTCATAACCAACTTGGGGATTGAACCCTTATTGTGACCTTGGCCGCCATTCGAGCTTAAGTTAGACTTTACTTAGATGTTTTTCTTAGGTTTAGTTCACCTAGACATTTTTTAGGATAAATTTCACTAGGACACTTTTAGACTTAGGTGACTTTGCTGTTTTGTTTTAGTTCACTTAATTTTTGGTAAGTTTTTCTTTTCGAAGTGTTTTTAATATAGATTATTTGACATAGTAAGGAAAATTTTGGTAAGTTTGTTTGTTTGTTTTTTTAAAAAGCGATTTCAATTTAAATTTTGAATGTCATGTACGTAAATAGTTTTGCTAATTATTTTTCAAAAAAAAAAAAAAAAATTGATGAAGATTTTAATGGTATGCATGTAAATGGAATGGTTATTTTTTTTTAAAAAATGTTTATGGAAAAGTTGGACTTATTTTTAAAGTGGAAAATCATTAGGAAAGTGGAAGAAGACACTTATTATTGGAGATCAGAGATTGGAATTTTGAGAAAGGAAGGTGACGACTACTTCATTCCACATATGGGCTACATTGAAATGAATTTTGGGGGATCCTCAAGCAGGCATAAATGGAAGAGGCTGCCTTATAAATAAAAAAATATATTGAGGACCATTGAAAATAGGAGGAACAGGCTGGGACTTGGGGATATGAGAAGAGTTTTGAACTGCATGGAAAATAAGTAGGTCGGATCTAAAAAAGAGACATTAAGAAAGCCTTCAAAAGGAAGTATTCTAACTAAGGAGTGAAGAAAAAAGATGATGCTTAAAAATGAGGAAACAGAGGAAAAAAGAAAGACTAGCAGGGATCTAAAGGATCTTCCAAGCATCAATAGGCACCATGAGAGGTAAGAGAATGCCATCAAATTTGTCCTTAAATAATGATGCGTATTAGATTTGAGATAGGATTTTCTCTTGAAAATGGAAGACGTGATTTTGTAAGAGGAAAAAAATAGAGAAAGCTAGGAGAGAGAGAGAACCAAAAACAAAAGGCAAACCAAAAGGAAAATAAGGGAGATGACGTTTGAAGGAGAAATGAGGACTAGTCATTTTATCAGCTATAGGAGAGGATGCAACTTACTTGAGGCCTAGTCAACACAATTTGGAGGAGTTGTTATAGGTATGGCTATTGCAAGTATTTGGTTCATTTCAATTATCATGCATTCCTTCTCTCTTTTCTGTCAATCTTCTGATGTCGTTTGTTGTTTGGTATGGACATTAAGCGTCATAGGAAGGTTTCATTGAAACTTGTTGTTTTCATGTTTGCTTTGTTTTTGGTTTTCCTTTTTCTTATTTTGATATCTTTGAACTTGATGCACAAGAATCACACTTCTACCCATTATTTCTTTCACTTGTTTATGGTCATTTGATTAAAACATAAAGAGGGACCTCATTCGTAGTTTGCTTGCTTGGCCCCTCTTGGGTTATAGTCTGTTTTCTGTTTGTGTTTTTCTCTCTTTGTATGTGAAGGCCATGGGTCAGAATTTAAAATCCATTAGGAGGGGAGCACACTCAGGTATGACTGCGACAGATTCACTGTTATTCTTCATTATCATGTAGTTCTTCATTTTCTTTTTCCATTTATGGGTATTGTTTCTATGGTCTAGATGTGGATATGCTGCATGATTGATTTTAATGGCTGTGTTTGCTGAATATGGTGGTTGGATATTATGGAAATTCAATTGGATAGTTGCTGAAATTTTAATGAAGATCATGACCGAAATTCAAGTGATTATTTGCTGAATTTTTAATGAAAATCATGGCTTGAATTCAAGTGGAGATTTGCTAAGTTTTTATATAATGTAATTGGCTAAAGTTCAAGGTTGGACATGGAGATTTAAGGTTGAAATTCATGCCGCATTGATGAGTTTTAATGGAGAAAGTGGCAGCATGTGTGAAGTTTGTGGCTCAAATGTCAATGGAGTGAGTTTTCGATGGATAAATGAGGATATAAGGCTGCATAAGAGTGTTGAATCTCAGGGCTGAATTTGTAGCTGTGGATAGAAGCTTTTTCATGGCTGAAAATTCAAGATGAAATGTGCTGAAAATTTGGTGAAGGACCATTGATAAGTGAGCTGAAAATTATGGATGAAAGTTTGCTTTAATTCAAGTGAAAATATAACTGAATTTTAATAGCTGAACATGCAACTGTTAATGGAGGTGTAAGAGGCTGATTTTAAGGGTTGAATATGTAGCAATTAATAGAGCTTTGTGCCATTGAATCATGGAAAATTTAATGACTTAAGGTGACCACACAAAGCATGAGATGAATTAATGCTATAATGTATGATTAGTGGCCGAAGTTTAAGTGGCTGCATATAGGGGATTTCAATGGCTAGAAATCCAATAGAAATGAAGATTTTACGGGTTGCATAGCGAAGATGAGTCGAACACAACTTGGAGGACATCAAGGCATTAATTGAATTTTGGACACCTTGAGATAAATTATTTAATTGTCCTATTTCTGATTTAATTTTTCATATCTTCTTTATTTCTTTCTTTTGATCTCATTATTTTCTTTTGAATACATTATAATAGGTTGGGTGTGGACAAATCAGGCCACACATGAGTATTGTTAGATTTGACATTTAGGAATTTGTTTGATTGAATGTTGATTGTTTGATAAATTATGATTGAGATTGAGTTATTTTTTCTTCAAACTCTTTTATTTGAATAAGCTATTGGAAAATTGCATGAAAATTGGCTTTGAATGAATGCATTAATTAGGTTTCATGCCTCCTTGATTTTTCGTTTTCAACTAATGCTAGTTTTCAGCTTACCTATCACAGTTCACATACGTTTCACACCACACTACTACAAAAAAACTAAACAAGGACGCTCTTATCCTTGGCGTTTTTGAAAAAGCGTCATTATTTAGTTAAATATACTAAAATGTTGACGCTTGTTTACTATGGCGCCTCTATAAGCGTCATTGAACTGTAAAAGTTTAAAGATATTGGCGCTTATTTTAAGCATCATTGTATATAAATTTCAATAGGCGTCCTTGGCGCTAAAAGGCGCCATTTTCTTTCTTACATAGTATGTAATATATTTCCCATTACCTCCATATGATTCGCTGCACCCGCCAAAAGTCAAATTTAGCACCCCGACAAGCCTTAGAAGACCACTTGTGAGTATCAAAACCCTTCGAAGACCTAAACCCTCAGTGCGTAAAAAACCCTAAGCCTTCACTCTCGTTGAAAGCCCTAAGCCTTCTCTCTCGTTGAAAACCCTAAGCCTTCACTCTCGTTGAAAACCCTAAGCCTTTGCTCTCTCTATTGAAAAACCTTAACCTTTGGAAGAGTACTATATTTAGACTCCAATCTACAACTATTCTTAACCTGTCGGTAATGGAATCTCATAGATTTGAGTGGCAACGAAATCAAAAGTGAGGTGGGAGACAATTTTAGGGTGATATATCACATCGTGAAACAACGGCGTGTAGTTGGTGAGTAGCCAAAGCTGTTTGGGGGTTTTCATTTTCAAGATCCTACTCCGATCTCCTTTGTGAAGCAGCCAGAAAATGTGAAGGTATTTGTTCTTAGACCAACTCGAATCTGATCTACATCTGGTTAGGAAGATTTATTTTGGGGATCAATGTATGTAGTTCGAATCAAAGGACCATCTAGATAGAGGAGTCCATGGGTTGGAAGAAAATGAAGCTTTATGGAGATGACAGTCACTAGAGGTAGCACAGGCATGGAAATTAGAAATCTTATTGTGAAAGGTAAAAAGTTTTAGTAAAAGTAAATTTTTTTAGCAAAAGTGAAAATTTTTAATTGGAAAGATTTCAGAAATTGGGACTCCGTAGATTGTGAATTTGTGACTTGAAGGGTTGGCTGTTTGGAATGAGTTTTTGCATTTTTGTGGAAACAAAGCTGCAAATTTTCATATTTTTATGGATGAATAATCCTCTGCATGTATTTGTTAAACATATTTTTATGGATGAAATAGCATTATGTCATATTTAAGAATCTTAACTGTTTCTCTCTCACTTTCTCCCACTTTCGGTCTCACCTTCTCCAGAAAATTAAATTCAGATTTTGCTACCTTTCAAGAATCTGATAACTTGGAGGTTGTTGATTTCACATTCAGCAATTTCTTGGTCTTTTTGGTCACCAATCCGGTAAAATTCTACTAACCCTTTTCTTTCTTCCTTTCTTTCTGTAGAGATCCATTTCAAGGTCATCTGCTTTATTTCGTATATAAGATTCATAACTGTTTCTCTCTCACTTTCTCACTTTCTCCAGAAAATTAAATTCAAGTTTGGTAGCTTTCAAGAATCTGATAACTTGGGTGTCGTTGATTTCACATTCAGCAATTTGTTTTCAGTCTTGTTCATCATCAATCAGGAACAAATATATTATCTAGTCCTTTCTTACTTTTTCCTGATATCTCAACACATCCATAACTGTTTCGCTCTCAGTTTCTTGGTCAAGAATCTGAAACTCAATTTCACTTGGAAGTTGTTAATTTCCTTTTTTAATCAGCTTACCTTTTGAGGTGGAAGTTGCTGCTTTCTGATTAATCCAACATGTATGCTAATTACAGGTACATTCCCTTATGTTATCTTTTCTCATCTTTTCTACAATATTTTTATTCTTTCTCTTAAACTTATTTCTAAATGCATGGGTTAAGGAGAGTGATAGTTCTGGCAACACCAAAACCTGCCACGCCAACTCCGGAACCAACCACACCAACACAGGGCCCAACTCCAACACAAGATCTCTTTCTTCGCTGCAATCACTGCTCTTGACCCTTTATTCACAGGCAAAATGTTCGATTATATCAGAAATTAATTGGAGTATTATATGTATCACAATTTTCTTGTATATTTGTTTGATGAATGTTCTCCTTGTAGGGTGTTGTTGTAAAAGTCGGGGATCCCAATACTAGATACTATGTGTATCTCTTGGATTCTTTGAATAACACCTATTTAATATGCAAATTTTCATATTTTTATGGATGAACCTTGCAGGATTTGAAAATGCATCAAATTTTTGTCATCACTATAGTGGCAATTCCTACTTGTATCATGATTCTTGACTTGAATTCCCAAGTTTCCAACTTAGTTGGGGGTGTGGCAGTTCTGTTGCTGATATATCTTCTATGTCAATAAGTAAAAGGGATGTTTGGTAAGTCTTGTATGGTATACGATGGAGCCTTTTTTATTGGTAAATTCACATGTTGTTTTTCCCATTGAACTGCTGTTTTTCTCTTTTTATTTTTTTAAAGCTAATTTTGGTTGCAATTTTGTGCATTGTATCTGGAACAGAGCCTCCTTGAGAGTTATTCATCTAGTTGAAGGCTTCCCTTTGTGGTATTGCTACTTTATGCTTGCTAGAAATATTTAATCATCAATTAACTATCTGAATAGTTTCACTTAGTAATGTCATTAAAAATATGATTGTCTTTCTTGTGTTTATCTATTCTAAGCAGAAGATTTTCCAGCATTAACCTTTGCTCTGTGCTAAAAGAATGCCATTCAACCATACTAATGAAACTATCTAGAAATTAGAAATTAATTATTTATATAAAAACTGAAACAACTGTTCTTTGAATTAGGTGGCAAGAAAAAAAAAAAGAACACAATTGCAATGCTTTCTTAAAGAGGAAAACATAAGCTAGGTGTTCCAGAATGTGACAAAAATCACAAAGTAAAATTCCCATTTCAATGTTGATTCCCAACACCTCAAAAATGCATAAAATAGGAAACATAATGGAATTATTTCTACTTTTCTTTTACTTGTTCTTTATCTAGTCTCTTATGGATGGATTTCTTTAGATATATGAGATTTGGGATTAAGAGATAGGTTGGAGCCCTATTTAAGTTTCAGTTTTTTGAGAAACTATCACAATTTGGAGATCTACAACCATTTTTTCTTTACATTTTTCTTGTTAAACATTGCAATAATCAGTTTTGAATTTTGCCAAAAGGCCTATAATTGATGTGAATGTTTATTAGAATATGTGTGGTGTTGTTGAGATTGCTTCTATTCTCTTTATATATATATATATATATATATATATATATATATATATATATAAAATAGTTGGTATTTTTTCTATGGTGGTGAAGAAGCATAAGAATAAGGGGCTTGAATCACTTGTATCCTATAATAAATAGTTTGGACTGAATGAAGAAAAAATAAGACAAATTAGTGGGACTATGCTAGTATTTGACCTTTAGGAAAACACTTCAATGAATCCCATTTATCAAGCCCAAGATGCAGATAAAAATTCTGGTATTTGACCCATAGCCTCATGATTCCAATGCATGGACCATGCTCTGATTAAACATTTATTGCCTTTGCCTCCTGTAGGTCTCAAGGTGTACGTAATAGGTTTTCTACTCCTTCAGTGAAGCTTATGAAGTTCTAAGACTGCTGTAGAAGGCTTGATCTCGAATTCAGGTGATGCACTCCCACTTCTCCAGTGTTAATGAAGATTATATTTGAAGTATAATATATGTGAGTGACCTTATTAGTATATATAGATGGAATCTTGTGATGTGTTACGTTATTGGTAGTGCTGATTTTTCTAATAGCAAACAATGGTTGATATAGTTATTTAAGAATTTTGATTTTCAATCCTGCAGCTTGATTCCTAGAAGGAAACAGAAATGTTAGAGCAAAGCTAGCAAGTCCATCACAATCTTTAGATCATTCTTGCGAACACCGATGCAAAGAGGCTTTGTGGATTTCATTTTGTAGATCATATCCACCAACTTGCCTATTTCCAAAGTACTATAATGAAATGAATTCTAATAAGCCATAGCAAAGGGTTAAAATTTAATTGGGAAATCATATTATTTAATTTAGATATGCTCATTGAAATTTTGCCTTATTGCCATATGATGAACTTCTCTAGTGACCTTAATGAGCATCCAAGTCCAAGTCAATCTTCAAACCTTCTAGGTCCAACTTTTGTAACTTTTTGTGATTAGTTTTTTCATAGATAAATTACAACTGAAATTCTCTATCATTCTTCATTCTCCCATTTTCTCCGATGAGCTACAAAGCACTACCTATTCTTTTTCTCTTAATAGACACTACATATCCTAAAGTTCATTAGGAATTCTCCTTAATCTTCCTGTTTCAGAATTTTTGATCCAATGACATATACTTTCTACCCTACTCAAAAGGTCTTAGGCTCTCTTGCTACTATTGTGGCTGATTCTGAAAAGGAAGGGAAATCTAATCCAACATACTATTTCTGTCTAAAATGCATCTCATCCAAAACAAATAACCGGAAATCTCACCTGGTTGTTTACTTTGTTGCATTTTTTGTTAGATGCCATTAATGTAATTTTTCTTGCTTTTAAAATAAAATAAAATTGCGAGCCACCTACCTCTCTCAAATTCTTTATTTCTAGAATTGTTATACTCCTTCACAACTAGGGCATCATCAAGAGTTTTTTATGCCTTCACAAACATTATTTTGAGATTCTAAGATCATCTCATCTATGACCCTTTTTAGCCTTTGAACAATTTTTCCATGAGTTTATAATGACCCCTTACCAAACTATATATATATATATATATATATATATATATATATATATATATATCAACAAACTTTTATGCTTAGATTTAGTTCACAGAAAATTTGAACCAAGGATAAGGAGAAAAAAAACATGAAAATGAAAATAAAGAAGGGAAGAAAAATATAATAAAAATTTAAATTAAATTCTTATTTTTCTACCACAATCCTCCAATTTTCTTCCTCTAAAATTGTATAAATTCTCAAAAAGTTTATTCTATTTCATTTTTCTTTATATCTTTGAAACCAACTAAACAGAAAATTAAATTGCCTTTGTATTATTTATTTTCTTTTTCTTCCTATTTCTCAAGTTCCATATAAAATCTCACAAAAACTATTTATTTATTTTATTTAAAATTAAGTTTTTTCCTAAATAACCAAGTAATTACCCAACTAGGAGTCATACTTTTCATCACTTTCCCAACCAAGTAAGTGCCCAACTAGCTCATTTGCATTAACCTAATAACTATAAATCACATTTACAATATAGGAAAGTTGTAAGAAGAAATTAAGGCATTTGCAAATGGTTAATATTAAATGTCTTATATTACTAGATATGATGATTTATGATTGAAACTAATTATAAGCCATACCTATTGGTATCTTCATATATTTATATATGAGAAATGAGTTTCATATGTTAGACATAGATAAGAAAATATTATATTACATTCCATATTGTAGAATTTATACCATTGAAAGCCTAACTTGTTTCCTCTAACTTAATAATGAACTAAAAAGTCTATTAATATTTTATAAACAAGTATCAAATTAAACAATTTTTCACCTTCATTGAAGCATAACATCTCATTAAATACCAAGTTATTCTCATTTGCACTTCTTTCATGGACCATTTATAGATTTAAATTTAACTTTCATTGCATGTATATTAAGTAAACATAATTTGTTTCTTCTATTAATTTTTTTTAAAAATGTATACAGGTAAAAGATTTCAAGTTCAGGAGTGGATATGCAACCAAGAGAAATACTTTTGGCTAGAAATGCTTTTGACTTCTTCTTCTTCTTTTTGTAATATTATTTTTGATAAGGAATTTAGAAACCTTGTTTTTTGGTACATGTGTACTTGTTTTATATATGTTGAAGTTCGAAAATATGCTTGTAAATATTTTGATACATTTACAAATTTGCGTATTAATTAACTATGTAGATATTAGTTCTTTATCATGATATTATTCCCAAATTTATTCAATTTCTTTTGGAAGATGTAGTTATTAATATTGAAGTTATTATTTTGTACCTTATAAATAATCATGCAGCCAAAATTATATATAACATGACATACAAAATATATCATTTCAATAGGGGGATTTTCAATATTATTATCCACATAAGATGACACTTTTTTGAGTGTCGAAATAGACAAATGATATTTTGGCCATTCCTTGGCGCTACTGTAAGTGTTAACATAGGTAGATCAATAATGACGTTTTTTAACGTGTTAATATAGATCAATCAACAATGACGCTTTCTAGAAGCGACATGGTTGCCTGCACCCATTCCTTGACAGAGGCGGAAAGGACGCTTTCGAGAAGCGTCATCGTATACATTTATTGACGCCTAAAAAACGTCATTATTACCCTTTTTTCTTATAGTGCCAATAGATGATTACTTGTCTAGGCTTGATTAGGCATGCTAGAGAATTCACATATACACACTTACACTCTTTCTTGATAGTTTGGTTTTTAATTCTATGTGTTTTAATATTTTTAAAAATTGTTTTCAGCTTTTTTTTATATAGCCAAATTAATCTTCTAATTTTATTTTAAAATTAATCCTTAATGAATTAGGTAAAGAAAGGTCAAATTTTCAAAATTCATGCAACCAATTTTATTTGGTATGCATATTTGAAAAAGGTTTTAAAATGAATTTTTCTCCATCATGAATTTGGTTCCTTGAACCCAAATGAAAGGTAGCCAAAAAGGTGATCTAAGTTGATCTTTTCTTGTTTTCAATTTCTTTTAAGAAAGAAATAAAAAATACCTATTTTGTGTATATTGGGATTTATCAAATCACTTAGTTTCTTTCTTTGCTCCCTCTAAAATTATTTTCAAAATTATTTAAACCAATAAAAGGCTTTATAAAAACATTTATTCTAGGTTTAGGCAAAGAACACATTTTCTCTGGAAATTATGCAACTCATTTCAATCTAAGTTGCATTTTTCTTTGTTGGTTTTCAAAATTTTGTTTTTATTCATATAGGTTTGAACTTGTGCTCCCAAGCTAATGGGAATGCACAAGTTAAACTTATGGATATTGAATGGGGACTTGATGGAACCCCTATATGAAAGATCTTTTCAAAAGTTATCTTTGTTGCCACTTTTGCTACTTGTTATAATCATATGCAAGATGTATGTGATAACTGATGATTTTGTATACTCTAATCATTTTTGCTATGCTATTTAGATACCAAGTATGTTAGGGTTTCTTTCTTTTATTATTTATTACTATAATTGTGATATAACCCTCCATGTATTGTGGAAGCACGTTATAAGTTATCTATGCTATTTAGGTATGCTCTCTATTCTTTACTCGCAAAATTCCATGAATATGCATGTCAATGTAAACTATGACTATGTTTGATATTGTCCTTGGGTTCCTCGATGTTTGATTGATTTTCTCTAATAAAATGCATGTTGAATATCTGAATTAACTTTGATGATTTTGTGATAGTGCTTAAGTTACAGTTCAAATACGCATACTATCATTCCTTTATGCTTGTGTTTTGAATTCTTCTTTGGCATGCTAGTTATGATAGAGTTTCAAAATCACCTTAACCCATTTAGGTATCCATAATCAATGAATTAATTGCCATATTTCCTCAACTTAGCTAGTAGAGACCATTTTAGGGCCTAAAGGGGTGCTATCTCTTCAGAGGTACCTTCCTAATAGGTAACCTGATCCCTGAACCCAAACTCAGGTTTCAATTTTTCCAAGTCAGGAGTCATTTTTAGGGGTTTTGTTTTTACTTGATTTTCCTTTTAAAAATAAATAAAAAGTAAGTGGCGACTCTAATATTTTATAAAATACATTTTTTTTCCTTAAATAAAAGCGAGTCTAGTCTTCGAGTGGGAACACATGTGAAAAATACAGGTCCATTAGTTACAACTTGATTACATGAAGGTCAAACTTTAAATGTTCATTTTTTTTTTTATGGATATTTAAATTTGTTAAAATCCCCTCTCAAGTATTAAGGTGATTTTTTTTTTTTTAAAAAAAAGTTACTTGAAAGTGAATTCAACTCTGGAAATGATGGAGATTGACACGTGTTTAGGAATGGTGAGTCTTTTCCTTCCTAACAAAAAAAAAAAAAAAAAAAAAAAAAAAAAAGAAGGTTTGAAAAATAAAAAACAAAACAAAACAAAAAGTCATGTGTAAGAATATATATATATGTATGTATGTATGGAAGCCTCCTATTGGAAATTGGAAAGTGGTTGAATCTTTATATTGTTGTTGCTCTACTCATTCCTTAAGGCACGTCACTCTTCAAGGAAAATTATGGAATGTGATTTCCATTGTTCTCCAAAAGAATATATAGGAGCCATGCCACTCCATGACATGATCTTACTCCATGTGTCTTTGCTATGGCTCCACGCCACTATTGCCAAACCACTCTACTACTACTCCACAACATGACCTTGATATAGTGCAATATGATTTTCAATATATATGTGCGTCTCTACTATGGCTCCATGCCACTATTGCCAAACCACTCTACTACTACTCCACAACATGATCTTGATACGGTGCGATATGATTTTCAATATATATTGAAAAAAGAAAAGAAAGAAAAAAAAATATAGCTTACAAGTTTGGAAATAGACTCAAGGTAGAAGATCATCCAAAATTGAAAGGGGTGAGAGAATTCAAGTTGGTTTTCTCAAAATTTTGTCCTTTTTATATAAAAAATAGGGAGGATAAATTGGAAGAAAAAAGGCCTACAAAAAAAGGGAAGGTGGATATTCAAATTAGAAACTTTTATGTTAATACAAAATCTTCCTTTGATAAGAAGTTGAAAGATGGGAAGACAACAAAATAGTATTCTAGAAAAGTGGGAAAGAGATATTTTAAAATAGGAAACTTTCTATTAAAATATTTCTTTGGATTTATTTTTTTATTTTTTTGAAGAATGAAGGGTAACTTCAAGACCACCCCGTATACATTGCAAGGCATGTATGTGATATGTCTTGAAGTGGGGGTATTTATAGATATCAAAATTTTTAGTAAAATAAATTATCACTAAATTATTTTTCAAAAAAAATGAGGCTCCCCACTTCGACAAAATCTGGGATCGGCAAGTGACAGGTCTTGCATATATTTGACATGTGGCATAAATTTAAAAGGTGGCACATGATGAAATTTGGAACACTATAGAATTTAATCTTTCAAATAAAACTAAATCTTTCAATTGCAGTCAAAGGAGAATTAAAAAAAATAAATAGTCTCTTGTTGGCAAATTTCCTTAAAGGAGAAGACAAGTTGCTAAAATCAAGGAACAAAATTCTTTGAATGAAAAAACTAAATCTTGGGGAATTCCAAAATTAATTCCCCAATTTCACCTATAAATAGGAGTGACTTTCTTCAATGAATAGACTTCTTTGAATTGATAAAAACAACTCTACACAGGAAAAGAGGCTTCATAAAGAAGAAAAAGCTTCAGAAATGACAGAAGTACTATACACGTGATCTTCGTCTTTCAATGAGTTCATTTGGGAACAAGCCACTTGTGGCCCTTGATTGACCTCTAAAATCAAGAAAAAATTTCATTCTCATCTTCCAAATTGTGATCAAGGTGAAAAATCAACTGAATATATTCTTTTATACAAGAATATTCCCACAAAGATTGTGCCCCACAATTTATCAATTTTAATAAAAATTTTTGTTTTGCATTATTTCTCCTATTGCTTTGCATACATTGTAGGACTTTTTACGAAATTTGTGCGTACAATTCTATTTTAGTTTTTTGTATTTAATAAATTATATTCATATTTAATTAGAAAGTTTAATTTAACTTTGAGAATGCATGGTAATTTCATGGTTACAATAGTTAAAACTATTTGAAATTAAAAAATAAAATAAAAATGAGAATGAGCAATCCATTATATTTTTCATTTATTATTATATTTGAATTAATTATTTGTTAAAAATTGAAATAGGTCATCCATGTCATGAGAGCTCATGCTTTCAAAAGAAAAAAAGGATACCTCTCCCTGTTACAACTCAAGTTTTTTGGCTTCTATGATGAGTTTATCTACTTAATTATTACTTGCTAACAATGCATTATGTGTCTTTCTTAGTTAACTAATAACTTTCTTTCATTCACCTTCATCTTGTTATTAGACATGTTAAAAAAATTGAATCCCCATTCCATGTTATTTACCAATATGGCTTTCTTACCCAATAACTGCACCAAATTAATAAAGTGTCAATAGTATGGCGGTTCCCCAAGTGTAAGGGTATGGTTGTAGCTTTAAAAACCTAATGAGTTGAGTTTCAAACCTTAGGGAATTGATCTTGGAATCTAGGTGAAGTGCAGAAATTCAAAGAATGTAAGAAAAAGTGTCAGAGAACTCTTTCTTGAATTCTTGCTTTGGGCATCATAGTTGTTATGGGAAAAACAAGAATTGGTTGAAAAGAATCTTAACTCATTTGTAACTAATGGTTAAGAAAGGTCAATTCCCTAAGGTCCCTTCCTTGTCATGGAATGATTCGTGTTATCAATATTTCAAGTAGAAGTGTTCACTTATCAATTGGATCTCATATGTTTGACTCATTTTTCCTAAGATATTAATGATTTGAAAATTGTTGTCCTAGGTTTATATAGGTCTATTCCAAGTCAAAATGACTTTCCCATTAACTGCTTGAAATACTCTATGAGAACCCTAAGCTTCAATCTCTAATTAGGTATATAAAATTTAATGGTTTCATGATTCCCAATATCTCAACCATTTACCCAATTGCAATATTTAGGGCTTAATCAAGGTCATCCTAAATCAAAATGACTTTACTATTATATTAAGTGCTTAGGATACCTTATTGAGACCTATAATCCTCAATTTTCAAATGTTGAAATATGGTGCTTTCTATTGAATTAAAGGGGAATAATGACAAACAACTTTGAATTAATAATGTCTATAATCATGTGGGGATTTATTCCAATGGAAGAATGGGAAGCCTTAGGGTTTCCTTTCCTCAACCTAGATGACTACTCACAAATCATTGAAAGTATATCAAATTGAAAGAATGAAGAACAAAACAAGGAATTAAACATTGAAATATTAAATTCAAATATGAAATTACATTAAACTAATAAAATGAAATGGTTCAATTGTGCACGTAATGAAAAACAATTCAAAATTAGGAGCAAGTATAGAAATCCAAAATAAGAACAAATTAAATAAAGAACCTAAGATGAATCAAGATTCCAAGATCCAAATTCTCCAAGGTTGTTGGTTGATGTAGTAACAAACCCCCCTTGAAGAGAGAGGATTTGAACCCCATGGCTGCCCATTCTTTCTATATATATATATATATATATATATATATATATATATATATATATATATATATATATATATATATATCTTTCCCAACCAAGCCTTAAGTTCTCTCATGTAAGAGTATCTCTCCTCCAAGTAAATAGGCCCAAGGATGATTGAGAATTAATAAGTTATTGGGCCTAGCCCATTTTCTTAGGTTTAAGCATGAAAAAGATCACTTATGAGTTGTAATCATGTGCTCCTTAAAAGAAGGGGGTCACACCACTAGGGAGTGGTGCCTTTATAGAGCCTTTAGTGGCACCTTTTTGAGTTAGAACATCACTTGTGTTTCTTCAATTTATTCCTCAAGCAAACAACCTTTAAAAATTCTAAAATTTGGTGAGATTTAATTTCGGAAAGTGAGGAATTCAACATTTTTTTTTTCAACTTGATTGGACATGTCTACCCTTTCAATTATTTCAAAACATTTTATTGGTTAGATAGGGTTAACACCCAATAACTCCTTGCAAATTTGGTCTTTTAGTTCAATCCACCCTTCATCTTTGTATCCAAGATGTTCCCAGAGGATTTCATGGTCATCATTATTCTTGAAATATGCTTGTAAACATAAGAAGACTCAAAGAAAACATGAGAAAACTGGACATATGTAAGATGACATACAATTACTTGGTTGAAGAGTGTCTTTAATGGTGGAATCAAGCTAAAGATGTGATCATTACCCCTATTTTTATACAAAATATGACATTAATCACTCAAAAAAGTAGATTTTTGTACACCTAAAAATGAAGGGTTTGTTTAGAACCATGGTTGATTTTTGTTCTTAGTAATAGAGGAAGCATAAATGGAAATAAGTACATTTTCTATGTGATTAAATTTTATGTTTGAAAATTGGATGTTAAAAATGTTTTTATTGAAAATAAAGATAAATTTGATAATTTCTTTGGTTTTTTTTTTTTCCAAAATATTAACAAATAGTTTTAAAAGATTGTGAGACTTGTATTTAAGGACCTACAAACGTTCATTGCATCTAAAATTTATCCTAGACATGTTTTAATTAATACTTGAAATTTCCACCAAAAAAGGTAATACAACACCTTGTGTGAGGTAGATGCAGTTATAGGAATGACTACATAGTTAACCATGAGGGTAGTCTTGTTTAATAAAATAATACTTAAAGGGTCATCCTATGAATTTGATATCAATTGTTAAGATGATGGCAATAGTCATTACAACATGCTTAAAATGACCCTCACTTGGTCATATAAGAGAGCAAGAAGAGCTTTCCTCTAATGGTGAATACGACAACATTTTTTTCTATCTAGTTTTGTAGAGAAAATAATGTTGCTCTAGAAGAAGCTTCTACAATGCTTTCTTGTATCTAGAAAATTCTATTTATAAGGCTATGCACAAGAACTCTCTAAAATTTTCAATACTTTTCCACTATCTCTCATTTTTATGTGTAGATGTCTCGATTGAAGTAATTCTATAATATCAAAGTACCATATTTTTCCATTTTCAACTTCTTTTCCTTTTACAGGTGTAAATATTTGAAAATTTCTTGTTTATTACTTCAATATGCTTAAAATTTCTTAAGATCCATTGAATTAATAGTAGAAAATTGATAGAAATATGGTACAATTTTTTCGTATATATATATTAATTAGGGGACTAAGGTGGTGTTTGTTTTTTTTTTCTTTTTCTTTTACTTAATTTTAAATAGAACTATAATGCCTAGTAATGTTAAGTATTAAGTTTTTTTTTTTTTTTTTTGTAATATTTTATTTCTATTAAGCATTAAAAAGTAAAAAAAAAAAAAAAACATATATTTTAAAAAAACCAAATATGTTAGTTTTTTTCATTCAGCAAAAAGTTTATAATAAGTTATAAAAAAGTAGAAAAACAAATTACCTAAAATCTGAAAACAAATTGTTTTAAAAAAAAATGTTAAAAAAAAACAAAAACCCTCTAAGATTATTTTTTCATATCATATATATAGATTTTAATTAAGGGACCACTAAGATTATTTTAAAATGCCTTCTGGTATCACTTCAAATGATTGGTTCATTCTCAACTATCCATCCAATGAGTTTGGATGGGGATAATAATCATTTGCGCCTACTGTTCACATCTATATACTTCCATTCACATCCATATATATTTTATACACATCCATTGTTCATATTTGTTCACATTTATGTGTACGTGCCTATGTCTCTCTCTTTATATATGTGTTATGTGTTTCATTGGTGTGAACATAAATAAAAATCAGAATAAAAATGAATCAAAATCAAATAAAAATGAATTTTGATTTTCATAAGGCAATTTTTTTTTTCTATTTTTGTTTATAATAATTGAATAAATTGCCATTCCCTTTGCCAAGGAATTCAAATTTGTTTACCACTTCTTTACATTCTTCTTAAAGGAGATTTCCACAAAAACATATTCCATGCACTTTTTTCCCTAGGATTTTTAAAAGTCTTTCTTCTTTTAATGTTAGGTCAATTTGATTGGCGGGATATAATATAAGATATGATAATAGAGGGGATTATTTCATATTTGGTTGGTAATGAGATAGGATAAATAATCCCATCACTTATCCTATCCTATGTTTAATCAAATATGGGATATGATAAATGCTGAAATATATTATCCATTCTTTTTATTATCCCTTCCATATAGTATATGTTAATCCCATGCCATGATTGAGATATACATATTCCATGTATGATAAATTTATTTATTTTTATTTTTTTATACTCATTTTTCACAATAATTTTTTTTTATTATAAATTAAATTTAAGGTTAAAAAAGAAAAAAATAAAATTATAAACTAATATTAATATATAGTATATAAATTATTTTTATATTTTGAATAACATAATATAAATTTTTTTATTTATAAAGTTTAAATATTTTAATTATGAATATTGTTAAATATAAAAGAAATTTCAAATTTTTAAATAGAAAATATTGAAATATAATATAATTTTTATTTTAAACATTGAAAATAATGTGTATTTCATATTTATTTATTCATTTCACAAATTAAATATTAATATAATATAACATATCATACTTTGTTGGCTATGCTACCTTAAAACATTATGTTCATAGAATATTTGATTGGAAATCATATCCTAAAATATGTATTTCTTATCTAATGAGATATGATATCTTTGGATATTTATATCCTATTCTATCCGTAGCCTTTGTGTTTAGAAGAATTAAGGAATGGGTTTGCACCATTTACTTGATTTGGTCTCTTTACAATTATTTTAGGTATTCAATAGTATCAAACGCATGCTAGGTATAATATTTTAGAAAACTTATATACATATTAATTAAAAATATTTCTCAGTGTCTCAAAAAACCTTTTTTTAGTCTTAACATTCATACTTAATTTACTGCTAACTTAAGTTAGTTAAGATACGTCTATGATCTTTATTGCCTTTCTTGTAGACATAGTCATATTTGGAAGAGTTTTATGAACTTTTAAAAGCAACATTTGAATGTTGTATACTTTCAAACGTGTAGGAACAGAAATCTTAAATGTAGGTTCTCATTTCCTAATAAGATATATATATATATATATATATATATTGGAATACTTATGCTTGAATAGTAGGAACTAAGACATTTGCTTCTTATGCTACTAAAATCAGAATTCAAAACCTATTTTGCATACACTGACAATGACAGTGAATCTTCTTCAGTTATTCTTAACCAACCATGTTTTATGGGTTGCATTTAGAATGCTGCGCTAACTTTTCTTTCCTCTCTTTTTAAGTATCAACCAGGATTTTCTTATGGGTCATCATGTTCAATTTCAAACTTCAATCAAAATTACACCTTCCTTGGTAAGTCCTCATCTCTAATTGCTGTTATGTGTGTGTATCCATATCCATATCCAAGAATAGTGTAAGCCTCTTAGTTTATGAACATGATATGCAGCAATCTTGAGGCCTTACAATAAGATTAAAAATACATTCCAATAACTAATGAAGATTAGGGGGTAGAGTATGAATGCAAAAACAACATTTGAACTTAAACACTAAGAAATTGTCTAAATCGGATTAAATGATTTACATCTGTGTTGGGTGTATCACAGAAGCCCACATTGAATGGAAAGTCACCCTGTAGACCCCCTTTTTTGCAGACCGAATCCTAGTTGTTTCTATTTTTTTATTTTATTATTATTATTGTTTATAATTTGCATCCAAGGGTATTTCAGGGCCATCCGGAAGAGTTAAAGCTTTTCTTTTGAAGTGGAGGGACCTCCTTCTAAAACAGCAAGTAGCATGGGACGTGTGGAGGAGGATGTGACCATTGCCATGGTGGTGGTTGGAGCTTCAGACGGTGATGACATCCCCCTGGATAATGAGCAGTGGAGTGGGTAGTGGCTTGCGGGAGAAGACGAAAATAGGGGAGGAGCAAAAGGTTTAAAAAGGGAGAAGAGAGGTTGAAGAAGGGTTCGGAGAAAAATTTGAAGGAGCTAGAGAGAGAACCAGAGATGATATCCACTGGAGGAGGATTCACTCTGGTGAGGGGCTACTACGAATAGAGAAAAGAGGGTATCTTGAGCTTGGGAGGAAAATTTTAGGGAGCTTGAGAGAGAACCAGAGAGGAACCTTAGAGAGAAACTGAAACAGAAGTGGGGGAGAAGCTCGACAGTTCGGTTCAGGTATGATTTCAGTATTCTCTAACACATTCTCGTTTCATGTTGCCCTATTCTGCTTCTCACCTTTTTTTTAATTCATTTGCTGATTGGAGTGGATGTTGTAGGCCACTCATTTGTTTTGTGAGATTCTAGCTAGCATGCTCTGTTTTTTGGATATACTTTGGGTGTTTTTGACTTCTCTTGGAAGTATCTGATGCTCTGTTCTTTCCCCTAACTTAATGTATCAAAACCATACTCCTATTTCCACTGGATTCCACCGGCTCTTAGCTCTTTGACAGTCCATCACATAGAGCTGGGATCATGCTCCGTTTTCGTGTTTTTATTCTTCTTTATTCATGGCTCTGTTTCTTAATGTTGGTGGGGTGATATTCATCAATGGTCAAGTTGCTGGGACTGGAGGAGTGAGGTTATAGTGGAGGGGAATGTAATGGAGGATTTCTGTGATGGTAACTGTGTTCCAATCTATTGGTTCCAAATGTTGGCCACGGTACTGCATCGAAATTTTGGTATTAATGGATATCTGTAATCTATGTGGGTCACATTGAAACGCCTAAGGATGCACTGGAGGAATTCAGATGAGGATGAGTAGATTTCTACTTGATGCTCTGGACACTGGTGAGGCGATCATGTAAAATGGGGTACTGTAGTCTATAAATTTTTCACCGTGGGCATGGGTGGATTTCCTCATGCACTAGGGTTACAGTGTTTGCAAGTTTGTGATAGCAAGGTGGATAAGGGTGTTGGCCATCATGCAGGGAAGTTGGGTGAGAGTCAATCATGCGTTCACTCTTGTTAGAGAACTGGCTCAAATGAGAAACTGGACTGAGCAATTGAATCTGGTGGCTCTGAAGATGGCGCCATCCTAGAAAATTTTCAGCAGCAAGACCCGTCTTTAATGGAAAGAATTATGGGTTTCTTACTTTGAAAGCACCGTGTCTGAAGGTTCGAGGGGCAGAGTCCAATGCACCAGAGTGCCTCAATAATGCTGTTTTGACTGGCTTGTCGCATTCTTGGATGAAAGTTCATCCAGAAAACCCACTTGTGAAGCAAGCCTCCTTGTCCACCATACCCATTTCTCACTCATCCTTCGCTACCCCTTTCCTAGACGCATGCATGGTCATGCACGATCCCACGTAACTGCACCACTATTCATCCATTACTCACCACCTTTCCATCATCGGTACCCATTTTCATTTCTGTTCCTCTCTCTAAACCTTCCCATACCCATTTTCTTCACTCACCACCTTTTCTCCCTCTACACCACACCATGTACCCCATTTCTTCCCACCTTTACATGGCCATGCATGGCCATGCATGGTCACATTATACCCATCCTTCATGCCCATATTCTCCCATGCCATTCACCCTCACTTCTCACTAACCTCTTCACACTCATTTCCCATGCACATACTCCCCATACCCATTTCCCTCTCTAAACTCTCACCCATTCATACCCATTTTTTCTCATACCTTATACTCACTCCTCTCTCTAACTCGTCCACCACTCATTTCCTACCCGTTTCTCTCTCTACACCACATACCCGCTCTTCAAATACCCATGAGACCTATTCCTCAAGTGCATGGAGTCCCATGCATGGCTACCCATCAACCCCATGCACACGGCCACCCTCACTTCTCACTAACCTCTTCACACTCATTCCCCATGCACATACCCCTCATACCCATTTCTCTCACTATCTCACCACCTTCCCATCCTACCTTCATGCTTCGTCAAACTGACCACTCTTTCTATTTCTATCCTCTAATACCCGTTAAACCCATGCCTCACACGTTTGCATGGCCACGCATGACCACACAAACCATTTCTCATCACCACTTTCCATCACCCGTCCCATGCATCCCCCATTCCCGTCATTCCACGCGTGCATGGGAGCCATGCAAACACGACCACCTTTCATCACACCCATTTCTCTCACTAAACCGTCCTTCTCCATACCCCCCCATGCATTTCCGTTTTCCTAAAACCTACTGGAGAGACATGCTCTATGTGCATAACGCATCTCGATCATCACTTAACATGGGCTTGATCCGAGCTTGAGGATTTGCTTGAGGAGACACTAGCAGAAATGAATGCATGATATTTCTGACCGAGCAGTAGTATGTTGATGTGCTGAACCAGACCCGTCTCTCCAGACCTGTCTCTCATGGATTCGCCAGCGCGTCATAAGGATAGATGACGTGAATGCAAGGTTGGAAGTTTTCCATGAAATTGTAGCAGGCGAAGGTGATGCTACGGCCACGACTAGTTGTTTTGTTGATGGCCTGAACAGGAATGGATTGGAATCTATTTTTCTGTAAGATGTTTTCAAATGGAAGCGAGTCAAAGAAATTGGTGCGTGTGTGATGGCGGCTGTAGAAGGAAGTTAGTTCGGAGCTTGGGGACTGGAGAGAGTTTTCTGGGGATTCCTTTGTTTTCAAAAAGATCCGCTTTTTACTTGGAGGACACATCTGATTCTGCTTTTACTAGTGGGAGTTTAGGGTATGGAAAGGCTACATGGAAATATCATCATAGGCTCTTGGGAAATGTGGAGCTCAGACAAACGGTCCTCATGTCGGGCCCTCAAGATTTTCTCATGGTGAATTTATTGAAAGGCCTCCACTAGGCCCACTGTTGGCTGGCCCATTTGATTCATGTGGTGGATGGATGGTACGAGCACTCCACCGTGTCCTCAATTTTGTATGGTTTGCATGGCCACCTTTTGGCCATGTGGCTTTCTTTCATTTCCCCATCTTTGTTTTTTTTTCTTAAAAATAATTTTCCCAATCCCCTTCCTCAAATACTCTTCTAGATTTTAGTTTATTAAATAATCCCAACTTTCCCACCTTTTCATCCTTAGGATTTTTAGACCCCAAAAGTCCAATTTTCAATAAGATTTTGCATGATACCTAATGATTTCTCACTCTGTTTAGTGGCATGTGCGACATTTTATGATCATTATTGTGCACTAACATCATTCCATGACAGCGTATTAGCGCTCGCTGCTAAGGTACGTATATATACTCACTTCGACCATTCTCTCTGTACTGTCATGAATCTCATGTGTGTAACATCATTTTGGTATCTACGTTTAATCAATCAATTGCCACACGTGCTTTATTTTTATTAGTAGAGACCCATTTTTAGGGACTTAAAGGGGTGCTACGGTTTTTACCGTACCTTCCCGATAAGTAACCAGACCCTCGGACCCGACTCGGTTTTTCACAGACCCGCTTTTCCACATAAGGAGTCACACTCAGGGTTTTTCTTTCTTATTTTGTTTACTCTTTTAAAATAAAATAAAAATAAGTAGCGACTCCACTGTTCTTTTTTTAATCAATAAATCTTTTTAAAATAAAAAGCGAGCACGCCATTGAGTGGGAAAAGCATGAGCAGAAATGTCGGGTCCACAAAATGGCAACTCCACTGGGGATATTTAGAGGGTCAAGCTTGAACTTAAAATAAGGCAAATGTGGCGTTTGATGGGTCGATCAGTGGGTACTTATCTCTTGATTGCACATTGAGAGCTCTTGATATCATTATCCTTAATGCATGCTTGGTTATTGTGTTCATTTGGGGCTTTGGCATGTTGATTGTGACGATTGATTATCTTGATTCTGATGTAGCGATTTTTTCTATAGTTCATTGCTATATCCATTTAGGACATTGACATGTTGATTGTATTGATGGATTATCTTGCTTGTCTTAGCATAGACTCTGATCTTGCCATGATTTGTTCTGTTCATTTCACATGTATAGGCTTATTGTTGTATATCGTTTGACTTGATGGGTTGATTCACTTGCTTGTATATTATTTTGATCGTCTTTTGAGCATGCTATCTTTGTCACTATTCGTCTTGATTGTCATGTATAGGCTTATTGTTGTATATCATTTGACTTGATGGGTTGATTCACTTGCTTGTATATTATTTTTATCGTCTTTTGAGCATGCTATCTTTGTCACTATTCGTCTTGATTGTCATGTATAGGCTTATTGTTGTATATCATTTGACTTGATGGGTTGATTCACTTGCTTGTATATTATTTTGATCGTCTTTTGAGCATGCTGTCTTTGTCACTATTCGTCTTGATTGTCATAGCTTGTGTGGACATGGGTGATATATCTGAGCTCTGCTTGACTGTATGGTGCACGACTGCTCTTCTATTGCATGATTGCATGTTGCTTGTCTGTGTGGGTTGCACACCTATCCCCTTACCTCCCACCTTCTGGTTTCGGTCATTTCTTTCATTTCGGCTCTCACTTTTGCAATGTGAGGCCTTGCGTGTGCTTATTTCTCTGACTGAGCTAGAGGTTAGGAGTAGGGTCTAGCAACGGGTTATACCGATGTTTGAGAGCATTTTGGAGGAGGTCGACACATTGATGCTGATTGGAGTCCGATCCTTGAAGACTTGTATAGCCCAGAGCTAGGTTTCACGGATAGTTATGTGGTCGGTGTGTTTCCTTTTTCGCTTTAGATTCATAGGACTTTCGGATGCACCCACACCACTCACTGTGCACTCTAGTTGACCACTGAGTGTAGAGAGTTTTGTGAGATTTCACCATAAAGAACCCCCTGGGATGTTGAGGTAGTGCATGTGTGGAGGTGATGACCACCTTGCATGGAAGCGCCCCGTCTCTTCGGAGGCATGCAGAGGGTTGCATACCACCGGAGGGTACAATCGCTTCTGCTAGGGATCTTTTAAAGTCCACCTATCTCCTTTTAGAGCCACCTTCACCTTGTAGGTTAAGCCTTAGATCTTTCAATCAGGATTTCCTTTCTTAACACGTGGGTGCATCTGTGGGCCTTCAGAGCCGGTTCAATAGTGGTAGGTTTAATTACCTTCATAGTAGTCTCTTGTGTATCTGCTCGGGATTGGATATCAGTTTGATTGATTCTGGGTTACCTTTCGGCATATTTGATAGACATTCCTTATGGAGTTTCCTTTACCTTGTATCTTATCTGGTATTTCCACTATTTTAGGAGCATTGATACGTTCAGTTTGGGTTTGACTTCTTGGATTAGAGTTAGGGGCAGATTGATCAGAGCATCAGACCAGTCAGACCAGAGATCAGATCAGATAGATATGGACTCACAGATAATTACCGTCGACCAGTTTGCTGCGGCCATGGATTCGATTCAGGAGGCTATAGCAATCCTCGACCGGAGGATAGATGGACAGCAGACCCAGTAGGTCCCGCCCCAGGATGGCGCCCATTATGACCCTACAGTGCCACCACCCCCTTCACCCAGTCAGTCAACATCACATGCCCTACCTTTTGCTCTGCATAGTCAGACCGAGGTTGCCCCGCCTTCGGTCACTGTGCCTACCCCGACCTTAGAGGACCCACATGCTCGTATGGATGGGCTTGAGCAGAGGTTGAGGCAGTTGAGGACTCCAGACAGAGCTGTTACTTGGGAGGATTTTGACGGAGCAACAGTAGCCAGTCTGCCAGCCGATTTCAAGATGCTAGATGTCGATCGATACACAGGGATTGGATGCCCCTGCATCCATTTAAGGCTTTATAGTACGATCATGAGGGCCCATGGATTTGATGAGGCTCAAATGGTTATGCTTTTCCCATTATCTCTAAGTGGAGCGGCCCAGTGGTGGTTCGCGTCTTTGGAGTCCTCACGGCGCAGGACATGGGACGACTTGGCCCAGGAGTTTTTACGGCAGTATTCATTTAATACTGTCGTAGATGTATCAAGGAGAGAGCTTAAGGCTTTAAGACAGAGATCAGAGGAGTCCGTTTCTACATTCATCTCCCGCTGGCGGGGGAAGATAGCTGAGATTGTGGATAGACCATCAGAGAGAGATCAGTTACAGATGGTTTTGAGGAGTCTACAGCGCAGGATTGCTAGACACGTGATCGGGGTACCCTTCGTAGATTTTGGTTCTCTGGTCTTGGCTTTATATGATGTCGAGGACGGTATTTCGAGAAGACAATGGACGGATTCTTCCCCTACAGATGTTAAGGGGAAGAAACTATTCGAAGGGCAGAGATCCACTGACGTGAGTGCTATTGGTTCTACCAGTCAGAGGCATCTTAGGTGCCATCAACCAGTTCCACAGCTTCGTGAGACTCATCCATCTTATCCTCCTCAGCAGTATAGGCCACGGGTGCCTCATCAGACTTATGATCAGACCTACGCGCCGCCTACATTATCACTGCCTTACTATGCCACCCAGGGCACAGAGAGACCTCCTGTTTCGTACATTGCCATAGGGCAGCCATGCTATGCGGCACAGTTTGCCGTGAGACCTACAGCTCCGTCCTATCTTAGGCTTAGAGCTCAGCAGGCATCCGCTCCTTTTGCCCTGAGAACACAGAGACAATTCTCTCAGTTGGGTATGCCATTGAGCCAGGCTCTTCGGAAGCTTACGGAGGCCGGTTTGTTGACTGCTCTTACTCCTAGGCCACCACCTCAGCCGATTCCACCTCAGTTCAGGATGGATCTGCATTGCGCCTATCATCAGGGGCCTGGACATGAGACTGATCATTGCACTACTTTGAGGCACGCCATACAGGATCTGATTGACCAGGGTTTGGTTTACTTGGGGCAGCCGAGTGTAACCACAAACCCGTTACCAGCTCACACTACGCATGCGGTTCCCCCTCCTACCGATAGCATGCACTCCATCGACTTCGTTGAGCTTGACGATCACATTCACATGTTGAGTTGGGACGAGTCAGAGCCAGGGCCCATAGTGTCGGACGAGATTTACGAGATAGGTGGAGTGACTTTGGGTCATCGGGCGCCCGCTCTATTCAGATTGGTCCCTAAGGTGACACCTGAGGCGGCATTAGTATAGATTGCCACTGTTGAGCCATTGACCCTCCCACATTACAGTGCTCAAGCGCCATTCATCTTGATTCCAGACATTCATGAGGACCAGACTCTATATGTTGATGTTTCTCAGACTCCATATGTCGATGATGTTCATACTTCAGATGTGCAGTATGTTATCCGTGGGGGCAAGGTGGTATGGCAGCAGCCCCCTACAGCCGCTAGACCTTTTGAGGGGACGTCCTCCCAAGAGGAGGTCAGGAGAGAGGATAACAAGATTCTGAGGCAGTTATAGAGCACACAGGCTCACATTTCTATTTGGAGCTTGCTAGCCTCTTCGAGCACTCACCGAGATGCATTGATTCGAGCCCTGAGCCAGATCAGAGTCGAGACTACTACCACTCCAGAGGGGTTGATCCATATGGTGACGGCTGGCAGAGCCACATGCATAGTATTCTTTGACGACGACTTGCCACAGGAGGGTTCAGACCACACACGTCCACTTTATATATCAATCGGTTGTTCAGGCCGTCTAGTCCCATCTATCCTTTTGGACAATGGATCGACCTTGAACGTCTGCCCTCTGGCCACCGCCATCGCCCTCGGCTACGCGCCCTCTAACTTTGGTCCCTCCACTCAGACCATTCGAGCATATGATAGCACTCGGAGGGAGGTTATGGGCACATTGGAGATTGAGCTGATGATAGGTCCGACCACTTTCCCCACTTTGTTCCAGGTTTTGAGGATTCTTACATTCTTTAACCTGCTGTTGGATCGACCTTGGATCCATAGAGCTGGGGTCATTCCTTCTTCCCTTCATCAGAAGGTGAAGTTCATTCACGATGGCCAGGTCATCACATTACAGTCTATGGGAGATATGTTCATTACTGCTGAGCCAGTGCTTCAGATTAGTCATAGCGATGACGACTTATTTCTGACTGGATTCACATTTGACGAGGTACAGACCTTAGAGATGGAGGATTTTTGCCGAGACTTTGTGGCCATGTCGTTTGACCAGCACGACAGTACAATGGTACTCGATATTATGAGGAGCATGTCTTATCTTCCTGAGATGAGATTAGGGTGACACTAGCATGGGCCCAGCGAGTTCGTAGCCATCTGGGATCATGATGTACCGTTTGGACTTGGGTTCGTCCCCACTAAGGCCGATTATCGTTATATGGTGCGATTGAGCAAGGAGAGGGTGAAGGTTGGACTGACTCATACGTCGTTCGACTATCTTGTTTGCCCCTACAGCATGAGATTAGCAGATTATTTTGTGATAGCATTGGAGTCGCAGACCCACTCGGACGGGATCATCGGGGGACTCAGCACTACTCAGGAGGCCGAGCTTCAGCGCCTCGTTCACTAGCTACAGTTGAGCGATGGAGCTCCTGGCACTTCCGTATCTTCATTGGTCGCCCCATCATCTCCCGATCGCATGAGCCTTATGACGTTGTATTTATTTGATGAGATCGACAAGCATGAGACCTTTTCTGAGGTCGGAGACATAGTGGACGAAGCTGCTCCACATGATGAGTACTATGATGAGATGCTTGCGATGAGTGTGAGCCAGCTTGAGGGGATAGCTCAGCCTGAGCTTGCTTCGCTGTTCGATCTTTTTGGAGTGTCTTCCATTGAGATTATCGAGATCATCGAGGAGATCCATATTGCTCCGGCCTCAGACTCACTAGATGATGTCATAGCTATTGATGACTTGTTTGATGGCCATGTTGGCCCAGAGTGTTCGACTTTGTGGACCCACTTATTTCATTTGATGTTTTGTCGGGATTTGTCTCCCGCTCTGACGATGTTTCTGATTCATCATTTATGGATTTGAGCATTTTTTAGTATCTGCTGCCTCCTATGATGTTACATTATCTGCACCACCTTCACCCACATCACAGATATTTGATATAGATGATGAGATTGCACAGCATGATTCAGATGATGACTCATCTTCTGCTTCTGAACCTGACCCCATTGATCAAAGGGTTTCACTTACTACAGGAGATACTGAGATTGTTGATTTCGGTACGTCAGATCAACCTCAGGAGCTGAGGATCGGATCAGACTTATCATCAGATGAGAGGGATAGCCTCATTCAATTGCTTAGATCCTACTTGGACGTTTTCGCATGGTCCTATGAGGACATGCCAGGCCTCGATCCTTCCATCGTCCAGCATCGTTTGCCACTTCTGCCCCATGCCAGACCGGTTAAGCAGAAGTTGAGACGTTTGCACCCTCGTTGGAGTTTGCAGGTCAAAGAGGAGATTCAAAAGCAGCTCAGTGTAGGATTTCTATATGTGGTCGAGTACCCTGAGTGTTGATTTTCGAGATCTCAACAAGGCCAGTCCTAAGGATGATTTCCCTCTCCCACACATCGACATGCTAGTTGACAGCATAGCAGATCACTCGATGTTGTCCTTTATGGACAGATTTTCTGGGTACAGTCAGATCCTAATGGCTCCAAAGGACATGGAGAAGACGTCCTTCATTACCGAGTGGGGTATTTATTGCTATAGAGTCATGCCATTTGGGTTGAAGAATGCAGGAGCCACTTATCAGAGAGCAGTGACCACCCTCTTCTATGATATGATGCACCGGGATGTCGAGGTTTATGTAGACGACATGATAGTGAAATCCCGAGATAGATCAGATCACCTAGCAGCCTTGAGAGATTCTTTGAGAGGATCAGGCAGTTCTGATTGAGACTTAATCCCAAGAAGTGCACTTTTGGAGTGACTTCTAGGAAGCTCCTAGGATACATGGTCAGTGAGAGAGGCATAGAGGCAGATCCAGATAATATCAGAGCCATCCTTGACATGCCTGCACCGAGGACCGAGAGAGAGATCAGAGGTTTCCTGGGTAGACTTCAGTACATTAGCAGATTCATTGCCAGATTGACGGACATCTGTGAGCCTATTTTTCGACTCTTAAGAAAGAGTCAACCTACCGTTTGGGATGACCAGTGTCAGCAGGCATTTGAGAGGATCAGAGAGTACTTGTTGTCACCTCCAGTCTTGGCGCCTCCTACACCAAGCCGTCCCTTACTTCTGTACCTGTCAGTCTCGGATGTAGCTTTGGGTTGCATGTTGGCTCAGCTCGACGATTCGAGCAAAGAGCGAGCCATTTATTATTTGAGTAAGAGGATGCTAGATTATGAGACGATATATGTCATGATTGAGTGCTACTGCTTGGCATTGGTTTGGGCTACTCGCAGATTGAGACATTACATGACCGAGTATCAGTGCATTTGATATCCCATCTAGATCCTCTGAGGTATTTGTTTGACAGGCCCGCTATGATCGGTCACCTCATGAGATGGTTGGTGCTTCTGACTGAGTTCGACATCCATTATGTCACTCAGAAGTCTATCAGAGGGAGCATTGTTGCAGATCACTTGGCCTCACTACCGGTTTCTGACGGTAGGGCTATCGATGATGACTTCCCAGATGAGGATGTTGCTGCTGTGACTAGTCTGTCAGGTTAGCGCATGTACTTTGATGGCGCAGCCAACCATTCTGGATACGGGATAGGTGTTTTGTTGATATCCTCTCATGGCGACCACATTCCTAGATCTGTTCGTTTGGCATTCTCAGATCGACATCCTGCCATGAACAATATCGTTGAGTATGAGGCTTGTATCCTAGGATTAGAGACTGCCCTCGAGCTTGGGATTAGACAGATGGAGATGTTTGGTGACTCCAATCTGGTATTGAGACAGATTCAGGGTGAGTGGAAGACTAGAGATGTGAAGCTTAGGCCTTATCATGCATATCTGGAGCTACTGGTCGGGAGATTTGATGATTTGAGATACACACATCTGCCTAGAGCACAGAACCAGTTTGCCGATGCCTTAGCTACTTTAGCTTCTATGATAGATATTCTTTTGATGCTATTGTTCGCCCCTTATTGATCGAGTCGAGATTTGTTTCTGCATACTGTTGTTTGATTGACGATACCGAGCTAGACGATGGTTTGCCAGGGTACCATGACATATACCAGTTTTTGAGACTTGGTGCATATCCTAAGGCCGCCACGGCCAAGGATAGGAGAGCTTTGAGACAGCTAGCCACTCGATTTGTGATTTGTGGTGAGACCTTATACAGACGATTAGCCGATGGGATGCTGGTATTGTGCCTAGACCGCGCCTCCGCTGATCGAGTGATGAGAGAGGTTCATGAGGGAGTCTGTGGACCACATATGGGAGGGCATATGTTGGCCCGTAAGATCATGAGGACTGGCTATTTCTGGTTGACCATGGAGACAGATTGTTGCCAGGTCATTCAGAGATGCCCAGAGTGTCAGATACACTGGGACCTCATTCATGTGCCATCATCAGAGTTGCATGCATTGACCTCACCATGACCATTTTTAGTTTGGGGTATAGATATCATTGGGAAGATTTCGCTGAAGTCTTCCTGTGGCCATGAGTTCATCCTGGTTGTCATCGATTATTTCACCAAGTGGGTGGAGGCCGCTGCTTCATATGCGAGATTGACATCAGCTAGAGTCACTAGTTTCATCAGATCACACATCATCTGTCGTTATGGAGTCCCTCATGAGTTGATTTCAGATAGAGGAGTACATTTCAGAGGAGAGGTTGACACCTTAGTGTAGAGATATGGCATCCAGCATCATAGGTCGTCTGCGTACAGGCCGCAGACGAATGGGGTAGTAGAGGCTGCAAACAAGAATGTTAAGAGGATCTTGCGGAGGATGGTTGAGACTTCTCGGGATTGGTCAGAGAAGCTCCCTTTCACATTGTGGGCTTATTGGACTTCTTTTCGCACCTCTATGGGAGCCACACCCTACTCCTTGGTGTATGGTATGGAGGCAGTGCTACCGGTTGAGATTGAGATGGGTTCATTGAGGGTAGCATTATAGCAGCAGATTCCAGAGGCAGACTAGGCCCAGGCTCAATTAGATCAGCTCAATCTCCTAGACGAGAGGAGATTGAGGGCATTAGACCATGTCCGTGCTTACCAAAGGAAGATGACCCGCGCTTTCAAAAAGCGGGTCAAGCCCAGACCATTACGGATGGGTGACCTGGTTCTTAAGGTCATCAGGGGATTGATCAGAGATCCCAGAGGGAAGTTCAGACGCAATTGGAGCGGACCTTATTTCATTAGGGAGCTGACCCTAGAGGGCGCTGCATGGTTGATGGATCTAGATGGAAACCGATTCTCGGAGCCGACCAACGTGGATCAGCTAAAGAGGTACTATGTTTGAGAACATGGTCGTAGGATGGGTGGCCATCATTTCGGTTAGCCATATACCTTGTTACTCCTTTTTGATACATATACCGTTGCTAACCCATTAAGCCTCATATGCGCATTATAACCTTTCTTTCTTATCGCCTTGCTCATATTTCTAAACCGGGATAGGGGCCCTTTAATGTATGCATGCATTGTTTGGGAGTCTCATGAGTTTTGGACCTACAGGTGCATTGTTTCTCTCATTATTTTTTTCTACCATCACCATCACTGCATTCCATCGTATCTCATTGGTTGTGTTCTTCATCTCTTTTTCTTTATTCTATCTACTGCTTGTTTTGTCTTATATTCTCCTTACCCCGAGTGGTGATTCTTCTTAGTTCATTACATGGAGGATAGTCATGTCATTCCCACTATCTATCACACGGACACTGATTTAGAGATCCTTAGTTTGAGACGGTCATCTCATTAGAGAGAGTTTTGAGAGTGTGTCTATCCATTGTTGATATCTTCATTTGGGCTTATTTTGTTCATGTTCAGGGTATGTGCATTTGAATATGTAAAAATAAATATAAAAATATATATATATATATATATATAAATATATATATATATATATATATATAAGCACGTGTGTGTATGTGCATAGTATTTTCCATCATTGAGCGTGTATGTTGATACTTGACCGTCATTTCATCAAGCATGTTCATTGGTGTGAGCTCGTATGTGAGCTTTCTGAGATCCTCATTTTCTTCTTTGTATTCACTTTGTCGTATATTGATATTTGGGGGTCACTTCATTGAGTATGTTTGTTGATGGGAGTTCGTATGTGAGTTTCTCAAGACCCTCCATCTTTTTGTATTCGCTGTATCTTGTATTATGAGAGTGAGATGAGTGACCTTCTCTTAGGGACTGTGGGTCATTGTCCTTTCCATCATTACATTCATTATTGATGTGACTTCACTCCATGTTTGATTTGAGTTGATTATCACTTTTCTTCGTATGTTCATTGTCCTGCTATGGTCCTCGTCATTCTCGTGATTCATCCCATTCGCTTCACCCCTTTGTTCTTTTCTTACGCTGACCTATTCCAGATCTGATATTTCCCTTTCATCGTTCCTGCATATCTCATTATCAGTCTGATTTGCCTCATTGTCTCATTATTGATATTACATTCACATTGGGCACCCTCGGGTCCATAGCTCACGAGATTTTCTATACATGTTGCATTACATACATAAGGGCATGGGTTTTTTATCATTGGGTATTTGAGCCTAGTTTCCCTTCATTTCTATCACCCTATCACCCAAGCATATGTTACATCCCGTGTCTGAAGACCACTCTGAGGCTATGGGATCAGATGTCGTCTTCGACGGCCCCTACTTGGACAGGTGTTTGAGATTTGGTTGATATTCGGATATCATCATGCTTCTTCTTTTGGGAGACGCCCTTTTTATGTCTGGATTTGATTTAGTTGTGGATTTGGATTATTGGGATCACGCGTCTGATGATTGATGATTTGGTGTTGCCTGATTTTTCTGATCTACCACACATTCGATGTCGTACTAGGGCATATTTCCGTTTTGATTGAGATTTACAGATCTTCATGGAGTCACATGATCCTCACCACTCACGGACGCATGATGAGTTGATAGTCTATTGTTATCTTATCATGATCTCTTGGTGGAGTCTCTCTTGGGCCATTCAGTCAGGCTCACACTTTTCAGCATTTGTATGTTGTCGTGCTTCTTCTGGGAGACACGCCCTTTTGATGCTTAGATTCGATTCAGTTGTGGATTTGGGTGATAGAGATCACGCATTTGATGATGGATGATTGGATGTTGCCCGATTTTCGACCTACCATGCACCTGTGCCATACTGGGGCATATTCCATTTCAGATGAGATTTACGGATCTTCATGGAGTTGCACGATCATCTCCACTTACGAGATACACGCCGAGACGAGGACCTGTTCGTTATTTTATCATGATCCCCCCAGTAGAGCCTCTCTAGAGCCATCGACCTGTATTTTTCAGCATTTGGATGTCGTCATACTTCCCTTTTTGAGGTACGCCTCTTCAATCTGTGGGCCTAATTCAGTTATGGATTCGGGTGACGAGGATCACGCTCATGATGATAGATGACTTGAGGCCATTTGATTTTTCCGACCTATCACACACCTGATTCCATACTGGGGCATATTTCCTTTTCGGTTGGGATTCGTGGATCTTCATTGGTTTGCATGACCATCCCCAGTTACGAGATGCATACCGGGCTCATGACTCGACTTCATTTTGCCATGATTCTCCGGTGGAGCCTTTCTTGAGACATTCGGACAAGCTTGTATTTTCTGATGTTATTGTGATTCTTGGATGTAGCTATCTTGGATGCATAGACTCTCGCGTCATTATTTCGGTGGAGTACAAGTCGGATCTCTTATATGTCCCCATTGAGTCTATTCTCGAGTTATTAGGACATACCGGATGCAGTAGTTGTTATACTGGGGCATATTCCCCTCATTTAGTTGTGGAGAGATTGTTTTCTCAGAGACTTGTTATGGTCCACATTTCTTGGACGAGGGATGTTTATTCATATTGATGGTCACAGCCTCGATGATGTTTGCCGAGATGAGCTTTCAGCACAGCACGACCTCAGGGATTTGATTGCCCCACTATCCATTAGTCTTCAGTAGATTGAGGTCGTAGTAGTTACCCTGGCAGGCTATTCTCTTGTGACTCCCTAGTGGATCATTCCTTTGATATGATGATGGATTCCCCCAGCAAAGCATCTCGAGTCAAAGACATCCAGATTGTTATGACACTTCATCAGGCCAGTTAGACTATGTTTATAGTTGATTTGAGCATTTCGTAGATTTGAGTATTTCGAATTGCTAGCAGAGCATCCTTTGAGACTCATGGAGTCTCTTTCAGATCATTTCCGTGGACTGAGAGCCATAGGAGCACGTTGCACTGGGGCTTACCCCCTCTTTGGGTTTACTGCGTCTCATGCTAGTTTCGCGGTCATTCGACCCATTTGCTGATACTTCCGAGTCTTTTACTGGGGCATACTTCATTATCCTAGTCACTTCTTTAGGGTTCTTTTAGGCATTCCTGGTTGTAGACCACATTGTTTCTAGTTCTTGCTTTAGGTGTTTTTGTTTGCAGATCGAGTACTTTTTCTCCCACCTTCGCTTTGTTTAGGGCATCCCCCTTTCCTGTCACTTTGTTTAGGGCATCCCCCTACTGTCGGTTTGTTTAGGGCATCCCCCTACTTTTAGTTTGTTTAGGGCATCCCCCTTTCTTGTCACTTTGTTTAGGGCATCCCCCTCCTGTCGGTTTGTTTAGGGCATCCCCCTACTTTTAGTTTGTTTAGGGCATCCCCCTTTTTTGTCACTTTGTTTAGGGCATCCCCCTCCTGTCACTTTGTTTAAGGCATCCCCCTACTTTTAGTTTGTTTAGGGCATCCCCCTTTCCTGTCACTTTGTTTAGGGCATCCCCCTACTGTAGCTTTGTTTAGGGCATCCCCCTACTTTTAGTTTGTTTAGGGCATCCCCCTTTCCTGTCACTTTGTTTAGGGCATCCCTCTACTGTCGGTTTGTTTAGGGCATCCCCCTACTGTCGGTTTGTGTAGGGTATCCCCCTACTTTTAGTTTGTTTAGGGCATCCCCCTTTCTTGTCACTTTGTTTAGGGCATCCCTCTCCTGTCACTTTGTTTAGGGCATCCCCCTACTTTTAGTTTGTTTAAGGCATCCCCCTTTCCTGTCACTTTGTTTAGGGCATCCCCCTACTGTCGGTTTGTTTAGGGCATCTGATTACTACTCAAAAATGCTATTTTGTAAGCTTGTAATTAACTCTTCTAAACACTTCTGAGTAGTAGTTATTACCTTTTAACCCAATTAACATATTAAGGACCCTTGTAATCAATTCTAATCAAAGTGTGTAAGTTTTGGTGTTTTTGTTAATAATTTGATCACCAAAGCAATCCAAGATTGAGGAGAGTTCTTTGGAATCCATGGCAAAGCTTTTGGAAAGCTCAGAAACATGAAGAACCAAAGCTTTGAAGCTTTAAAGTCGTTTTCCATAAGCAAATCCGGAATGCAAGGAGGGGAGCAAAGGGGAATCTGCCATGAAGCAAAACAGAGGACAGCAGATGCAGTATTCTTGGGCACTTTTGGAGCACTTCCCGGAGTCCATTTTCTACATTCTATATACCATTTCAAATCTCAGGAAGTCAAGAATCCAATACTTCAAACGGCGCACGATTCGGAGTTGAAATGAAGGAGTTACAGCCATTGGAAGCCGATCACTCCAAGCTGAAGGAAAATTTCGTAGGCCTGCGAAATTTTGTCCTTTTGCTGCGAAATTTCGCAGCCCTTTTTGGACAGCTGCGAAACACCTCCTGAAGCTACCCGATAGTTGTAACTGACATCTTGAGATTTTTTTGCTTTAGATATTTGATGTCTAAATTCCCAAACTCTCCTTGTAACCCACCTATCATATGATTCCTTAGTATCTAAGCAAGAACAAAAGGGTGAATAACCCCATATATATATATATATGTTTGTAATTTTCCATTGAAGAGGACGGGAAGCTTGTTCTCAGACAACTTTTGTATAGTTTTTAAAGGAAGTAAAGTTGAGGGTTTTTCTATACCTTACCTTCCCATTTTGATTGTATTTTCTTAATAGCCAAACAAGCTCTGAGGAAGTTTCCTCAGAGAATGAGTGGCTAAGCTTTTAATTCCTTGGAGCTAAGGTTACCGGGGATGGTTCCAACTGCAAGAATGGGTAGTTTTGTGGTTTCAGCCATTAATGAAGAGTAAGTGCCACCCATTAATGATTTCTATGTTTTTAGTTAACTTAAAACACCTTGCAATTCACCTAAGCCAACACTTGGTAAGGCAAGTGATCTCCGTCCATGGAGATGCACTAGTTTACCTCTTGCGAGCTTCTGGGAGGTGACTTGAAGGTGGGATTTTCTTGAATTGCCAACACTTGGTAAGCTTTTGGACTCCAAGGAGACATCCATTAGTTATTTCTTGCGAGCTTGAGACGGGAAGTCCAAGGTTAATGATCACCTTGAATGGCAAATGCTAAGTGAGAGGCACGAGCCATTCCAAGTTGCATCAGTGAGAAGGATTTAGTGCTGAAATCCATTAAAGGGTAGCATTTATACAACACCGGTTAGAGGATGAACTATATGTTAATTCTCTAATGCAAGGAAAGGAACCAAGTGACCGGAGCTCTGTTTTTGCATAAGGAACCTCCCCTGTGAACCTAAACCTCCAAGGAATGCTTTCTTCATAAGTAATTTCCATAACTTTCTTTTTAGTTAGCTTGAAACTAAACCTTTTACAACCAAAGTTTGCGTTTTCTTCTTCAGCTAACCTTGAAATGAAAAAGCACCAAATTAGCTATAAATTGGTATCAGTTGTGAGTTGAAAACCCTTCCCAGTGAACGATCCTAGAGCCACTATGCTATATTAGCTAAAGCTATCCCAATGCATGGTGATATAGGTTATAAATTTTGTTGATTACTCCCTCAATCAAGGAGCACCAACTGGACGTGAATCAGCTGAGACACCAATTGGGCATGAATCAAATGGCGCCGTTGCCGGGGAAGGTGCCAACTTCACAGTGATATTATTTCAGCATACTTGTGGTTTTCATCACAAGTTCGGTGAATTTTCTTTCACTTTACTAACTCTTTTAGTTGTTTCTTTTACTCGTTCATATTATAATATAGCTCTTAATTTAGTTTCAGTTAATCTAAGTTTTTTTTTTTGTAGTCTTGTTTTGCTCTGCTTTTTTTTTTCTTCCCCTGTTTCGTTTTTTTTTTAGTTACAGTTGATACTAGTTGTGTATGCCACATTGGGTATGAGATAGTGGAGGAAGGCTTGTGAAACTTGAAACGCCTCATAACAAGGAGTTGGAATTGAGCTTGAACATCATGGAAGCTACACCTGAAGATCAGCATAGTCACCATGTCCATCAAGACAATCCAAACGAATTCAGATCAATGAGGGACCGCATGCATCCACCTCGCATGAGTGCACCCTCATGTATAGTGCCCCCTACGGAGCAGCTAGTTATCAGACCGCATATTGTTCCACTTCTACCAACTTTCCATGGAATGGAAAGTGAGAATCCCTATGCACACATCAAGGAATTTGAAGAAGTTTGTAATACATTCCGAGAGGGAGGAGCTTCAATCGATTTGATGAGGCTTAAGCTATTTCCTTTTACTTTAAAGGATAAGACCAAGATTTGGTTTAATTCTTTAAGGCCAAGGAGTATCTGTTCTTGGACTGATTTACAAGCTGAATTCCTCAAGAAGTTTTTTCCTACTCACAGAATAAATGGCTTGAAAAGGCAAATTTCAAACTTCTCAGCTAAAGAGAACGAGAAATTCTATGAGTGTTGGGAAAGATACATGGAGGCCATCAATGCTTGTCCTCACATGGTTTTGATACATGGCTGTTGGTGAGTTATTTTTATGATGGGATGTCTTCCTCGATGAAGCAACTCCTCGAAACAATGTGTGGAGGAGATTTCATGAGTAAGAATCCTGAGGAAGCTATGGATTTCTTGAGTTATGTAGCTGAAGTCTCAAGGGGATGGGATGAACCGAATAGAGGAGAAGTGGGGAAGATGAAGTCTCAACCAATTGCCTCTAGTGCTAAGGCTGGGATGTACACCTTGAATGAAGATGTTGATATGAAAGCAAAATTTGCAGCCATGACAAGAAGGTTAGAGGAGCTAGAATTGAAAAAGATGCATGAAGTGCAAGCTGTTGCTGAAACACCAGTGCAAGTGAAGCCGTGTTCTATTTGTCAGTCTTATGAGCACATGGTGGAGGAGTGCCCTACAATTCCAATTGCTAGAGAAATGTTTGGAGATCAAGCAAATGCCAATGGACAATTCAAGCCTAATAGCAATGCTTCGTATGGCAATACTTACAACTCTAGTTGGAGGAGTCATCCAAATTTTTCATGGAAGCCAAGAACACCTCAGTATCAACAGCCGGCTCAACCATCTCAACAAGCTTCAAATCTTGAGCAAGCAATAGTGAATCTAAGCAAGGTTGTGGGAGATTTTGTTGGAGACTAAAAATCCATCAATGCTCAACTCAGTCAAAGAATTGACAGTGTAGAGAGCACATTGAACAAAAGGATGGATGAGATGCAAAATGACTTATCTCAAAAGATAGACAATCTCCAATACTCAATTTCAAGGCTCACTAATTTGAACACAGTGCAAGAGAAGGGTAGATTTCCTTCTCAACCTCACCAAAACCCCAAGGGTATCCATGAAGTGGAAGCTCATGAGGGAGAAACTTCATAGGTGAGAGATGTTAAAGCCTTGATCACTCTAAGGAGTGGTAAAAAGGTTGAGTCACCAACACCCAAGCCACATGCTGAAGAGAAAGAAGAAGAAGAGACAAAGAAGAGGGAGGAAATGAAAGGAAAGAAGAAAGATATCAGTGAAGGGAAGGAAGATCATGATTCCACAGTGAATTCAAATCCGGAGAAAGAGCTTACTAAGGAAGAACTGATGAAGAAGCACACATCTCCACCTTTTCCTCAAGCTTTGCATGGGAAAAAGGGGATAAAAAATGCATCAGAAATCCTTGAAGTATTGAGGCAAGTGAAGGTTAATATTCCATTGTTGGATATGATTAAGCAAGTTCCAACGTATGCAAAATTTCTAAAGAACCTGTGTACTATCAAAAGAGGGTTGAATGTGAATAAGAAAGCCTTCTTGACTGAGCAAGTAAGTGCCATCATACAATGCAAGACTCCTTTGAAGTACAAAGATCCAGGAAGTCCTACCATTTCAGTCATGATTGGAGGAAAGGTAGTGGAAAAAGCTTTGTTAGATTTGGGAGCAAGTGTGAATTTGTTACCATACTCTGTCTACAAGCACTTGGGACTTGGTGAATTAAAGCCAACATCAATCACTCTATCCTTAGCTGATAGATTAGTGAAAATTCCAAGGGGGATAATTGAAGACGTTTTAGTTCAAGTTGATAATTTCTACTATCCAGTAGACTTTGTTGTTCTTGATACTGATCCTTTTGTTAAGGAAGCTAATTATGTTCCTATCATCCTTGGAAGGCCATTTCTTGCTACTTCAAATGCAATCATCAATTGTAGGAATGGACTTATGCAACTCACTTTTGGCAACATGACACTTGAGCTTAATATCTTTTATATGTCTAAGACGCTCACTACTCCGGAAGAAGAGGAAGGTCCAGAAGAGGTATGCATTATTGATACTCTAGTGGAGGAGCACTGTAATCAGAATATGCAAGACAAGTTCAATGAAAGTCTTGAGGATCTTGTAGAAGGGTTGTCTGAACCCGCTGATGTGCTTGCTACTCTACAATGTTGGAGGAGGAAAAAAGAGATTCTACCTTTATTCAATAAAGAGGAGGCACAAGAAGCTGTTAAGGAAGAGATCCCAAAGCTCAATTTGAAACCTCTGCCCATGGAGTTGAAATATACGTACTTGGAAGAGAATGACCAATGCCCTGTTGTTATATCTTCATCTCTTACTACTCAACAGGAGACTTCTTTACTTGAAGTTCTTAAGAGGTGTAAGAAAGCAATAGGATGACAAATATCTGACTTGAAAGGAATCAGTCCTTTGGTTTGTACACATCACATATATATGGAGGAAGAAGTTAAACCAATTCGTCAACCTCAAAGGAGACTGAATCCTCACTTACAAGAAGTGGTACGAGCTGAGGTGCTGAAGTTACTTCAAGCGGGTATTATCTATACCATATCTGACAGCCCTTGGGTCAGTCCTACTCAAGTGGTCCCAAAGAAGTCAGGGATTACTGTAATTCAAAATGAAAAAAGAGAAGAAATTGCTACACGCCTCACTTCAGGTTGGAGGGTGTGTATTGATTATAGGAAGTTGAATGCTGTGACAAGGAAAGATCATTTTCCACTCCCGTTTATTGATCAAGTGCTGGAGAGAGTCTCTGGCCATCCTCTTTATTGTTTTTTGGACGGGTACTCAAGGTATTTCCAAATTGAAATTGATGTTGAAGATCAGGAGAAGACTACTTTCACATGTCCATTTGGAACATACGCCTACAGAAGGATGCCTTTTGGTTTATGCAATGCACTTGCAACATTCCAAAGGTGTATGCTTAGTATCTTCAGTGATATGGTGGAGCGAATTATGGAGGTTTTCATGGATGATATCACCGTATATGGAGGTACATTTGAAGAATGTTTAGTCAATTTGGAAGCGGTTCTTAACAGATGCATTGAAAAAGACTTGGTGCTCAACTAGGAGAAATGCCATCTTATGGTACATCAAGGAATTGTCCTTGGTCATATCATCTCCGAGAAAGGCATTGAAGTTGATAAAGCAAAGGTGGAACTTATTGTCAAATTGCCGTCCCCAACCATTGTAAAAGGAGTGAGGCAATTCCTTGGGCATGCAGGGTTCTATAGGAGATTTATAAAAGACTTCTCTAAGCTTTCAAAGCCCCTTTGTGAACTTTTAGCCAAGGATGCTAAGTTTATATGGGATGAAAGATGTCAAAAAAGTTTTGATCAATTGAAGCAATTTTTGACAACAGCTCCAATAGTGAGGGCTCCTAACTGGCAACTACCCTTTGAAGTCATGTGTGATGCCAGTGACTTTGCTATAGGAGCTGTACTTGGCCAAAGAGAAGATGGGAAGCCCTATGTGATCTACTATGCAAGAAAAACATTGAACGAAGCTCAAAGGAACTACATAACTACAGAAAAAGAGTTGTTAGCTGATTCGTGCCCAATTGGTGTCTCAGCTGATTCACGTCCAGCTGGTGCTCCTTGATTGAGGGAATAATCAACAAAATTTATAACCTATATCACCATGCATTGGGATAGCCTCAACTAGTATAGCATAGTGGCTCTAGGATTGTTCACTAGGAAGGGTTTTCAACTCACAACTGATACTAATTCATAGCTAATTTGGTGCTTTTTCATTTCAAGGTTAGCTTAAGAAGAAAACGCAAACTTTAGTTGTAAAAGGTTTAGTTTCAAGCTAACTAAAAAGAAAGTAATGGAAATTACTTACGAAGAAAAACATTCCTTGGAGTTTTAGGTTCACAGGGGAGGTTCCTCATGCAAAAACAGGGCTCCGGTCACTTGGTTCAATTCCTCGCATTAGAGAATTAACATGTAGTCAATTCTCTAACCGGTGTTATACAGATGCTTCCCTTTAATGGATTTCAGCAATAAATCCTTCTCACTGATGCAACTTGGAATGGCTCGTGCCTCTCACCAAGCATTTGCCATTCAAGGTGATCATTAACCTTGGATTTCCCTTCTCAAGCTCGCAAGAGATAACTAATGGATGTCTCTTTCGAGTCCAAAAGCTTACCAAGTGTTGGCAATTCAAGAAAATCCCACCTTCAAGTCACCTTCCAGAAGCTCGCAAGAGGTAAACTAGTGCATCTCTATGGATGGAGATCACTTGCCTTACCAAGTGTTGGCTCAGGTGACTTGCAAGGTGTTTTAAGTTAATCTAAAAACATAGAAATCATTAACGGGTCACACTTACTCTTCATTAATGGCTGAAACCACAAAACTACCCATTCTTGCAGTTGGAACCTTTCCCGGCAACCTTAACTCCAAGGAACTAAAAGCTTAGCCACCCATTCTCTGAGGAAACCTCCTCAGAGCTTGTTTGGCTAACAAGAAAATAGAAACAAAGTGGGAAGGTAAGGTGAAGAAAGACTCTGAACTTTTCTATATATAAATTGATCTCCTGGAACAAGTTCCCGAGCATCCTCCTTAAGTGTTTACAAGAGAGTTTATATAGGAAGGTAAATTACCCTTCCTTCAATACTTCCTAGCTAAGGAATTACATAAGTGGCTGAATACAAGGAGAAAATGGAGATTTAAACACAAAATATCAGAAGAAAAAGAGTCGGTGAACAAATATCCCATTTTCGCACGTTGCATGGTGACTTGAGAAATTTCGCAAGTTGATTTCGCATGTTGAAATCCACTTTCGCACGTTAAGCTTCAAGTTCGCAAGTTGCAAAATCACTTTCGCATGCTGGGCTTCATCGAGAATGCACAGCTGCCATCCATTTCCATTTCGCAAGGCTGATTAAAATTTCGCACGTTGGAGTTCCAATTTCGCAAGGTGCGAAATTGTCCCTCAGCTGGATTCAGTTGTCTTCCGAAAGCCATATCTTCCTCATTTCAGCTCCAAATCGCAGACGGTTTAAAGCGTTGAATTCTTGACTTCCAGAGCTTTCCAACGGTATATAGCATGAACAAAATGGACTTCGGGAAGTGCTCCAAAAGTGGGAAGGAAGACTGCAGCTGACATGCTCTATTTTCTTCACTCTGTTTTTCCTCTCTCTGTTGCTCTTTCCTTGCATACTTTGAACGACTATGGCAAAGGACTATGAGGCTCCAAAGCTTGATTCTTCATGAATTTGAGCTTCCAAAAGCCTTGCCATGAACTATATACAACTCTCCCTCATTCTTACATTGCTTTGGTGAGCAAAAAACTATCAAAAACACCAAAACTTAACACAATTTGATTAGAAACAATTGCAAAGGCCCTTAACATGTCAATTGAGTTAAAAGGTGATAATTACTACTCAAGAGAGTTCAAAAGAGTTAATTACAAGCTATGAAATAGCACTTTTTGAGTAGTAATCATTAGCTGTGGTGTTTGCCTTAGACAAGTTTCGTGCATATTTGGTAGGGTCTTTCATCATTGTTTTCACTGATCATTCAGCCTTGAAGTATTTATTGACAAAGCAAGATGCAAAAGTAAGGTTGATTAGATGGATTCTTTTGTTATAAGAGTTCGATCTCCAAATCCGGGACAAGAAAGGAGTGGAGAATATGGTAGCTGACCACCTTTCAAGGTTGGCTATAGCACACAATTCCCATGTCTTACCTATTAATGATGACTTTCCTGAGGAATCACTCATGTTGCTAGAGAAAGCTCCTTGGTATGCTCACATTGCTAACTGTTTGGTTACTGGTGAAGTTCCAAGTGAGTGGAAAGCCCAAGACAGGAAGCACTTCTTTGCAAAGATTCATGCTTATTATTGGGAAGAGCCCTTTCTTTTCAAGTATTATGCTGATCAGATCATAAGGAAGTGTGTCCCTGAGCAAGAGCAACAAGGAATCCTCAGCCACTGCCATGAGAATGCATGCGGAGGCCACTTTGCCTCTTAGAAAACAGCCATGAAGGTCTTGCAATCAGGGTTTACTTGGCCATCACTTTTTAAAGATTCCCACATTATGTGTAGGAGTTGTGACAGGTGCCAAAGACTTGGGAAGCTAACGAAAAGAAATCAAATGCCCATGAACCCCATCCTCATAGTTGATCTTTTTGACGTTTGGGGTATTGACTTCATGGGACCTTTCCCAATGTCTTTTGGTAACTCTTATATATTGGTGGGGGTGGAATATGTTTCTAAATGGGTTGAGGCAATCCCCTGTAAACACAATGATCACAGGGTGGTGCTCAAATTTCTTAAGGAGAACATCTTCTCAAGGTTTGGGGTGCCCAAGGCCATAATCAGTGATAGAGGTACTCATTTTTGCAACAAACCCTTTGAGACCTTATTAGCCAAGTATGGAGTGAAGCATAAGGTAGCTACACCTTATCACCCTCAAACTTCCGGGCAAGTGGAGCTAGCAAATAGGGAAATCAAGAACATATTGATGAAAGTGGTGATTACAAGCCGGAAAGATTGGTCTATCAAGTTTCATGATTCATTGTGGGCATATAGAACAGCTTATAAGACTATTCTTGGCATGTCTCCCTATCGTCTAGTCTATGGCAAAGCATGCCATCTCCTTGTGGAAGTTGAATATAAGGCTTGGTGGGCAATCAAGAGGCTGAACATGGACTTGATCAGAGTTGGAGCAAAGAGGTGCTTAGACCTTAATGAGATGGAGGAATTAAGAAATGATGCTTACATCAATTCCAAAGTTGCAAAGCAGAGGATGAAGAGGTGGCATGATCAACCAATCTCCAACAAAGAATTCCGGGAAGGCCAAAGAGTCCTACTCTATGACTCAAGGCTCCACATCTTTCCAGGGAAGCTCAAGTCAAGGTGGATTGGTCCTTTCATTATTCACCATGTGCATCTCAATGGAGTGGTGGAATTGTTGAATTCCAATGGCACAGACACCTTTAAAGTTAATGGTCATCGCCTCAAGCCATTCATTGAGCCGTTCAAGCAAGAGAAGGAGGAGATCAACCTCCTTGAGCCACAAAAAGCCTGATCAGAGAAGGGTTAGATGGACTTGGTTTCACCAAAGTCCATATTTTTGTTTAAGTATATTAATTTATAAGCTTTGTCAATTGTTTTGATTTTAATTTTTTTGTCTTAATTTGTGTTATTTATATGTAACTTAATCTTTTTGAATGATCAAAATCAGGAGAAAATGGAAGAAAATTGAAGGAAGGTCTCTAGAAATCAAGAGGAGCTCAAAAGCATGGAAAAATTCAAGGTCTGCGAAATTTCGCAGCCAAAGAAGGTCCCTTGCGAAAATGGGCCTTCGTTGCGAAATAATTTCGCAGCCCCGAAGTACCGCTGCGAAAATCACCCCCCTCGCTGCGAAAACAGCCTCCCGCTGCGAAACCATTTCGTAGCCTCCAAATGCCCGCTGCGAAAAGGGTCTTTGGCACACGAGTGCCATTTCGCAGTTGCGAAATGGTTGCGAAAATTTTTATGCTTGGAGACCCCTCATTTCGCAGCCGAAGCGCCTTTTCGCAGGGTGTTTCGCAGCTGCGAAACCCCTCTTTGGCACACGAGTGCCATTTCGCAACGCCGTACGCCCGTTTCGCAGCTGCGAAATGAGCTGCGAAATTGATGCCAAAATTCCCCTCGCTGCGAAAACGCCTCTCCGCTGCAAAAATATTTCCATGCTGCGAAACTGAACAGTGACTCTTGGTGTCCCTTTTTAACGGTATAAATTCCATTTTTCCTATTTTTAAACCGTCATTTGAACTTCCAAAAGGAGCTAAGAGGAGCCAAGCTCGAGCACCCTCCCATCTGCCTCCTCCGCTTGAGCAACCCGACTGCATTTTCGGCCAATTTCGCCGCCACCGCTATGGCCAGAACACGAGGAGCGAAGTCTTCGTCCCCATCGGCTCGCCTGAGAATTCCGAGAGGCACCACCGTCAAAGGCTCCACATCTGAGCCACCGCGGCCATGAGTAGCCCCACCTCCGGTTGAAGACGCACCCGTCAGTCCTCCGGCCAAGCGCTACAATATGAGGAGATCACTTACCATCGTCGGTGCGAGCTCTTCCAGAGGCCCAAAATCAGATTCCAGTCCACCACAGAAGAAAGCCAAAGTCTCTGAGCCAATTGATCTGACTGAGTCATCTTCAGAGACTGAATCAGAGCCTACACCGTCTCCATCGCCGCCTACACCATCTCCGCCGCCTGCCAAAAAGTCTCCACCGCCAGCCAAGAAGACTCAGCCATCTCACACGCCGGGAAGAAAATCTCAAATTCCCTCAGGCATGACTCCTGAGGTAGCTATCAAGTGCCCCATGGTCACACAACCGCCAATTGAAGGAAATCTGGACTGCAGGGCACGACCATTCCATTCAGAGCTCTGTTTCGACATAGCCACCTTCTGACTTCAGCCTGAGCTTAGGGAGTCCTTTCGTCTACTACAAAGGTATCAATTGGAGCAATTGTTGACTCCCAGGGATTTTTTCTACCCTCGTGTGGCATTGGACTTCTATCAATCCATGACCACAAACTAGGTCCGTGAGCCCACTGTCATCCATTTCACCATAGATGGACGACATGGTATTTTGGGAGCTCGCCATATAACAGAGGCACTCCATATCCCCTATGAGCTAGCTCGTCTAGAGGATTTTCGAGCCTGGACTCATCCTTCACAGAGTGATATCGTCCATACTCTGTCCAGACGGGCATCCTCTCGCCATTACATCCAGAGGAGGGAGCTTCCCCCCAGCATGTTCTTCATTGATGCACTCCTCCGCCACAACATATTCCCACTCCAGCATTGGGTTCAGAGGAGAGGAGTGTTGTTGGAGGCACTATATAAGATCTCTGAGGGATACTTTTTTGGCCCTCACCACCTCATTATGGCTGCTCTTCTCTACTTTGAAGAGGAGGTGCATCGAAAGAAGCTGCTTTGAGCGGATGCCATTCCACTCCTCTTCCCCAGACTATTATGCCAGATCTTGGAGCACCTGGGATATCCAGTAGAGCCTCAGTATGAGCGTAGACGTATTTGTCAAGAGGTTTTCACTCTCGACAAATGGACTAGTATGACAGCCTATCGTGGTGCAGACCAGGGAGCACCAAAGCATCTAGAGCAGCCAGAGGAGCCAGTTGACATACCTGCTGACACTCAGCCACCTGCCCTTGCAGTGGTTTCTAGAGAGCCTACACCAGAGGTTCCATCCCCTGCTCCTCAGGCCACACCACAGACTCCCCCTATTATTCCACCTGCATCAGAGCCATCTCCTTCAGCTAAGCCAAGGATAGCTATACCCATCATCGAGCATAGAGGCCTAGCCCACACTTTTCAGGCATTGGCCACTTCCCAGAGCATCTCACTCAGCAGATCACAGCTCTTCATGCTCATCAGGAGCAGATTATAGCCACTCAGGCCCGCCACACTACTCTCCTGAGGCAGATTCAGCATCATCTTGGCATTGTATCAACTCCTGGGCATACCATTCCTAGCCCATCAGAGCCTACTACAGGAGAGGCAGAGACAGCTGAGCCATCATCTCCACAGCATCCTCCACCCACCATCTGATCATTTTGATAGTTTACCCTTATATATTTCGATTATGTATTTCCTTTATCCATTTCCTTTCTGAAATCCCATGCTTTTGGTATTATATATTGGGATTACTTGGATTACTTGTATTACTTGCTTTCATTTTGTACCTACATGAATTGAAGTAATACAAATCTATTATCTTTTTTATCACTCTTAGCATTATTCTATTCTTATTTCCTCTACTCACATCTTTTATTCTTTTTGAAACATGTGGTTTCTCCAATCAATATTCGAAATTGATATCACTCAGGAGGTACCACTTCCTCCCTTTAATCTTAATCGCTCATGCCACATTGAGGACAATGTTCAGCTCGGTTGGGGGGAGAGTTGAGGAAGGAGGGTTTTTGTTATTTATGCTAAGTTATTTTGGTAATGTAGTTGATTTTCATCTAATTTTAAAAATTTTTCTTTTTCTCTTCTCTCCATGGTTATTAAGGAAAAAATTCTCAAAAATTGAAATGGGAGAAAATGAATTTTTGTTTTTCACTTGACTTAGAGTTTGTATTATGCTTACTAAAGTTGATGAATTGTTGAATCTTCTATTGAATTCAAGCTTAGTTTTTCCACCTTAAGCTATACACACACTATGCACAATAGGTTCCGAGTATAAGATGAAAAACTATTTCCCTCTTGACTTAGGAAAATTTTAGACTTGGTACCTTTGACCTCATTTAATAGTGTTGGGACACTTTAAAGAAAAAAAAGAGGCCAATGAGCCTTTGAAAAGAAAGAAAGAAAGAAAAAATGTTTTACTTGCCTTGAAACCCGAGCAAGGTCCGAGGGGTATATGGTGAAAATCTTTAAAACCTGGTGCCTAAGCCTTCATTGGTTGGGAGTCACCGACCTCAATGCTCGTTACATGGGTGAATAGGTGGAGTTTAGCATACTGTAAGTGCTTGGGTATTTAAAATTCATTCTCAAAAGTCCGGGGTGAAATCCGAGGAGTTAGTGGTTGAAAGATCCTTAAAGCTTGATGCCCTAAACCTTAATTGGTTGGGAGTCATCGATGGACCCCCGTTACATGGACAATTTAGAAAAGAATACCCTTAAGCTTTGCATTCCTACAAAGAAAAAAAAAAAGTGAATCAAAAGGGTGCGTTCTTAGCCTATTGAATTTGGTCAGTTTGCTAAGTGTGGAAAAAGAGCTAAGTTGAGGGGTGAGATTAGTTTGGCATACTATATTCGGAAGCTATCAACTCACACTTAGATTTTTGTGGAAGAGTAAGGTTTGGTCCTTTGGAAGTGGAAATGGTTTTAAAGCTTCAATTTACATAATGCCTTCTCTTTAAGAATTATGATTAGACAATTTATTTGATAAACTCTTGTTGAAGTTTTAGTTTTATTTCTTTAATGCTCCATGTGAGAGTTAAATCATCATGCCACTTAAACATTTTTTGAAGTGATCAGCATGATTTTGTAAATTATATTACCTTTTATTTTATTTTTTCTCTCCTTCATTGCTAAGGGACTAGCAATATGTCGATTGGGGGGAGTGATTACTACTCAAAAATGCTATTTGTAAGCTTGTAATTAACTCTTCTAAACACTTTTGAGTAGTATTTATTACCTTTTAACCCAATTAACATATTAAGGACCCTTGTAATCAATTCTAATCAAAGTGTGTAAGTTTTGGTATTTTTGTTAGTAATTTGATCACCAAAGCAATCCAAGATTGAGGAGATTCTTTGGAATCCATGGCAAAGCTTTTGGAAAGCTCAGAAACATGAAGAACCAAAGCTTTGAAGCTTTAAAGTCCTTTGCCATAAGCAAATCCGGAATGCAAGGAGGGGAGCAAAGGGGAATCTGCCATGAAGCAAAACAGAGGACAGCAGCCTGCAGTCTTCTTGGGCACTTTTGGAGCACTTCCCGGAGTCCATTTTCTACATTCTATATACCATTTCAAAGCTCAGGAAGTCAAGAATCCAATGCTTCAAATGGTGCACGATTCGAAGTTGAAATGAAGGAGTTACAGCCATTGTAAGCTGATCACTCCAAGCTGAAGGAAAATTTTGCAGGGCTGCGAAATTTTGTCCTTTTGCTGCGAAATTTCGCAGCCCTTTTTGGACAGCTGCGAAACACCTCTTGAAGCTACCCAATAGTTGTAACCGACATCTTGAGATTTTTTTGCTTTAGATATTTGATGTCTAAATTCCCAAACTCTCCTTGTAACCCACCTATCATATGATTCCTTAGTCTCTAAGCAAGAACAAAAGGGTGAATAACCCCATATATATATGTTTGTAATTTTCCATTGAATAGGACGGGAAGCTTGTTCTCAGACTACTTTTGTATAGTTTTTAAAGGAAGTTGAGGGTTTTTCTATACCTTACCTTCCTATTTTGATTGTATTTTCTTAATAGCCAAACAAGCTCTGAGGAAGTTTCCTTAGAGAATGAGTGGCTAAGCTTTTAATTCCTTGGAGCTAAGGTTGCCGGGGATGGTTCCAACTGCAAGAATGGGTAGTTTTGTGGTTTCAGCTGTTAATGAAGAGTAAGTGCCACCCATTAATGATTTCTATGTTTTTAGTTAACTTAAAACACCTTGCAATTCACCTGAGCCAACACTTGGTAAGGCAAGTGATCTCCGTCCATGGAGATGCACTAGTTTACCTCTTGCGAGCTTCTGGGAGGTGACTTGAAGGTGGGATTTTCTTGAATTGCCAACACTTGGTAAGCTTTTGGACTCCAAGGAGACATCCATTAGTTATCTCTTGCGAGCTTGAGACGGGAAGTCCAAGGTTAATGATCACCTTGAATGACAAATGCTAAGTAAGAGGCACGAGCCATTCCAAGTTGCATCAGTGAGAAGGATTTAGTGCTGAAATCCATTAAAGGGTAGCATTTATACAACACCAGTTAGAGGATGAACTATATGTTAATTCTCTAATGCGAGGAAAGGAACCAAGTGACCGGAGCTTTGTTTTTGCATAAGGAACCTCCCCTGTGAACCTAAACCTCCAAGGAATGCTTTTCTTCATAAGTAATTTCCATCACTTTCTTTTTAGTTAGCTTGAAACTAAACCTTTTACAACCAAAGTTTGCGTTTTCTTCTTCAGCTAACCTTGAAATGAAAAAGCACCAAATTAGCTATAAATTGGTATCAATTGTGAATTGAAAACCCTTCCTAGTGAACGATCCTAGAGCCACTATGCTATATTAGCTAAAGCTATCCCAATGCATGGTGATATAGGTTATAAATTTTGTTGATTACTCCCTCAATCAAGGAGCACCAGCTGGACGTGACTCAGGTGAGACACCAATTAGGCATGAATCAGCATCCCTCTACTTTTAGTTTGTTTAGGGCATCCCCCTTTCTTGTCACTTTGTTTAGGGCATCCCCCTCCTGTCACTTTGTTTAGGGTATCCCCCTACTTTTAGTTTGTTTAGGGCATCCCCCTTTCCTGTCAC